>JAUIMM010001990.1:147500-505120 GCA_031769625.1 Taudactylus pleione | reverse complement strand
GTCACACAGTGTATTCACCCACATACAACTACACCGTCTATAGGTCACACAGTGTATTCACCCACATACACTACACCTTCTATAGGGTCCCTCAGTGTATTCACCCACATACACTACACCGTCTATAGGTCACACAGTGTATTCACCCACATACACTACACCGTCTATAGGTCACACAGTGTATTCACCCACATACACTACACCGTCTGTAGATCACACAGTGTATTCACCCACATACACTATACCGTCTATAGGTCACACAATATATTCACCCACATACACTACACCGTCTATAGGTCACACAGTGTATTCACCCACATACACTACACCGTCTATAGGTCACACAGTGTATTCACCCACATACACTATACCGTCTATAGGTCACACAGTGTATTCACCCACATACACTACACCGTGTATAGGTCACACAGTGTATTCACCCACATACACTACACCGTGTATAGGTCACACAGTGTATTCACCCACATACACTACACCGTCTATAGGTCACACAGTGTATTCACCCACATACACTACACCGTCTATAGGTCACACAGTGTATTCACCCACATACACGACACCGTCTATAGGTCACACAGTGTATTCACCCACATACACGACACCGTCTATAGGTCACACAGTGTATTCACCCACATACACTACACCGTCTATAGGTCACACAGTGTATTCACCCACATACACTACACCGTCTATAGGTCACACAGTGTATTCACCCACATACACTACACCGTCTATAGGTCACACAGTGTATTCACCCACATACACTACACCGTCTATAGGTCACACAGTGTATTCACCCACATACACTACACCGTCTATAGGTCACACAGTGTATTCACCCACATACACTACACCGTCTATAGGTCACACAGTGTATTCACCCACATACACTACACCGTCTATAGGTCACACAGTGTATTCACCCACATACACTACACCGTCTATAGGTCACACAGTGTATTCACCCACATACACTACACCGTCTATAGGTCACACAGTGTATTCACCCACATACACTACACCGTCTATAGGTCACACAGTGTATTCACCCACATACACTACACCGTCTATAGGTCACACAGTGTATTCACCCACATACACTACACCGTCTATAGGTCACACAGTGTATTCACCCACATACACTACACCGTCTATAGGTCACACAGTGTATTCACCCACATACACTACACCGTCTATAGGTCACACAGTGTATTCACCCACATACACTACACCTTCTATAGGTCCCTCAGTGTATTCACCCACATACACTACACCGTCTATAGGTCACACAGTGTATTCACCCACATACACTACACCGTCTATAGGTCACACAGTGTATTCACCCACATACACTACACCGTCTGTAGATCACACAGTGTATTCACCCACATACACTATACCGTCTATAGGTCACACAATATATTCACCCACATACACTACACCGTCTATAGGTCACACAGTGTATTCACCCACATACACTACACCGTCTATAGGTCACACAGTGTATTCACCCACATACACTACACCGTCTATAGGTCACACAGTGTATTCACCCACATACACTACACCGTCTATAGGTCACACAGTGTATTCACCCACATACACTACACCGTCTATAGGTCACACAGTGTATTCACCCACATACACTACACCGTCTATAGGTAACACAGTGTAATCACCCACATACACGACACCGTCTATAGGTCACACAGTGTATTCACCCACATACACTACACCGTCTATAGGTCACACAGTGTATTCACCCACATACACTACACCGTCTATAGGTCACACAGTGTAATCACCCACATACACTACACCGTCTATAGGTCACACAGTGTATTCACCAACATACACTACACCGTCTATAGGTCACACAGTGTATTCACCCACATACACTACACCGTCTATAGGTCACACAGTGTATTCACCCACATACACTACACTGTGTATAGGTCACACAGTGTATTCACCCACATACACTACACCGTCTATAGGTCACACAGTGTATTCACACACATACACTACACCGTCTATATCCCACACAGTGTATTCACCCACATACACTACACCGTCTATAGGTCACACAGTGTATTCACCCACACACACTACAACGTCTATAGGTCACACAGTGTATTCACCCACATACACTACACCGTCTATAGGTCACACAGTGTATTCACCCACATACACTACACCGTCTATAGGTCACACAGTGTATTCACCCACATACACTACACCGTCTATAGGTCACACAGTGTAATCACCCACATACACTACACCGTCTATAGGTCACACAGTGTATTCACCCACATACACTACACCGTCTATAGGTCACACAGTGTATTCACCCACATACACTACACCGTCTATAGGTCACACAGTGTATTCACCCACATACACTACACCATCTATAGGTCACACAGTGTATTCACCCACATACACTACACCGTCTATAGGTCACACAGTGTATTCACCCACATACACTACACCGTCTATAGGTCACACAGTGTATTCACCCGCATACACTACACCGTCTATAGGTCACACAGTGTATTCACCCACATACACTACACCGTCTATAGATCACACAGTGTATTCACCCACATACACTACACCGTCTATAGGTCACACAGTGTAATCACCAACATACACTACACCGTCTATAGGTCACACAGTGTATTCACCAACATACACTACACCGTCTATAGGTCACACAGTGTATTCACCCACATACACTACACCGTCTATAGGTCACACAGTGTATTCACCCACATACACTACACCGTGTATAGGTCACACAGTGTATTCACCCACATACACTACACCGTCTATAGGTCACACAGTGTATTCACACACATACACTACACCGTCTATATCCCACACAGTGTATTCACCCACATACACTACACCGTCTATAGGTCACACAGTGTATTCACCCACACACACTACAACATCTATAGGTCACACAGTGTATTCACCCGCATACACTACACCGTCTATAGGTCACACAGTGTATTCACCCACATACACTACACCATCTGTAGATCACACAGTGTATTCACCCACATACACTATACCGTCTATAGGTCACACAATATATTCACCCACATACACTACACCATCTATAGGTCACACAGTGTATTCACCCACATACACTACACCGTCTATAGGTCACACAGTGTATTCACCCACATACACTACACCGTCTATAGGTCACACAGTGTATTCACCCACATACACTACGCCGTCTATAGGTCACACAGTGTATTCACCCACATACACTACGCCATCTATAGGTCACACAGTGTATTCACCCACATACACTACACCATCTATAGGTCACACAGTGTATTCACCCACATACACTACACCGTCTATAGGTCACACAGTGTATTCACCCACATACACTACACCGTCTATAGGTCACACAGTGTATTCACCCACATACACTACACCGTCTATAGGTCACACAGTGTATTCACCCACATACACTACACCGTCTATAGGTCACACAGTGTATTCACCCACATACACTACACCGTCTATAGGTCACACAGTGTATTCACCCACATACACTACACCGTCTATAGGTCACACAGTGTATTCACCCACATACACTACGCCGTCTATAGGTCACACAGTGTATTCACCCACATACACTACACCGTGTATTCACCCACATACACTACACCGTCTATAGGTCACACAGTGTATTCACCCACATACACCACACCGTCTATAGGTCACACAGTGTATTCACCCACATACACTACACCGTCTATAGGTCACACAGTGTATTCACCCACATACACTACACCGTCTATAGGTCACACAGTGTATTCACCCACATACACTACGCCGTCTATAGGTCACACAGTGTATTCACCCACATACACTACACCGTGTATTCACCCACATACACTACACCGTCTATAGGTCACACAGTGTATTCACCCACATACACTACACCGTCTATAGGTCACACAGTGTATTCACCCACATACACTACACCGTCTATAGGTCACACAGTGTATTCACCCACATACACTACACCGTCTATAGGTCACACAGTGTATTCACCCTCATACACTACACCGTCTATAGGTCACACAGTGTAATCACCAACATACACTACACCGTCTATAGGTCACACAGTGTATTCACCAACATACACTACACCGTCTATAGGTCACACAGTGTATTCACCCACATACACTACACCGTCTATAGGTCACACAGTGTATTCACCCACATACACTACACCGTGTATAGGTCACACAGTGTATTCACCCACATACACTACACCGTCTATAGGTCACACAGTGTATTCACACACATACACTACACCGTCTATATCCCACACAGTGTATTCACCCACATACACTACACCGTCTATAGGTCACACAGTGTATTCACCCACACACACTACAACATCTATAGGTCACACAGTGTATTCACCCACATACACTACACCGTCTATAGGTCACACAGTGTATTCACCCACATACACTACACCATCTGTAGATCACACAGTGTATTCACCCACATACACTATACCGTCTATAGGTCACACAATATATTCACCCACATACACTACACCATCTATAGGTCACACAGTGTATTCACCCACATACACTACACCGTCTATAGGTCACACAGTGTATTCACCCACATACACTACACCGTCTATAGGTCACACAGTGTATTCACCCACATACACTACACCGTCTATAGGTCACACAGTGTATTCACCCACATACACTACGCCGTCTATAGGTCACACAGTGTATTCACCCACATACACTACGCCATCTATAGGTCACACAGTGTATTCACCCACATACACTACACCATCTATAGGTCACACAGTGTATTCACCCACATACACTACACCGTCTATAGGTCACACAGTGTATTCACCCACATACACTACACCGTCTATAGGTCACACAGTGTATTCACCCACATACACTACACCATCTATAGGTCACACAGTGTATTCACCCACATACACTACACCGTCTATAGGTCACACAGTGTATTCACCCACATACACTACACCGTCTATAGGTCACACAGTGTATTCACCCACATACACTACACCATCTATAGGTCACACAGTGTATTCACCCACATACACTACGCCGTCTATAGGTCACACAGTGTATTCACCCACATACACTACACCGTGTATTCACCCACATACACTACACCGTCTATAGGTCACACAGTGTATTCACCCACATACACCACACCGTCTATAGGTCACACAGTGTATTCACCCACATACACTACACCGTCTATAGGTCACACAGTGTATTCACCCACATACACTACACCGTCTATAGGTCACACAGTGTATTCACCCACATACACTACGCCGTCTATAGGTCACACAGTGTATTCACCCACATACACTACACCGTCTATAGGTCACACAGTGTATTCACCCACATACACTACACCGTCTATAGGTCACACAGTGTATTCACCCACATACACTACACCGTCTATAGGTCACACAGTGTATTCACCCACATACACTACACCGTCTATAGGTCACACAGTGTATTCACCCACATACACTACACCGTCTATAGGTCACACAGTGTATTCACCCACATACACTACACCGTCTATAGGTCACACAGTGTATTCACCCACATACACTACACCGTCTATAGGTCACACAGTGTATTCACCCACATACACTACACCGTCTATAGGTCACACAGTGTATTCACCCTCATACACTACACCGTCTATAGGTCACACAGTGTATTCACCCACATACACTACACCGTCTATAGGTCACACAGTGTATTCACCCACATACACTACACCGTCTATAGGTCACACAGTGTAATCACCCACATACACTACACCGTCTATAGGTCACACAGTGTATTCACCCACATACACTACACCGTCTATAGGTCACACAGTGTATTCACCCACATACACTACACCATCTATAGGTCACACAGTGTATTCACCCACATACACTACACTGTGTATAGGTCACACAGTGTATTCACCCACATACACTACACCATCTATAGGTCACACAGTGTATTCACCCACATACACTACACCGTCTATATCCCACACAGTGTATTCACCCACATACACTACACCATCTATAGGTCACACAGTGTATTCACCCACACACACTACAACATCTATAGGTCACACAGTGTATTCACCCACATACACTACACCGTCTATAGGTCACACAGTGTATTCACCCACATACACTACACCATCTGTAGATCACACAGTGTATTCACCCACATACACTACACCGTCTATAGGTCACACAATATATTCACCCACATACCCTACACCATCTATAGGTCACACAGTGTATTCACCCACATACACTACACCGTCTATAGGTCACACAGTGTATTCACCCACATACACTACACCGTCTATAGGTCACACAGTGTATTCAGCCACATACACTACACCGTCTATAGGTCACACAGTGTATTCACCCTCATACACTACACCGTCTATAGGTCACACAGTGTATTCACCCTCATACACTACACCGTCTATAGGTCACACAGTGTATTCACCCACATACACTACACCGTCTATAGGTCACACAGTGTATTCACCCACATACACTACACCGTCTATAGGTCACACAGTGTATTCACCCACATACACTACACCGTCTATAGGTCACACAGTGTATTCACCCACATACACTACACCGTCTATAGGTCACACAGTGTATTCACCCACATACACTACACCGTCTATAGGTCACACAGTGTATTCACCCACATACACTACACCGTCTATAGGTCACACAGTGTAATCACCCACATACACTACACCGTCTATAGGTCACACAGTGTATTCACCCACATACACTACACCGTCTATAGGTCACACAGTGTATTCACCCACATACACTACACCGTGTATAGGTCACACAGTGTATTCACCCACATACACTACACCGTGTATAGGTCACACAGTGTATTCACCCACATACACTACACCGTCTATAGGTCACACAGTGTATTCACCCACATACACTACACCGTCTATAGGTCACACAGTGTATTCACCCACATACACGACACCGTCTATAGGTCACACAGTGTATTCACCCACATACACTACACCGTCTATAGGTCACACAGTGTATTCACCCACATACACTACACCGTCTATAGGTCACACAGTGTATTCACCCACATACACTACACCGTCTATAGGTCACACAGTGTAATCACCCACATACACTACACCGTCTATAGGTCACACAGTGTATTCACCAACATACACTACACCGTCTATAGGTCACACAGTGTATTCACCCACATACACTACACCGTCTATAGGTCACACAGTGTATTCACCCACATACACTACACCGTGTATAGGTCACACAGTGTATTCACCCACATACACTACACCGTCTATAGGTCACACAGTGTATTCACCCACATACACTACACCGTCTATATCCCACACAGTGTATTCACCCACACACACTACAACATCTATAGGTCACACAGTGTATTCACCCACATACACTACACCGTCTATAGGTCACACAGTGTATTCACCCACATACACTACACCGTCTATAGGTCACACAGTGTATTCACCAACATACACTACACCGTCTATAGGTCACACAGTGTATTCACCCACACACACTACAACATCTATAGGTCACACAGTGTATTCACCCACATACACTACACCGTCTATAGGTCACACAGTGTATTCACCCACATACACTACACCATCTGTAGATCACACAGTGTATTCACCCACATACACTATACCGTCTATAGGTCACACAATATATTCACCCACATACACTACACCATCTATAGGTCACACAGTGTATTCACCCACATACACTACACCGTCTATAGGTCACACAGTGTATTCACCCACATACACTACACCGTCTATAGGTCACACAGTGTATTCACCCACATACACTACACCGTCTATAGGTCACACAGTGTATTCACCCACATACACTACACCGTCTATAGGTCACACAGTGTATTCACCCACATACACTACACCGTCTATAGGTCACACAGTGTAATCACCCACATACACTACACCGTCTATAGGTCACACAGTGTATTCACCAACATACACTACACCGTCTATAGGTCACACAGTGTATTCACCCACATACACTACACCGTCTATAGGTCACACAGTGTATTCACCCACATACACTACACTGTGTATAGGTCACACAGTGTATTCACCCACATACACTACACCGTCTATAGGTCACACAGTGTATTCACACACATACACTACACCGTCTATATCCCACACAGTGTATTCACCCACATACACTACACCGTCTATAGGTCACACAGTGTATTCACCCACACACACTACAACATCTATAGGTCACACAGTGTATTCACCCACATACACTACACCGTCTATAGGTCACACAGTGTATTCACCCACATACACTACACCGTCTATAGGTCACACAGTGTATTCACCCACATACACTACACCGTCTATAGGTCACACAGTGAATTCACCCACATACACTACACTGTCTATAGGTCACACAGTGTATTCACCCACATACACTACACCGTTTATAGGTCACACAGTGTATTCACCCACATACACTACACTGTCTATAGGTCACACAGTGTATTCACCCACATACACTACACCGTCTATAGGTCACACAGTGTATTCACCCACATACACTACACCGTCTATAGGTCACACAGTGTATTCATCCACATACACTACACCGTCTATAGGTCACACAGTGTATTCACCCACATACACTACACCGTCTATAGGTCACACAGTGTATTCACCCACATACACTACACCGTCTATAGATCACACAGTGTATTCACCCACATACACTACACCGTCTATAGGTCACACAGTGTAATCACCCACATACACTACACCGTCTATAGGTCACACAGTGTATTCACCAACATACACTACACCGTCTATAGGTCACACAGTGTATTCACCCACATACACTACACCGTCTATAGGTCACACAGTGTATTCACCCACATACACTACACCGTGTATAGGTCACACAGTGTATTCACCCACATACACTACACCGTCTATAGGTCACACAGTGTATTCACACACATACACTACACCGTCTATATCCCACACAGTGTATTCACCCACATACACTACACCGTCTATAGGTCACACAGTGTATTCACCCACACACACTACAACATCTATAGGTCACACAGTGTATTCACCCACATACACTACACCGTCTATAGGTCACACAGTGTATTCACCCACATACACTACACCATCTGTAGATCACACAGTGTATTCACCCACATACACTATACCGTCTATAGGTCACACAATATATTCACCCACATACACTACACCATCTATAGGTCACACAGTGTATTCACCCACATACACTACACCGTCTATAGGTCACACAGTGTATTCACCCACATACACTACACCGTCTATAGGTCACACAGTGTATTCACCCACATACACTACACCGTCTATAGGTCACACAGTGTATTCACCCACATACACTACACCGTCTATAGGTCACACAGTGTATTCACCCACATACACTACACCGTCTATAGGTCACACAGTGTAATCACCCACATACACTACACCGTCTATAGGTCACACAGTGTATTCACCAACATACACTACACCGTCTATAGGTCACACAGTGTATTCACCCACATACACTACACCGTCTATAGGTCACACAGTGTATTCACCCACATACACTACACTGTGTATAGGTCACACAGTGTATTCACCCACATACACTACACCGTCTATAGGTCACACAGTGTATTCACACACATACACTACACCGTCTATATCCCACACAGTGTATTCACCCACATACACTACACCGTCTATAGGTCACACAGTGTATTCACCCACACACACTACAACATCTATAGGTCACACAGTGTATTCACCCACATACACTACACCGTCTATAGGTCACACAGTGTATTCACCCACATACACTACACCGTCTATAGGTCACACAGTGTATTCACCCACATACACTACACCGTCTATAGGTCACACAGTGAATTCACCCACATACACTACACTGTCTATAGGTCACACAGTGTATTCACCCACATACACTACACCGTTTATAGGTCACACAGTGTATTCACCCACATACACTACACTGTCTATAGGTCACACAGTGTATTCACCCACATACACTACACCGTCTATAGGTCACACAGTGTATTCACCCACATACACTACACCGTCTATAGGTCACACAGTGTATTCATCCACATACACTACACCGTCTATAGGTCACACAGTGTATTCACCCACATACACTACACCGTCTCTAAAATTCATTGATCAGTTGGTTGATCCCTAAAAAATCTCTACTGCAGTCTCATCTTCCGCTCCATCATTGATCCCCGATCCATCTCACCTCATCCTGATCCAAGAGTGCTGGGATCAGGTAAAGTAAATAGGCAGCTGTCAGGTGTAAATGCTGGTAAATGAGTCATCAGTTACCTGACACCTGGGCGCAGAACAGGAACAAGGGCAGCACACCTGGAAAGGACCAGTACTGCAGCTCACATAATAGGAGCCCTGGCGACCCCTGGTGGTGGGAAAACATACTGAGTGTGTACATGATACGTGCTGGGTGATGATATTTATTAATAGTTAGATATCTATATCGTGGGCGGCTACTCTTGTCTGTATGATCTGCAGTAGAGGGTGTCTTATATAATGATTTCTAGAAATATGATATCACTGTTCAAAGTTTATACAAATATTATTTACTGGAGGTTAGAACATTTCATGACTTTAGTCTGCACTTGGATATATATATCTTACAGATGTTTTTTTTTTCTCTTCCAGCAAACGTCCTTCTATCAGCTGCTGTATGCCGGCTGGCCTGTGAGTGTGCCCCTTGTTACCACACCTGCCCTGCCCCCTGGGTACAATGGACCCTCTTCTGTCCTCTAGTCTTTTTTGGGGAACCATCTGCAAAATGATTATAAAAACATAAAGTTACACAGTACGACCCCCGTACTGCAGACTGCGCTGCCACAGGCGTGACAACTGTCTGTATGGTGAGTTGTCAGCAGCCCCTCCCCTTTACCCACAGTGTTGTGGTTGTCTGATACAACCAGTCACAGTGCAGGAAGGGAGGGGTAGGGGCTGACAACTACACTATTGAGGAGGGTATTAAGGGTTTCCCCTTTAATTAATAACTATAAATGTGTCTGAGGTATAGGGCCTCATTCTAATTCGCACAACAATCCATAAGAGGACGCATCTAGCGATTGTGCGGTGCGTGAAGACGTACGCCTACTTGCATTAGCATAAAATGGTAAATCTACCTGCCGGAGCCGTCAGTGCTTGCGGCCGCTTTGCGTGCGTCTCAGAATCCGGCCCTTTAATGAGTTGCGGTAAATCTGGGTGACTTTGATGCCGGGTATTGGTGTAGAGCCACGCTTTGCTTTATTCTACTATACAGCGGAGCATAAACTAACCAACGGGTCTAGATGCTGGGTGTGCATGCTGGGACTTGCAGTTCAACTGCAACTGAAGAGTCACAGGTTTAATAAACTAGTTTTTAAGGTGGAACAAATGCATCTGTGTAGACTGTAATGTGCACCAGCTAACGAAGGAACCTAGGTCTGACACCCCCTCCTCTTTTATCCTGGCACCATGATATTATTATGTTGCATAGACAATCTCCTATATGTGCCAGGTGTATGTGTAGCGCATACAACTCGTACAATTGAATCGAACGTTATCCATAATGGCCTAATGCTCAATCAAAATGAACAGTATTAAAAATGTTTATTAGAAACTTCAGGGAGCGTTTGTATAAGCTGAAGCACAGGGCAGACAGCTGCTGAATTCTCCAGAAAAATGAAGTTTCCAATCTGTTTGGTTGCTATGATACATCACCTATTCCTTATGTACCGGCCTTCATCAATGCCCCCATTGTATTACTACGGATATATGGCAGTATGGTTTCCAGGCTCCCCTATGAACGCTGCACTGCGGACTGTTACACGTTGTGAGTAGGTTAAGGGATGGAAAGTCAGTTAGATATATACAGCTTGTCAATGTACATTCAGCTGAGGGGGGGGGTCTGCCAAGCGCCCCACTGACCTATATACAGCATACACAAACCGTCTCTACGCTGATGATTCGTGCTACAGGAAGATGAGGATAGCTGGGAGTATCTGCTCCCACAGTGCCACCCTTTCTGCCCCTGTCTGTAGGGGCAGAAAGGGTGGCATTCAGTAGCCAGCACGTCTTCAGGCGATGTAAATTGTGCAGTCAGCACTGCAGCCCATGGTCACTGTGTATATTATACACTGTACCTCACCTGTCCGTACAAGCCGGCATCTGACAATTGTTACTGCACATAATATACAGAGCTCAGGAGAGGAAATACTCACTTTACCAACCTTCCTATAATATTATTATCCTCTATTTATAAAGCACTGAACATTATGCAGCGCTGTATTTAGAGGAGATCATGATACAACCAAATGACATGAAGCAGAAGGTAACACTGGCCCTGGACAAATGAGCTTACACTCTAGGAGGTGCGGGAAACACTAGATACATAAGGTAGCAAAATAACAGCCATAGAGGGCGGGGAAGCTGCGTGTGGCTAATGGAGGCAGAAGTATCATCAGGCAAACGGGATTTTTGTGCCGCTAATCTATTACTATTGCTGTAATGTGGTAGTAGTGTAGCGATATATTGTGTCATTAAGTTGTTTTTCCCAACCTCTGCCCTCCCACCCAGGCAAGCCCACCCCTGCTGTATATATGTATTTACTAACCATTCATAACTAGATACCATTAATATAATGTTTGATACTAGTACTCATGTTGTCTTTTTTTGTCTGTCTTTTAGAGAAGTCGCGGCCCGGTAGGTCTCCCGGGCATACACGGAAGGCTGGGCTCACCGGTGAGTAAGAAATTTGCTTTTCCTTGTAATACCCAGGAGTTTAATTGCTTTCTAAAAAGACATATAATATGTGGTTAAAATAAGGAAACTAGATTTACTGAGTTATTGCTGTAATGTCGCAAAAGTTGTAAAATAGTTTTTCATAAATGGTGCAGTACCTACGTATGTCCTGGAGGTGTCATTGTTGCTATTTCTCTTTGTTTTGGGGAGGTGAATCACCAAATCCTCATCATGGTATTCTGGAGATAGATGGAGGTGTTTGCATTGGAACAGGAGTTTCCTTGGCCAATAAGAGCAGTTGGGGCTTTTATTGCTAAATATCGAGGAGGCACTCTGGTGGGCCTAATTTTACAAAGATTAGATGAAGGATGGACGAGACATATTTATAGGGGAATCCTAACTATGCGGAGGGGAGCATAGATATTTCCTCTCCACAATTGGGCTTGAGATTTGTGCTAAATGAGCTGAAAGAGAGCCCTGTACTTTTAATGTGATGCATTTCGCAGCTTACTGTTGTATCGGAGAAACGCGTTTCTACTTAGTCTTTGCCCAGTGTACAACAATGTTTCAAACACACTCAGCGCCATGTGTAATATGTACAATCCGGTGCCACCATACACGCATGATTCATTTAGGCCATACAAGAGGATAAACCAAGCAACCTCCATTTTTGTTATGCGTCCGCGTAAGATCAGCTAAGCGCCAAGTGCTGAATCGCCTCCATCTGACGTTCTCCTGAGCGTTTCTCTTCTTTGCGGCGGAGATAACGCACAGATAGTCTGCAGCAGATTAGTTACCGGTATATGGTGCTTTTATCGTATTCATGTGTCGTATTCATCTCAGTGAGCCGGGGACATAGGGGAACACGTTACAGAAGGGGCAGTAACACACTTCCCAATGCCCTGATTTGCACAATACAGTCCCAAACTAAAGGGACTGCCCCGTGGATTAGTACTTTTGTCTCACCAATCAGGAAATGCTGCCCACTGGCGCACGTCTCTCCAACACCACATGTACCAGCTGCGGTCGCATGTGTCTATGATGTTGTGTTTTTTGGGGGGAAAGGGGTTGGACAAGCCAAAGAGGGGCTGTTCTACCCACCAATGTGATGTGGCCATGCACCCTGCTAGCATAACCACTCCCCTTATCACGTGCGCACCTCTGCTTGGCGGCAATGCACGAATGTTGTCCCATTTCCCCCGACTGGAGAAGGTGGCAGGTATGCCACATGTGGGTGATACTTCTCTCTAGTTACATATAATCTACATTTATACACACCTGATAGAAGAGAAGGGATGAAATGAAGGTCACTGACAGATTGCACAAACCTGTGTAATATAACACACACCGGCTGCCTCATATATAGAACAACCTTGTATTAAATGCAACGACAGCTCCGGACTCTTATTTCCATGTAACGCTTGCAGTGCCATTCAGATAATTTATAGTAACAATGTAACCAGGTCTCTCTTATAAGATCCTACAATCATCTCTGCTTGTGTCTTGTTGCAGGGTGTGACTGGACCCGCAGGGTGGCTGGGCGTGAAGGGGCAGCGAGGTCCTATGGTATGGAGGTTCCTATGTTCAATCACCCTCTGTTCTCTAGTTGCTTTGTAGGAATTAAGTTGCGATCATCAGGATACTGAGTAAATGGTTACCCAGCGCGTTTCGCCTGGAAGTCAGGGGAACGGGGGGCATTGTAGGAGAGGAAAACCTAATGGACGTGAATAATAGACGGGGAAGGGAATGGTACATGGCAATGATACATTATTAGTGGGCATCACAGGCGGTTACTGAGAAAGTGGGGAAATATGAATTTGTTATAGGATGATGGGGGTGTCGCGTCCTCCGGGACTCCCTAATCTATAGGCTGCAGAGCTCATAAAAAATATTAGGCTTCAATAAAACTTTAAAAAACGTCTCCGGTGTGTCAGATACACCTCTGCCTCGTGTGTACAATAACACAACATGCACACAAACACTTCATATATAAGCACGTGGAACGCGCCTATCAGCATCACAATCAGCCAATCACAAGTGGATCACTAGTGCAGGCGATCACCATCAGTGTGTTTTCACATCTTGCCTCAAGCATCCGCAAACTATACGGCAATCTCAGGCGCGTTCGCGGCTGTGTCCCAGCCTCTGTACCTTATTAGTATATTTAGGTAGCAGCAGAGGACCAGATAGTACAGAGCCCTTGTGGCACCTTATAAATAAACTACAATAATAATAATTGTGAATAAATAGTTATCTGTTAGTTCCTGGGTGCGCTCACACACAGAGCATATCAGCATTTTACTGTATTTACAATGTAATTCATATTCCTGTAGAAGGACACAGGGGTCACAGTAATTCTCAGAAAGTCTATATCACCTGGGGATCAGCTGTCTCCTTAGAGCTGCAGTGTACCACCATATATATATATATACAGTTACAGTGTATTTGTGTTCCCTATTGAACCCCGCACACAGTCACTCCTGTGCTGACTGAATGTATCTGCATGGCAGGGGCTGGCAGGACCGCTGGGCATACAGGGAGCAGCTGGCGTTCCCGGGAATGATGGAGCTCCAGGATTTGATGGGAAACCAGGATCTCCGGGAGCACCAGGAGCTAAGGTGAGATTCCTCACAACTACCGATGCGACAAATGGTTTGTGTGAATATAATATATAATAGACAGGGAGAGGTAAATGGAGATTACCGGTGTCTGAAAGCCACCAGAACAAAATATATTGTCTGACAGATGATAAACATAAACCTGTAATTCCACTTATGACCAGCTGGTGACGCTGTGCCACACCCATCAATCAGACTTTGTGGTTTGCAGATTATACTAGCGGACGTGATAATGTGACTCTTTTATGGAGCAATTAATGTTTTTCTATGATCCAATTACTACATGTGAGTTTATTTAATTATAAGGAATGTGACAGAGTATATCAGGAGATGAGTGATGTGTCAGTGAGGACAGGGCTGCATGTGACAGGGGCAGTGACATGATGTGAGGAGGGGAATAGAGGCAGCAGGAAGCCACAGACTGAGAGTTATATAGTGGGAGGAGCAGGGTCCCCAGCAGCACAGAGTATATCAGGAGATGAGTGATGTGTCAGTGAGGACAGGGCTGCATGTGACAGGGGCAGTGACATGATGTGAGGAGGGGAATAGAGGCAGCAGGAAGTCACATACTGAGAGTTATATAGTGGGAGGAGCAGGGTCCCCAGCAGCACAGAGTATATCAGGAGATGAGGGATGTGTTTGTGAGGACAGGGCTGCATGTGACAGGGGCAGTGACATGATGTGAGGAGGGGAATAGAGGCAGCAGGAAGCCACAGACTGAGAGTTATATAGTGGGAGGAGCAGGGTCCCTAGCAGCACAGAGTATATCAGGAGATGAGGGATGTGTTTGTGAGGACAGGGCTGCATGTGACAGGGGCAGTGACATGATGTGAGGAGGGGAATGGAGGCAGCAGGAAGTCACAGACTGAGAGTTATATAGTGGGAGGAGCAGGGTCCCTAGCAGCACAGAGTATATCAGGAGATGAGGGATGTGTCAGTGAGGACAGGGCTGCATGTGACAGGGGCAGTGACATGATGTGAGGAGGGGAATGGAGGCAGCAGGAAGTCACAGACTGAGAGTTATATAGTGGGAGGAGCAGGGTCCCTAGCAGCACAGAGTATATCAGGAGATGAGGGATGTGTTTGTGAGGACAGGGCTGCATGTGACAGGGGCAGTGACATGATGTGAGGAGGGGAATGGAGGCAGCAGGAAGTCACAGACTGAGAGTTATATAGTGGGAGGAGCAGGGTCCCTAGCAGCACAGAGTATATCAGGAGATGAGGGATGTGTTAGTGAGGACAGGGCTGCATGTGACAGGAGCAGTGACATAATGTGAGGAGGGGAATGGAGGCAGTAGGAAGTCACAGACTGAGAGTTATATAGTGGGAGGAGCATGGTCCCCAGCAGCACAGAGTATATCAGGAGATGAGTGATGTGTCAGTGAGGACAGGGCTGCATGTGACAGGGGCAGTGACATGATGTGAGGAGGGGAATAGAGGCAGCAGGAAGTCACATATTGAGAGTTATATAGTGGGAGGAGCAGGGTCCCCAGCAGCACAGAGTATATCAGGAGATGAGGGATGTATTTGTGAGGACAGGGCTGCATGTGACAGGGGCAGTGACATGATGTGAGGAGGGGAATGGAGGCAGCAGGAAGTCACAGACTGAGAGTTATATAGTGGGAGGAGCAGGGTCCCCAGCAGCACAGAGTATATCAGGAGATGAGTGATGTGTCAGTGAGGACAGGGCTGCATGTGACAGGGGCAGTGACATGATGTGAGGAGGGGAATGGAGGCAGCAGGAAGTCACAGACTGAGAGTTATATAGTGGGAGGAGCAGGGTCCCCAGCAGCACAGAGTATATCAGGAGATGAGTGATGTGTCAGTGAGGACAGGGCTGCATGTGACAGGGGCAGTGACATGATGTGAGAAGGGGAATAGAGGCAGCAGGAAGTCTCATACTGAGAGTTATATAGTGGGAGGAGCAGGGTCCCCAGCAGCACAGAGTATATCAGGAGATGAGGGATGTATTTGTGAGGACAGGGCTGCATGTGACAGGGGCAGTGACATGATGTGAGGAGGGGAATGGAGGCAGCAGGAAGTCACAGACTGAGAGTTATATAGTGGGAGGAGCAGGGTCCCCAGCAGCACAGAGTATATCAGGAGATGAGTGATGTGTCAGTGAGGACAGGGCTGCATGTGACAGGGGCAGTGACATGATGTGAGGAGGGGAATGGAGGCAGCAGGAAGTCACAGACTGAGAGTTATATAGTGGGAGGAGCAGGGTCCCCAGCAGCACAGAGTATATCAGGAGATGAGTGATGTGTCAGTGAGGACAGGGCTGCATGTGACAGGGGCAGTGACATGATGTGAGGAGGGGAATAGAGGCAGCAGGAAGTCACATACTGAGAGTTATATAGTGGGAGGAGCAGGGTCCCCAGCAGCACAGAGTATATCAGGAGATGAGGGATGTGTTTGTGAGGACAGGGCTGCATGTGACAGGGGCAGTGACATGATGTGAGGAGGGGAATAGAGGCAGCAGGAAGCCACAGACTGAGAGTTATATAGTGGGAGGAGCAGGGTCCCTAGCAGCACAGAGTATATCAGGAGATGAGGGATGTGTTTGTGAGGACAGGGCTGCATGTGACAGGGGCAGTGACATGATGTGAGGAGGGGAATGGAGGCAGCAGGAAGTCACAGACTGAGAGTTATATAGTGGGAGGAGCAGGGTCCCTAGCAGCACAGAGTATATCAGGAGATGAGGGATGTGTCAGTGAGGACAGGGCTGCATGTGACAGGGGCAGTGACATGATGTGAGGAGGGGAATGGAGGCAGCAGGAAGTCACAGACTGAGAGTTATATAGTGGGAGGAGCAGGGTCCCCAGCAGCACAGAGTATATCAGGAGATGAGTGATGTGTCAGTGAGGACAGGGCTGCATGTGACAGGGGCAGTGACATGATGTGAGGAGGGGAATGGAGGCAGCAGGAAGTCACAGACTGAGAGTTATATAGTGGGAGGAGCAGGGTCCCCAGCAGCACAGAGTATATCAGGAGATGAGTGATGTGTCAGTGAGGACAGGGCTGCATGTGACAGGGGCAGTGACATGATGTGAGGAGGGGAATAGAGGCAGCAGGAAGTCACATACTGAGAGTTATATAGTGGGAGGAGCAGGGTCCCCAGCAGCACAGAGTATATCAGGAGATGAGGGATGTGTTTGTGAGGACAGGGCTGCATGTGACAGGGGCAGTGACATGATGTGAGGAGGGGAATAGAGGCAGCAGGAAGCCACAGACTGAGAGTTATATAGTGGGAGGAGCAGGGTCCCTAGCAGCACAGAGTATATCAGGAGATGAGGGATGTGTTTGTGAGGACAGGGCTGCATGTGACAGGGGCAGTGACATGATGTGAGGAGGGGAATGGAGGCAGCAGGAAGTCACAGACTGAGAGTTATATAGTGGGAGGAGCAGGGTCCCTAGCAGCACAGAGTATATCAGGAGATGAGGGATGTGTTTGTGAGGACAGGGCTGCATGTGACAGGGGCAGTGACATGATGTGAGGAGGGGAATGGAGGCAGCAGGAAGTCACAGACTGAGAGTTATATAGTGGGAGGAGCAGGGTCCCTAGCAGCACAGAGTATATCAGGAGATGAGGGATGTGTTAGTGAGGACAGGGCTGCATGTGACAGGAGCAGTGACATAATGTGAGGAGGGGAATGGAGGCAGTAGGAAGTCACAGACTGAGAGTTATATAGTGGGAGGAGCAGGGTCCCCAGCAGCACAGAGTATATCAGGAGATGAGTGATGTGTCAGTGAGGACAGGGCTGCATGTGACAGGGGCAGTGACATGATGTGAGGAGGGGAATGGAGGCAGCAGGAAGTCACAGACTGAGAGTTATATAGTGGGAGGAGCAGGGTCCCTAGCAGCACAGAGTATATCAGGAGATGAGGGATGTGTTAGTGAGGACAGGGCTGCATGTGACAGGAGCAGTGACATGACGTGAGGAGGGGAATGGAGGCAGCAGGAAGTCACAGACTGAGAGTTATATAGTGGGAGGAGCAGGGTCCCCAGCAGCACAGAGTATATCAGGAGATGAGTGATGTGTCAGTGAGGACAGGGCTGCATGTGACAGGGGCAGTGACATGATGTGAGGAGGGGAATGGAGGCAGCAGGAAGTCACAGACTGAGAGTTATATAGTGGGAGGAGCAGGGTCCCTAGCAGCACAGAGTATATCAGGAGATGAGGGATGTGTTAGTGAGGACAGGGCTGCATGTGACAGGAGCAGTGACATGACGTGAGGAGGGGAATGGAGGCAGCAGGAAGTCACAGACTGAGAGTTATATAGTGGGAGGAGCAGGGTCCCCAGCAGCACAGAGTATATCAGGAGATGAGTGATGTGTCAGTGAGGACAGGGCTGCATGTGACAGGGGCAGTGACATGATGTGAGGAGGGGAATGGAGGCAGCAGGAAGTCACAGACTGAGAGTTATATAGTGGGAGGAGCAGGGTCCCCAGCAGCACAGAGTATATCAGGAGATGAGTGATGTGTCAGTGAGGACAGGGCTGCATGTGACAGGGGCAGTGACATGATGTGAGGAGGGGAATGGAGGCAGCAGGAAGTCACAGACTGAGAGTTATATAGTGGGAGGAGCAGGGTCCCCAGCAGCACAGAGTATATCAGGAGATGAGTGATGTGTCAGTGAGGACAGGGCTGCATGTGACAGGGGCAGTGACATGATGTGAGGAGGGGAATAGAGGCAGCAGGAAGTCACATACTGAGAGTTATATAGTGGGAGGAGCAGGGTCCCCAGCAGCACAGAGTATATCAGGAGATGAGGGATGTGTTTGTGAGGACAGGGCTCCATGTGACAGGGGCAGTGACATGATGTGAGGAGGGGAATAGAGGCAGCAGGAAGCCACAGACTGAGAGTTATATAGTGGGAGGAGCAGGGTCCCTAGCAGCACAGAGTATATCAGGAGATGAGGGATGTGTTTGTGAGGACAGGGCTGCATGTGACAGGGGCAGTGACATGATGTGAGGAGGGGAATGGAGGCAGCAGGAAGTCACAGACTGAGAGTTATATAGTGGGAGGAGCAGGGTCCCTAGCAGCACAGAGTATATCAGGAGATGAGGGATGTGTCAGTGAGGACAGGGCTGCATGTGACAGGGGCAGTGACATGATGTGAGGAGGGGAATGGAGGCAGCAGGAAGTCACAGACTGAGAGTTATATAGTGGGAGGAGCAGGGTCCCCAGCAGCACAGAGTATATCAGGAGATGAGTGATGTGTCAGTGAGGACAGGGCTGCATGTGACAGGGGCAGTGACATGATGTGAGGAGGGGAATGGAGGCAGCAGGAAGTCACAGACTGAGAGTTATATAGTGGGAGGAGCAGGGTCCCCAGCAGCACAGAGTATATCAGGAGATGAGTGATGTGTCAGTGAGGACAGGGCTGCATGTGACAGGGGCAGTGACATGATGTGAGGAGGGGAATAGAGGCAGCAGGAAGTCACATACTGAGAGTTATATAGTGGGAGGAGCAGGGTCCCCAGCAGCACAGAGTATATCAGGAGATGAGGGATGTGTTTGTGAGGACAGGGCTGCATGTGACAGGGGCAGTGACATGATGTGAGGAGGGGAATAGAGGCAGCAGGAAGCCACAGACTGAGAGTTATATAGTGGGAGGAGCAGGGTCCCTAGCAGCACAGAGTATATCAGGAGATGAGGGATGTGTTTGTGAGGACAGGGCTGCATGTGACAGGGGCAGTGACATGATGTGAGGAGGGGAATGGAGGCAGCAGGAAGTCACAGACTGAGAGTTATATAGTGGGAGGAGCAGGGTCCCTAGCAGCACAGAGTATATCAGGAGATGAGGGATGTGTTTGTGAGGACAGGGCTGCATGTGACAGGGGCAGTGACATGATGTGAGGAGGGGAATGGAGGCAGCAGGAAGTCACAGACTGAGAGTTATATAGTGGGAGGAGCAGGGTCCCTAGCAGCACAGAGTATATCAGGAGATGAGGGATGTGTTAGTGAGGACAGGGCTGCATGTGACAGGAGCAGTGACATAATGTGAGGAGGGGAATGGAGGCAGTAGGAAGTCACAGACTGAGAGTTATATAGTGGGAGGAGCAGGGTCCCCAGCAGCACAGAGTATATCAGGAGATGAGTGATGTGTCAGTGAGGACAGGGCTGCATGTGACAGGGGCAGTGACATGATGTGAGGAGGGGAATGGAGGCAGCAGGAAGTCACAGACTGAGAGTTATATAGTGGGAGGAGCAGGGTCCCTAGCAGCACAGAGTATATCAGGAGATGAGGGATGTGTTAGTGAGGACAGGGCTGCATGTGACAGGAGCAGTGACATGACGTGAGGAGGGGAATGGAGGCAGCAGGAAGTCACAGACTGAGAGTTATATAGTGGGAGGAGCAGGGTCCCCAGCAGCACAGAGTATATCAGGAGATGAGTGATGTGTCAGTGAGGACAGGGCTGCATGTGACAGGGGCAGTGACATGATGTGAGGAGGGGAATGGAGGCAGCAGGAAGTCACAGACTGAGAGTTATATAGTGGCAGGAGCAGGGTCCCCAGCAGCACAGAGTATATCAGGAGATGAGTGATGTGTTAGTGAGGACATGGCTGCATGTGACAGGGACAGTGACATGATGTGAGGAGGGGAATGGGGGCAGCAGGAAGTCACAGACTGAGAGTTATATAGTGGGAGGAGCAGGGTCCCCAGCAGCACAGAGAATATCAGGAGATGAGTGATGTGTCAGTGAGGACAGGGCTGCATGTGACAGGGGCAGTGACATGATGTGAGGAGGGGAATAGAGGCAGCAGAAAGCCACAGACTGAGAGTTATATAGTGAGAGGAGCAGGGTCCCCAGCAGCACAGAGTATATCAGGAGATGAGTGATGTGTTAGTGAGGACATGGCTGCATGTGACAGGGACAGTGACATGATGTGAGGAGGGTAATGGGGGCATCAGGAAGCCACAGACTGAGAGTTATATAGTGGGAGGAGCTGGGTCCCCAGCAGCACATAGTATTTAAGGAGATGATGGATGTGTTAGTGAGGACAGGGCTGTACGTGACAGGGGTAGTGACATGATGTGAGGAGGGGAATGGAGGCAGCAGGAAGCCACAGACTGAGAGTTATATAGTGGGAGGAGCAGGGTTCCCAGCAGCACAGAGTATATCAGGAGATGAGTGATGTGTCAGTGAGGACAGGGCTGCATGTGACAGGGGCAGTGACATGATGTGAGGAGGGGAATGGAGGCAGCAGGAAGTCACAGACTGAGAGTTATATAGTGGGAGGAGCAGGGTCCCCAGCAGCACAGAGTATATCAGGAGGTGAGTGATGTGTCAGTGAGGACAGGGCTGCATGTGACAGGGGCAGTGACATGATGTGAGGAGGGGAATGGAGGCTACAGCCTGAGCTGAGAGTTATACAGTGGGAGGAGTAGGGTCCCCAGCAGCACAGAGTATATCAGGAGATGAGTGATGTGTTAGTGAGGACAGGGCTGCATGTGACAGGGGCAGTGACATGATGTGAGGAGGGGAATGGAGGCAGCAGGAAGCCACAGACTGAGAGTTATATAGTGGGAGGAGCAGGGTCCCCCAGCAGCACAGAGTATATCAGGAGATGAGTGATGTGTCAGTGAGGACAAGGCTGCATGTGACAGGGGCAGAGACATGATGTTAGGAGGGGAATGGAGGCAGCAGGAAGTCACAGCCTGAGAGTTATATAGTGGGAGGAGCAGGGTCCCCCAGCAGCACAGAGTATATCAGGAGATGAGTGATGTGTTAGTGAGGACAGGGCTGCATGTGACAGGGGCAGTGACATGATGTGAGGAGGGGAATGGAGGCAGCAGGAAGTCACAGCCTGAGAGTTATATAGTGGGAGGAGCGGAATCCGCAGCAGCACAGAGTATATCAGGAGATGAGTGATGTGTCAGTGAGGACAGAGCTGCATGTGACAGGGGCAGTGACATGATGTGAGGAGGGGAATGGAGGCTACAGCCTGAGCTTAGAGTTATATAGTGGGAGGAGCTGGGTCCCCAGCAGCACATAGTATTTATGGAGATGATGGATGTGTTAGTGAGGACAGGGCTGTACGTGACAGGGGTAGTGACATGATGTGAGGAGGGGAATGGAGGCAGCAGGAAGTCACAGACTGAGAGTTCTATAGTGGGAGGAGCAGGGTCCCTAGCAGCACAGAGTATATCAGGAGATGAGGGATGTGTCAGTGAGGACAGGGCTGCATGTGACAGGGGCAGTGACATGATGTGAGGAGGGGAATGGAGGCAGCAGGAAGTCACAGACTGAGAGTTATATAGTGGGAGGAGCAGGGTCCCCAGCAGCACAGAGTATATCAGGAGATGAGTGATGTGTCAGTGAGGACAGGGCTGCATGTGACAGGGGCAGTGACATGATGTGAGGAGGGGAATGGAGGCAGCAGGAAGTCACAGACTGAGAGTTATATAGTGGGAGGAGCAGGGTCCCCAGCAGCACAGAGTATATCAGGAGATGAGTGATGTGTCAGTGAGGACAGGGCTGCATGTGACAGGGGCAGTGACATGATGTGAGGAGGGGAATAGAGGCAGCAGGAAGTCACATACTGAGAGTTATATAGTGGGAGGAGCAGGGTCCCCAGCAGCACAGAGTATATCAGGAGATGAGGGATGTGTTTGTGAGGACAGGGCTGCATGTGACAGGGGCAGTGACATGATGTGAGGAGGGGAATAGAGGCAGCAGGAAGCCACAGACTGAGAGTTATATAGTGGGAGGAGCAGGGTCCCTAGCAGCACAGAGTATATGAGGAGATGAGGGATGTGTTTGTGAGGACAGGGCTGCATGTGACAGGGGCAGTGACATGATGTGAGGAGGGGAATGGAGGCAGCAGGAAGTCACAGACTGAGAGTTATATAGTGGGAGGAGCAGGGTCCCTAGCAGCACAGAGTATATCAGGAGATGAGGGATGTGTCAGTGAGGACAGGGCTGCATGTGACAGGGGCAGTGACATGATGTGAGGAGGGGAATGGAGGCAGCAGGAAGTCACAGACTGAGAGTTATATAGTGGGAGGAGCAGGGTCCCCAGCAGCACAGAGTATATCAGGAGATGAGTGATGTGTCAGTGAGGACAGGGCTGCATGTGACAGGGTCAGTGACATGATGTGAGGAGGGGAATAGAGGCAGCAGGAAGTCACATACTGAGATTTATATAGTGGGAGGAGCAGGGTCCCCAGCAGCACAGAGTATATCAGGAGATGAGGGATGTGTTTGTGAGGACAGGGCTGCATGTGACAGGGGCAGTGACATGATGTGAGGAGGGGAATAGAGGCAGCAGGAAGCCACAGACTGAGAGTTATATAGTGGGAGGAGCAGGGTCCCTAGCAGCACAGAGTATATCAGGAGATGAGGGATGTGTTTGTGAGGACAGGGCTGCATGTGACAGGGGCAGTGACATGATGTGAGGAGGGGAATGGAGGCAGCAGGAAGTCACAGACTGAGAGTTATATAGTGGGAGGAGCAGGGTCCCTAGCAGCACAGAGTATATCAGGAGATGAGGGATGTGTCAGTGAGGACAGGGCTGCATGTGACAGGGGCAGTGACATGATGTGAGGAGGGGAATGGAGGCAGCAGGAAGTCACAGACTGAGAGTTATATAGTGGGAGGAGCAGGCTCCCCAGCAGCACAGAGTATATCAGGAGATGAGTGATGTGTCAGTGAGGACAGGGCTGCATGTGACAGGGGCAGTGACATGATGTGAGGAGGGGAATGGAGGCAGCAGGAAGTCACAGACTGAGAGTTATATAGTGGGAGGAGCAGGGTCCCCAGCAGCACAGAGTATATCAGGAGATGAGTGATGTGTCAGTGAGGACAGGGCTGCATGTGACAGGGGCAGTGACATGATGTGAGGAGGGGAATAGAGGCAGCAGGAAGTCACATACTGAGAGTTATATAGTGGGAGGAGCAGGGTCCCCAGCAGCACAGAGTATATCAGGAGATGAGGGATGTGTTTGTGAGGACAGGGCTGCATGTGACAGGGGCAGTGACATGATGTGAGGAGGGGAATAGAGGCAGCAGGAAGCCACAGACTGAGAGTTATATAGTGGGAGGAGCAGGGTCCCTAGCAGCACAGAGTATATCAGGAGATGAGGGATGTGTTTGTGAGGACAGGGCTGCATGTGACAGGGGCAGTGACATGATGTGAGGAGGGGAATGGAGGCAGCAGGAAGTCACAGACTGAGAGTTATATAGTGGGAGGAGCAGGGTCCCTAGCAGCACAGAGTATATCAGGAGATGAGGGATGTGTTTGTGAGGACAGGGCTGCATGTGACAGGGGCAGTGACATGATGTGAGGAGGGGAATGGAGGCAGCAGGAAGTCACAGACTGAGAGTTATATAGTGGGAGGAGCAGGGTCCCTAGCAGCACAGAGTATATCAGGAGATGAGGGATGTGTTAGTGAGGACAGGGCTGCATGTGACAGGAGCAGTGACATAATGTGAGGAGGGGAATGGAGGCAGTAGGAAGTCACAGACTGAGAGTTATACAGTGGGAGGAGCAGGGTCCCCAGCAGCACAGAGTATATCAGGAGATGAGTGATGTGTCAGTGAGGACAGGGCTGCATGTGACAGGGGCAGTGACATGATGTGAGGAGGGGAATGGAGGCAGCAGGAAGTCACAGACTGAGAGTTATATAGTGGGAGGAGCAGGGTCCCTAGCAGCACAGAGTATATCAGGAGATGAGGGATGTGTTAGTGAGGACAGGGCTGCATGTGACAGGAGCAGTGACATGACGTGAGGAGGGGAATGGAGGCAGCAGGAAGTCACAGACTGAGAGTTATATAGTGGGAGGAGCAGGGTCCCCAGCAGCACAGAGTATATCAAGAGATGAGTGATGTGTCAGTGAGGACAGGGCTGCATGTGACAGGGGCAGTGACATGATGTGAGGAGGGGAATGGAGGCAGCAGGAAGTCACAGACTGAGAGTTATATAGTGGGAGGAGCAGGGTCCCCAGCAGCACAGAGTATATCAGGAGATGAGTGATGTGTTAGTGAGGACATGGCTGCATGTGACAGGGACAGTGACATGATGTGAGGAGGGGAATGGGGGCAGCAGGAAGTCACAGACTGAGAGTTATATAGTGGGAGGAGCAGGGTCCCCAGCAGCACAGAGTATATCAGGAGATGAGTGATGTGTCAGTGAGGACAGGGCTGCATGTGACAGGGGCAGTGACATGATGTGAGGAGGGGAATAGAGGCAACAGGAAGCCACAGACTGAGAGTTATATAGTGGGAGGAGCAGGGTCCCCAGCAGCACAGAGTATATCAGGAGATGAGTGATGTGTTAGTGAGGACATGGCTGCATGTGACAGGGACAGTGACATGATGTGAGGAGGGGAATGGGGGCAGCAGGAAGTCACAGACTGAGAGTTATATAGTGAGAGGAGCAGGGTCCCCAGCAGCACAGAGTATATCAGGAGATGAGTGATGTGTTAGTGAGGACATGGCTGCATGTGACAGGGACAGTGACATGATGTGAGGAGGGGAATGGGGGCATCAGGAAGCCACAGACTGAGAGTTATATAGTGGGAGGAGCTGGGTCCCCAGCAGCACATAGTATTTATGGAGATGATGGATGTGTTAGTGAGGACAGGGCTGTACGTGACAGGGGTAGTGACATGATGTGAGGAGGGGAAAGGAGGCAGCAGGAAGCCACAGACTGAGAGTTATATAGTGGGAGGAGCAGGGTTCCCAGCAGCACAGAGTATTTTAGGAGATGAGTGATGTGTCAGTGAGGACAGGGCTGCATGTGACAGGGGCAGTGACATGATGTGAGGAGGGGAATGGAGGCAGCAGGAAGTCACAGACTGAGAGTTATATAGTGGGAGGAGCAGGGTCCCCAGCAGCACAGAGTATATCAGGAGATGAGTGATGTGTCAGTGAGGACAGGGCTGCATGTAACAGGGGCAGTGACATGATGTGAGGAGGGGAATGGAGGCAGCAGGAAGTCACAGACTGAGAGTTATATAGTGGGAGGAGCAGGGTCCCCAGCAGCACAGAGTATATCAGGAGATGAGTGATGTGATAGTGAGGACAGGGCTGCATGTGACAGGGGCAGTGACATGATGTGAGGAGGGGAATAGAGGCAACAGGAAGCCACAGACTGAGAGTTATATAGTGGGAGGAGCAGGGTCCCCAGCAGCACAGAGTATATCAGGAGATGAGTGATGTGTTAGTGAGGACATGGCTGCATGTGACAGGGACAGTGACATGATGTGAGGAGGGGAATGGAGGCAGCAGGAAGTCACAGACTGAGAGTTATATAGTGAGAGGAGCAGGGTCCCCAGCAGCACAGAGTATATCAGGAGATGAGTGATGTGTTAGTGAGGACATGGCTGCATGTGACAGGGACAGTGACATGATGTGAGGAGGGGAATGGGGGCATCAGGAAGCCACAGACTGAGAGTTATATAGTGGGAGGAGCTGGGTCCCCAGCAGCACATAGTATTTAAGGAGATGATGGATGTGTTAGTGAGGACAGGGCTGTACGTGACAGGGGTAGTGACATGATGTGAGGAGGGGAATGGAGGCAGCAGGAAGCCACAGACTGAGAGTTATATAGTGGGAGGAGCAGGGTTCCCAGCAGCACAGAGTATATCAGGAGATGAGTGATGTGTCAGTGAGGACAGGGCTGCATGTGACAGGGGCAGTGACATGATGTGAGGAGGGGAATGGAGGCAGCAGGAAGTCACAGACTGAGAGTTATATAGTGGGAGGAGCAGGGTCCCCAGCAGCACAGAGTATATCAGGAGGTGAGTGATGTGTCAGTGAGGACAGGGCTGCATGTGACAGGGGCAGTGACATGATGTGAGGAGGGGAATGGAGGCTACAGCCTGAGCTGAGAGTTATACAGTGGGAGGAGTAGGGTCCCCAGCAGCACAGAGTATATCAGGAGATGAGTGATGTGTTAGTGAGGACAGGGCTGCATGTGACAGGGGCAGTGACATGATGTGAGGAGGGGAATGGAGGCAGCAGGAAGCCACAGACTGAGAGTTATATAGTGGGAGGAGCAGGGTCCCCCAGCAGCACAGAGTATATCAGGAGATGAGTGATGTGTCAGTGAGGACAAGGCTGCATGTGACAGGGGCAGAGACATGATGTTAGGAGGGGAATGGAGGCAGCAGGAAGTCACAGCCTGAGAGTTATATAGTGGGAGGAGCAGGGTCCCCCAGCAGCACAGAGTATATCAGGAGATGAGTGATGTGTTAGTGAGGACAGGGCTGCATGTGACAGGGGCAGTGACATGATGTGAGGAGGGGAATGGAGGCAGCAGGAAGTCACAGCCTGAGAGTTATATAGTGGGAGGAGCGGAATCCGCAGCAGCACAGAGTATATCAGGAGATGAGTGATGTGTCAGTGAGGACAGAGCTGCATGTGACAGGGGCAGTGACATGATGTGAGGAGGGGAATGGAGGCTACAGCCTGAGCTGAGAGTTATATAGTGGGAGGAGCTGGGTCCCCAGCAGCACATAGTATTTATGGAGATGATGGATGTGTTAGTGAGGACAGGGCTGTACGTGACAGGGGTAGTGACATGATGTGAGGAGGGGAATGGAGGCAGCAGGAAGCCACAGACTGAGAGTTATATAGTGGGAGGAGCAGGGTTCCCAGCAGCACAGAGTATATCAGGAGATGAGTGATGTGTCAGTGAGGACAGGGCTGCATGTGACAGGGGCAGTGACATGATGTGAGGAGGGGAATGGAGGCAGCAGGAAGTCACAGACTGAGAGTTATATAGTGGGAGGAGCAGGGTCCCCAGCAGCACAGAGTATATCAGGAGATGAGTGATGTGTCAGTGAGGACAGGGCTGCATGTGACAGGGGCAGTGACATGATGTGAGGAGGGGAATGGAGGCAGCAGGAAGTCACAGACTGAGAGTTATATAGTGGGAGGAGCAGGGTCCCCAGCAGCACAGAGTATATCAGGAGATGAGTGATGTGATAGTGAGGACAGGGCTGCATGTGACAGGGGCAGTGACATGATGTGAGGAGGGGAATAGAGGCAACAGGAAGCCACAGACTGAGAGTTATATAGTGGGAGGAGCAGGGTCCCCAACAGCACAGAGTATATCAGGAGATGAGTGATGTGTTAGTGAGGACATGGCTGCATGTGACAGGGACAGTGACATGATGTGAGGAGGGGAATGGAGGCAGCAGGAAGTCACAGACTGAGAGTTATATAGTGAGAGGAGCAGGGTCCCCAGCAGCACAGAGTATATCAGGAGATGAGTGATGTGTTAGTGAGGACATGGCTGCATGTGACAGGGACAGTGACATGATGTGAGGAGGGGAATGGGGGCATCAGGAAGCCACAGACTGAGAGTTATATAGTGGGAGGAGCTGGGTCCCCAGCAGCACATAGTATTTAAGGAGATGATGGATGTGTTAGTGAGGACAGGGCTGTACGTGACAGGGGTAGTGACATGATGTGAGGAGGGGAATGGAGGCAGCAGGAAGCCACAGACTGAGAGTTATATAGTGGGAGGAGCAGGGTTCCCAGCAGCACAGAGTATATCAGGAGATGAGTGATGTGTCAGTGAGGACAGGGCTGCATGTGACAGGGGCAGTGACATGATGTGAGGAGGGGAATGGAGGCAGCAGGAAGTCACAGACTGAGAGTTATATAGTGGGAGGAGCAGGGTCCCCAGCAGCACAGAGTATATCAGGAGGTGAGTGATGTGTCAGTGAGGACAGGGCTGCATGTGACAGGGGCAGTGACATGATGTGAGGAGGGGAATGGAGGCTACAGCCTGAGCTGAGAGTTATACAGTGGGAGGAGTAGGGTCCCCAGCAGCACAGAGTATATCAGGAGATGAGTGATGTGTTAGTGAGGACAGGGCTGCATGTGACAGGGGCAGTGACATGATGTGAGGAGGGGAATGGAGGCATCAGGAAGCCAAAGACTGAGAGTTATATAGTGGGAGGAGCAGGGTCCCCCAGCAGCACAGAGTATATCAGGAGATCAGTGTTGTGTTAGTGAGGACAGTGCTGCATGTGACAGGGGCAGAGACATGATGTGAGGAGGGGAATGGAGGCAGCAGGAAGTCACAGCCTGAGAGTTATATAGTGGGAGGAGCAGGTTCCCCCAGCAGCACAGAGTATATCAGGAGATGAGTGATGTGTTAGTGAGGACAGGGCTGCATGCGACAGGGGCAGTGTCATGATGTGAGGAGGGGAATGGAGGCAGCAGGAAGTCACAGCCTGAGAGTTATATAGTGGGAGGAGCGGAATCCCCAGCAGCACAGAGTATATCAGGAGATGAGTGATGTGTCAGTGAGGACAGGGCTGCATGTGACAGGGGCAGTGACATGATGTGAGGAGGGGAATGGAGGCTACAGTGGGAGGAGTAGGGTCCCCAGCAGCACATAGTATATCAGGAGATGAGTGATGTGTTAGTGAGGACAGGGCTGCATGTGACAGGGGCAGTGACATGATGTGAGGAGGGGAATGGAGGTAACAGGAAGTCACAGACTGAGAGTTATATAGTGGGAGGAGCAGGGTCCCCAGCAGCACAGAGTATATCAGGAGATGAGGGATGTATTTGTGAGGACAGGGCTGCATGTGACAGGGGCAGTGACATGATGTGAGGAGGGGAATGGAGGCAGCAGGAAGTCACAGACTGAGAGTTATATAGTGGGAGGAGCAGGGTCCCCAGCAGCACAGAGTATATCAGGAGATGAGTGATGTGTCAGTGAGGACAGGGCTGCATGTGACAGGGGCAGTGACATGATGTGAGGAGGGGAATGGAGGCAGCAGGAAGTCACAGACTGAGAGTTATATAGTGGGAGGAGCAGGGTCCCCAGCAGCACAGAGTATATCAGGAGATGAGTGATGTGTCAGTGAGGACAGGGCTGCATGTGACAGGGGCAGTGACATGATGTGAGGAGGGGAATAGAGGCAGCAGGAAGTCACATACTGAGAGTTATATAGTGGGAGGAGCAGGGTCCCCAGCAGCACAGAGTATATCAGGAGATGAGGGATGTGTTTGTGAGGACAGGGCTGCATGTGACAGGGGCAGTGACATGATGTGAGGAGGGGAATAGAGGCAGCAGGAAGCCACAGACTGAGAGTTATATAGTGGGAGGAGCAGGGTCCCTAGCAGCACAGAGTATATCAGGAGATGAGGGATGTGTTTGTGAGGACAGGGCTGCATGTGACAGGGGCAGTGACATGATGTGAGGAGGGGAATGGAGGCAGCAGGAAGTCACAGACTGAGAGTTCTATAGTGGGAGGAGCAGGGTCCCTAGCAGCACAGAGTATATCAGGAGATGAGGGATGTGTCAGTGAGGACAGGGCTGCATGTGACAGGGGCAGTGACATGATGTGAGGAGGGGAATGGAGGCAGCAGGAAGTCACAGACTGAGAGTTATATAGTGGGAGGAGCAGGGTCCCCAGCAGCACAGAGTATATCAGGAGATGAGTGATGTGTCAGTGAGGACAGGGCTGCATGTGACAGGGGCAGTGACATGATGTGAGGAGGGGAATGGAGGCAGCAGGAAGTCACAGACTGAGAGTTATATAGTGGGAGGAGCAGGGTCCCCAGCAGCACAGAGTATATCAGGAGATGAGTGATGTGTCAGTGAGGACAGGGCTGCATGTGACAGGGGCAGTGACATGATGTGAGGAGGGGAATAGAGGCAGCAGGAAGTCACATACTGAGAGTTATATAGTGGGAGGAGCAGGGTCCCCAGCAGCACAGAGTATATCAGGAGATGAGGGATGTGTTTGTGAGGACAGGGCTGCATGTGACAGGGGCAGTGACATGATGTGAGGAGGGGAATAGAGGCAGCAGGAAGCCACAGACTGAGAGTTATATAGTGGGAGGAGCAGGGTCCCTAGCAGCACAGAGTATATCAGGAGATGAGGGATGTGTTTGTGAGGACAGGGCTGCATGTGACAGGGGCAGTGACATGATGTGAGGAGGGGAATGGAGGCAGCAGGAAGTCACAGACTGAGAGTTATATAGTGGGAGGAGCAGGGTCCCTAGCAGCACAGAGTATATCAGGAGATGAGGGATGTGTTTGTGAGGACAGGGCTGCATGTGACAGGGGCAGTGACATGATGTGAGGAGGGGAATGGAGGCAGCAGGAAGTCACAGACTGAGAGTTATATAGTGGGAGGAGCAGGGTCCCTAGCAGCACAGAGTATATCAGGAGATGAGGGATGTGTTAGTGAGGACAGGGCTGCATGTGACAGGAGCAGTGACATAATGTGAGGAGGGGAATGGAGGCAGTAGGAAGTCACAGACTGAGAGTTATATAGTGGGAGGAGCAGGGTCCCCAGCAGCACAGAGTATATCAGGAGATGAGTGATGTGTCAGTGAGGACAGGGCTGCATGTGACAGGGGCAGTGACATGATGTGAGGAGGGGAATGGAGGCAGCAGGAAGTCACAGACTGAGAGTTATATAGTGGGAGGAGCAGGGTCCCTAGCAGCACAGAGTATATCAGGAGATGAGGGATGTGTTAGTGAGGACAGGGCTGCATGTGACAGGAGAAGTGACATGACGTGAGGAGGGGAATGGAGGCAGCAGGAAGTCACAGACTGAGAGTTATATAGTGGGAGGAGCAGGGTCCCCAGCAGCACAGAGTATATCAGGAGATGAGTGATGTGTCAGTGAGGACAGGGCTGCATGTGACAGGGGCAGTGACATGATGTGAGGAGGGGAATGGAGGCAGCAGGAAGTCACAGACTGAGAGTTATATAGTGGGAGGAGCAGGGTCCCCAGCAGCACAGAGTATATCAGGAGATGAGTGATGTGTTAGTGAGGACATGGCTGCATGTGACAGGGACAGTGACATGATGTGAGGAGGGGAATGGGGGCAGCAGGAAGTCACAGACTGAGAGTTATATAGTGGGAGGAGCAGGGTCCCCAGCAGCACAGAGTATATCAGGAGATGAGTGATGTGTCAGTGAGGACAGGGCTGCATGTGACAGGGGCAGTGACATGATGTGAGGAGGGGAATAGAGGCAGCAGGAAGCCACAGACTGAGAGTTATATAGTGAGAGGAGCAGGGTCCCCAGCAGCACAGAGTATATCAGGAGATGAGTGATGTGTTAGTGAGGACATGGCTGCATGTGACAGGGACAGTGACATGATGTGAGGAGGGGAATGGGGGCATCAGGAAGCCACAGACTGAGAGTTATATAGTGGGAGGAGCTGGGTCCCCAGCAGCACATAGTATTTAAGGAGATGATGGATGTGTTAGTGAGGACAGGGCTGTACGTGACAGGGGTAGTGACATGATGTGAGGAGGGGAATGGAGGCAGCAGGAAGTCACAGACTGAGAGTTATATAGTGGGAGGAGCAGGGTCCCCAGCAGCACAGAGTATATCAGGAGATGAGTGATGTGTCAGTGAGGACAGGGCTGCATGTGACAGGGGCAGTGACATGATGTGAGGAGGGGAATAGAGGCAGCAGGAAGTCACATACTGAGATTTATATAGTGGGAGGAGCAGGGTCCCCAGCAGCACAGAGTATATCAGGAGATGAGGGATGTGTTTGTGAGGACAGGGCTGCATGTGACAGGGGCAGTGACATGATGTGAGGAGGGGAATAGAGGCAGCAGGAAGCCACAGACTGAGAGTTATATAGTGGGAGGAGCAGGGTCCCTAGCAGCACAGAGTATATCAGGAGATGAGGGATGTGTTTGTGAGGACAGGGCTGCATGTGACAGGGGCAGTGACATGATGTGAGGAGGGGAATGGAGGCAGCAGGAAGTCACAGACTGAGAGTTATATAGTGGGAGGAGCAGGGTCCCTAGCAGCACAGAGTATATCAGGAGATGAGGGATGTGTCAGTGAGGACAGGGCTGCATGTGACAGGGGCAGTGACATGATGTGAGGAGGGGAATGGAGGCAGCAGGAAGTCACAGACTGAGAGTTATATAGTGGGAGGAGCAGGCTCCCCAGCAGCACAGAGTATATCAGGAGATGAGTGATGTGTCAGTGAGGACAGGGCTGCATGTGACAGGGGCAGTGACATGATGTGAGGAGGGGAATGGAGGCAGCAGGAAGTCACAGACTGAGAGTTATATAGTGGGAGGAGCAGGGTCCCCAGCAGCACAGAGTATATCAGGAGATGAGTGATGTGTCAGTGAGGACAGGGCTGCATGTGACAGGGGCAGTGACATGATGTGAGGAGGGGAATAGAGGCAGCAGGAAGTCACATACTGAGAGTTATATAGTGGGAGGAGCAGGGTCCCCAGCAGCACAGAGTATATCAGGAGATGAGGGATGTGTTTGTGAGGACAGGGCTGCATGTGACAGGGGCAGTGACATGATGTGAGGAGGGGAATAGAGGCAGCAGGAAGCCACAGACTGAGAGTTATATAGTGGGAGGAGCAGGGTCCCTAGCAGCACAGAGTATATCAGGAGATGAGGGATGTGTTTGTGAGGACAGGGCTGCATGTGACAGGGGCAGTGACATGATGTGAGGAGGGGAATGGAGGCAGCAGGAAGTCACAGACTGAGAGTTATATAGTGGGAGGAGCAGGGTCCCTAGCAGCACAGAGTATATCAGGAGATGAGGGATGTGTTTGTGAGGACAGGGCTGCATGTGACAGGGGCAGTGACATGATGTGAGGAGGGGAATGGAGGCAGCAGGAAGTCACAGACTGAGAGTTATATAGTGGGAGGAGCAGGGTCCCTAGCAGCACAGAGTATATCAGGAGATGAGGGATGTGTTAGTGAGGACAGGGCTGCATGTGACAGGAGCAGTGACATAATGTGAGGAGGGGAATGGAGGCAGTAGGAAGTCACAGACTGAGAGTTATATAGTGGGAGGAGCAGGGTCCCCAGCAGCACAGAGTATATCAGGAGATGAGTGATGTGTCAGTGAGGACAGGGCTGCATGTGACAGGGGCAGTGACATGATGTGAGGAGGGGAATGGAGGCAGCAGGAAGTCACAGACTGAGAGTTATATAGTGGGAGGAGCAGGGTCCCTAGCAGCACAGAGTATATCAGGAGATGAGGGATGTGTTAGTGAGGACAGGGCTGCATGTGACAGGAGCAGTGACATGACGTGAGGAGGGGAATGGAGGCAGCAGGAAGTCACAGACTGAGAGTTATATAGTGGGAGGAGCAGGGTCCCCAGCAGCACAGAGTATATCAAGAGATGAGTGATGTGTCAGTGAGGACAGGGCTGCATGTGACAGGGGCAGTGACATGATGTGAGGAGGGGAATGGAGGCAGCAGGAAGTCACAGACTGAGAGTTATATAGTGGGAGGAGCAGGGTCCCCAGCAGCACAGAGTATATCAGGAGATGAGTGATGTGTTAGTGAGGACATGGCTGCATGTGACAGGGACAGTGACATGATGTGAGGAGGGGAATGGGGGCAGCAGGAAGTCACAGACTGAGAGTTATATAGTGGGAGGAGCAGGGTCCCCAGCAGCACAGAGTATATCAGGAGATGAGTGATGTGTCAGTGAGGACAGGGCTGCATGTGACAGGGGCAGTGACATGATGTGAGGAGGGGAATAGAGGCAACAGGAAGCCACAGACTGAGAGTTATATAGTGGGAGGAGCAGGGTCCCCAGCAGCACAGAGTATATCAGGAGATGAGTGATGTGTTAGTGAGGACATGGCTGCATGTGACAGGGACAGTGACATGATGTGAGGAGGGGAATGGAGGCAGCAGGAAGTCACAGACTGAGAGTTATATAGTGAGAGGAGCAGGGTCCCCAGCAGCACAGAGTATATCAGGAGATGAGTGATGTGTTAGTGAGGACATGGCTGCATGTGACAGGGACAGTGACATGATGTGAGGAGGGGAATGGGGGCATCAGGAAGCCACAGACTGAGAGTTATATAGTGGGAGGAGCTGGGTCCCCAGCAGCACATAGTATTTATGGAGATGATGGATGTGTTAGTGAGGACAGGGCTGTACGTGACAGGGGTAGTGACATGATGTGAGGAGGGGAAAGGAGGCAGCAGGAAGCCACAGACTGAGAGTTATATAGTGGGAGGAGCAGGGTTCCCAGCAGCACAGAGTATTTTAGGAGATGAGTGATGTGTCAGTGAGGACAGGGCTGCATGTGACAGGGGCAGTGACATGATGTGAGGAGGGGAATGGAGGCAGCAGGAAGTCACAGACTGAGAGTTATATAGTGGGAGGAGCAGGGTCCCCAGCAGCACAGAGTATATCAGGAGATGAGTGATGTGTCAGTGAGGACAGGGCTGCATGTAACAGGGGCAGTGACATGATGTGAGGAGGGGAATGGAGGCAGCAGGAAGTCACAGACTGAGAGTTATATAGTGGGAGGAGCAGGGTCCCCAGCAGCACAGAGTATATCAGGAGATGAGTGATGTGATAGTGAGGACAGGGCTGCATGTGACAGGGGCAGTGACATGATGTGAGGAGGGGAATAGAGGCAACAGGAAGCCACAGACTGAGAGTTATATAGTGGGAGGAGCAGGGTCCCCAGCAGCACAGAGTATATCAGGAGATGAGTGATGTGTTAGTGAGGACATGGCTGCATGTGACAGGGACAGTGACATGATGTGAGGAGGGGAATGGAGGCAGCAGGAAGTCACAGACTGAGAGTTATATAGTGAGAGGAGCAGGGTCCCCAGCAGCACAGAGTATATCAGGAGATGAGTGATGTGTTAGTGAGGACATGGCTGCATGTGACAGGGACAGTGACATGATGTGAGGAGGGGAATGGGGGCATCAGGAAGCCACAGACTGAGAGTTATATAGTGGGAGGAGCTGGGTCCCCAGCAGCACATAGTATTTAAGGAGATGATGGATGTGTTAGTGAGGACAGGGCTGTACGTGACAGGGGTAGTGACATGATGTGAGGAGGGGAATGGAGGCAGCAGGAAGCCACAGACTGAGAGTTATATAGTGGGAGGAGCAGGGTTCCCAGCAGCACAGAGTATATCAGGAGATGAGTGATGTGTCAGTGAGGACAGGGCTGCATGTGACAGGGGCAGTGACATGATGTGAGGAGGGGAATGGAGGCAGCAGGAAGTCACAGACTGAGAGTTATATAGTGGGAGGAGCAGGGTCCCCAGCAGCACAGAGTATATCAGGAGGTGAGTGATGTGTAAGTGAGGACAGGGCTGCATGTGACAGGGGCAGTGACATGATGTGAGGAGGGGAATGGAGGCTACAGCCTGAGCTGAGAGTTATACAGTGGGAGGAGTAGGGTCCCCAGCAGCACAGAGTATATCAGGAGATGAGTGATGTGTTAGTGAGGACAGGGCTGCATGTGACAGGGGCAGTGACATGATGTGAGGAGGGGAATGGAGGCAGCAGGAAGCCACAGACTGAGAGTTATATAGTGGGAGGAGCAGGGTCCCCCAGCAGCACAGAGTATATCAGGAGATGAGTGATGTGTCAGTGAGGACAAGGCTGCATGTGACAGGGGCAGAGACATGATGTTAGGAGGGGAATGGAGGCAGCAGGAAGTCACAGCCTGAGAGTTATATAGTGGGAGGAGCAGGGTCCCCCAGCAGCACAGAGTATATCAGGAGATGAGTGATGTGTTAGTGAGGACAGGGCTGCATGTGACAGGGGCAGTGACATGATGTGAGGAGGGGAATGGAGGCAGCAGGAAGTCACAGCCTGAGAGTTATATAGTGGGAGGAGCGGAATCCGCAGCAGCACAGAGTATATCAGGAGATGAGTGATGTGTCAGTGAGGACAGAGCTGCATGTGACAGGGGCAGTGACATGATGTGAGGAGGGGAATGGAGGCTACAGCCTGAGCTGAGAGTTATATAGTGGGAGGAGCTGGGTCCCCAGCAGCACATAGTATTTATGGAGATGATGGATGTGTTAGTGAGGACAGGGCTGTACGTGACAGGGGTAGTGACATGATGTGAGGAGGGGAATGGAGGCAGCAGGAAGCCACAGACTGAGAGTTATATAGTGGGAGGAGCAGGGTTCCCAGCAGCACAGAGTATATCAGGAGATGAGTGATGTGTCAGTGAGGACAGGGCTGCATGTGACAGGGGCAGTGACATGATGTGAGGAGGGGAATGGAGGCAGCAGGAAGTCACAGACTGAGAGTTATATAGTGGGAGGAGCAGGGTCCCCAGCAGCACAGAGTATATCAGGAGATGAGTGATGTGTCAGTGAGGACAGGGCTGCATGTGACAGGGGCAGTGACATGATGTGAGGAGGGGAATGGAGGCAGCAGGAAGTCACAGACTGAGAGTTATATAGTGGGAGGAGCAGGGTCCCCAGCAGCACAGAGTATATCAGGAGATGAGTGATGTGATAGTGAGGACAGGGCTGCATGTGACAGGGGCAGTGACATGATGTGAGGAGGGGAATAGAGGCAACAGGAAGCCACAGACTGAGAGTTATATAGTGGGAGGAGCAGGGTCCCCAGCAGCACAGAGTATATCAGGAGATGAGTGATGTGTTAGTGAGGACATGGCTGCATGTGACAGGGACAGTGACATGATGTGAGGAGGGGAATGGAGGCAGCAGGAAGTCACAGACTGAGAGTTATATAGTGAGAGGAGCAGGGTCCCCAGCAGCACAGAGTATATCAGGAGATGAGTGATGTGTTAGTGAGGACATGGCTGCATGTGACAGGGACAGTGACATGATGTGAGGAGGGGAATGGGGGCATCAGGAAGCCACAGACTGAGAGTTATATAGTGGGAGGAGCTGGGTCCCCAGCAGCACATAGTATTTAAGGAGATGATGGATGTGTTAGTGAGGACAGGGCTGTACGTGACAGGGGTAGTGACATGATGTGAGGAGGGGAATGGAGGCAGCAGGAAGCCACAGACTGAGAGTTATATAGTGGGAGGAGCAGGGTTCCCAGCAGCACAGAGTATATCAGGAGATGAGTGATGTGTCAGTGAGGACAGGGCTGCATGTGACAGGGGCAGTGACATGATGTGAGGAGGGGAATGGAGGCAGCAGGAAGTCACAGACTGAGAGTTATATAGTGGGAGGAGCAGGGTCCCCAGCAGCACAGAGTATATCAGGAGGTGAGTGATGTGTCAGTGAGGACAGGGCTGCATGTGACAGGGGCAGTGACATGATGTGAGGAGGGGAATGGAGGCTACAGCCTGAGCTGAGAGTTATACAGTGGGAGGAGTAGGGTCCCCAGCAGCACAGAGTATATCAGGAGATGAGTGATGTGTTAGTGAGGACAGGGCTGCATGTGACAGGGGCAGTGACATGATGTGAGGAGGGGAATGGAGGCATCAGGAAGCCAAAGACTGAGAGTTATATAGTGGGAGGAGCAGGGTCCCCCAGCAGCACAGAGTATATCAGGAGATCAGTGTTGTGTTAGTGAGGACAGGGCTGCATGTGACAGGGGCAGAGACATGATGTGAGGAGGGGAATGGAGGCAGCAGGAAGTCACAGCCTGAGAGTTATATAGTGGGAGGAGCAGGTTCCCCCAGCAGCACAGAGTATATCAGGAGATGAGTGATGTGTTAGTGAGGACAGGGCTGCATGCGACAGGGGCAGTGTCATGATGTGAGGAGGGGAATGGAGGCAGCAGGAAGTCACAGCCTGAGAGTTATATAGTGGGAGGAGCGGAATCCCCAGCAGCACAGAGTATATCAGGAGATGAGTGATGTGTCAGTGAGGACAGGGCTGCATGTGACAGGGGCAGTGACATGATGTGAGGAGGGGAATGGAGGCTACAGTGGGAGGAGTAGGGTCCCCAGCAGCACATAGTATATCAGGAGATGAGTGATGTGTTAGTGAGGACAGGGCTGCATGTGACAGGGGCAGTGACATGATGTGAGGAGGGGAATGGAGGTAACAGGAAGTCACAGACTGAGAGTTATATAGTGGGAGGAGCAGGGTCCCCAGCAGCACATAGTATTTAAGGAGATTATGGATGTGTCAGTGAGGACAGGGCTGCATGTGACAGGGGCAGTGACATGATGTGAGGAGGGGAATGGAGGCAGCAGGAAGCCACAGACTGAGAATTATATAGTGGAAGGAGCAGGGTCCCCAGCAGCACAGAGTATATCAGGAGATGAGTGATGTGTTAGTGAGGACAGAGCTGCATGTGACAGGGGCAGTGACATGATGTGAGGAGGGGAATGGAGGCTACAGCCTGAGCTGAGAGTTATACAGTGGGAGGAGCAGGGTCCCCAGCAGCACAGAGTATATCAGGAGATGAGTGATGTGTTAGTGAGGACAGGGCTGCATGTGACAGGGGCAGTGACATGATGTGAGGAGGGGAATGGAGGTAGCAGGAAGTCACAGCCTGAGAGTTATATAGTGGGAGGAGCGGAATCCCCAGCAGCACAGAGTATATCAGGAGATGAGTGATGTGTCAGTGAGGACAGGGCTGCATGTGACAGGGGCAGTGACATGATGTGAGGAGGGGAATGGAGGCTACAGTGGGAGGAGTAGGGTCCCCAGCAGCACATAGTATATCAGGAGATGAGTGATGTGTTAGTGAGGACAGGCCTGCATGTGACAGGGGCAGTGACATGATGTGAGGAGGGGAATGGAGGTAACAGGAAGTCACAGACTGAGAGTTATATAGTGGGAGGAGCAGGGTCCCCAGCAGCACATAGTATTTAAGGAGATTATGGATGTGTCAGTGAGGACAGGGCTGCATGTGACAGGGGCAGTGACATGATGTGAGGAGGGGAATGGAGGCAGCAGGAAGCCACAGACTGAGAATTATATAGTGGAAGGAGCAGTGTCCCCAGCAGCACAGAGTATATCAGGAGATGAGTGATGTGTTAGTGAGGACAGAGCTGCATGTGACAGGGGCAGTGACATGATGTGAGGAGGGGAATGGAGGCTACAGCCTGAGCTGAGAGTTATACAGTGGGAGGAGCAGGGTCCCCAGCAGCACAGAGTATATCAGGAGATGAGTGATGTGTTAGTGAGGACAGGGCTGCATGTGACAGGGGCAGTGACATGATGTGAGGAGGGGAATGGAGGTAGCAGGAAGTCACAGACTGAGAGTTATATAGTGGGAGGAGCAGGGTCCCCAGCAGCACAGAGTATATCAGGAGATGAGTGATGTGTCAGTGAGGACAGGGCTGCATGTGACAGGGGCAGTGACATGATGTGAGGAGGGGAATGGAGGCAGCAGGAAGCCACAGACTGAGAGTTATATAGTGGAAGGAGCAGGGTCCCCAGCAGCACAGAGTATATCAGGAGATGAGTGATGTGTTAGTGAGGACAGAGCTGCATGTGACAGGGGCAGTGACATGATGTGAGGAGGGGAATGGAGGCAGCAGGAAGCCACAGACTGAGAGTTATATAGTGGAAGGAGCAGGGCAGGGCTGGATTAAAGGGGGTGGGCGACAGGGGCAGTCGTCCCAGGGCCCCCACACTGGGTTGATGTGACCCTGCCGAAAACAGGTGTCTAGTGGCACCTGTTCTCAGACGGGGGCCGGGCTCAGAAGCCGCGGCTATTCTATTGCATGCAGCACAGACTCCCCTCATCAGCCTCATGTGGCACAGAGTAGGGAACCCAGGAGCAGCTCTGCCGGCCGGGACACATCAGATAAGAGAGGCTCCGTATGGGGCTGGAGGGAGGGACGGGACATAGGCACAGGTGTTGTATGCCCTGGGGGGGGGGGCAGGCGCAGGCGCCGTTAGTTACCCCGGGGCCACCACAAGCCTTAATCCGGCCCTGGAGCGGGGTTGCCAGCAGTACAGAGCAGTGATATGAGGCTTCTGTGATGTGAGAAGATTCTAGGGACAAATACAGCTGTTATGGAATAAAAGTTTATATTTGTAACTTGTTTATCTCTTCTCTTCCCAGGGGTTGCAAGGTTTTAAAGGGGATCAAGGACCTGTTGGGGAAAAGGGGGAAGAAGTAAGTCCTTAAATGCATATTTAAATGAGTTATTGGTGTTTTGCATAATTGATATATAGTATAACTCATTGAACAACATTATGAGAATGGCAGCGGATGGCTATAGAGCAGGGTTACCTCAGTACGCATTTCTCTAGGACGGATATATTTCAGGAATCACGGCTCGCGCGTTTCGCCTTTGTCTCATTGCTGTGTAATATACAGGTGTACTGATGTCACTCTCTCCTATCTCCCACCTGTAATAGGGGTTTGTTGGAGCTCCTGGACCCTGTGGTGACAAAGGTGTAAAAGAAAGAAAGGTAGCACTTGGCTTATATAGAGTGTGCGGGGGGACGAGTACAGCGGGTGTATGATGTTATATGTGGAATAAGTTATGTGCTTAGCAATAAGTGAAAATAAAAATAAATAGACATTCATAAAGGTAAATAATATATATAAATGAGAATTAGTCTAGACAAAACCTTACAGTGGAATCCGGCCAAGTTATTATTGATTAATTAAACAAGGGTACTCCCATATCTGAGTGCTGTTTTGTGTATTAGTTACTGCAGGTTATACCATCATTTGGCCACTAGAGGCAGTCTGCTAATGGGATTTATGGCTAATGGTGGCCATGATGATGAGTGTTGCTGCAGCTTGGGCGCAGCAGGAGGTTGTTAAGACCTCAGATAGTTAGAAAGATGTCAGGATAAGGGATATCGATGAGATGGGTGCACTATAAGGGGCACTTTTACTAAAGTGAGAGGTTTTAGAAGTGGAGATGTTGCCCATAGCAACCAATCAGATTCAACTTCACATTTATCTAGCACCTTCTAGAAGATAATAGCTAGAATCTGATTGGTTGCTATGGGCAACATCTCCACTTCTAAAAACTCTCACTTTAGTAAATTTACCCCTAAGGGTGAGATGAGGAGGAGGTGGGGGATATAGTAACGCGGGGGTAAGATTTAGCCTAATCCTGGGGAACAGAGGTGTATAACAGATCTCACATTGTTCCATTGACGCCATTATCTGTCATCCTGTTTGTCCTTTTAGGGAGGGAAGGGGGACCCTGGACCACCAGGAAACGGAGGGGTGCAGGTAACTTCTCAACACCATTTCTCATTTTCATTGTCCTATATAAAAGTCCTACTGGTAACATTCAGTGATATATATACAGAATCTCCCGTACACTGATAGGACCTCAGATTTAATACTGTATTTGCATTAATAGTTCAGCAAAGTACAAGCTGCTGTTCTCTGTTATCAGCCATCATCTGCAAAATAGGTTTTTCCATGGGATTACTGCTAGGAAGTCACTTTGGTGCAGGACAGCTGTCCTGGGATCTCTCTAATTCTGTTTTCTAATTAAATACTTTCCTTTCCAGGGCCCCATGGGTGTGAAAGGATCCCAGGGGATTCAAGGACCTCCCGGAGCGATTGTAAGACTGCTGGCTGCTTATTACAGAGGTTCCCAAAGTGTTTTGAATCCCGGCGCCCTAGAGTATCAGCAATGTTCTCACGGCACCCCTAAGCCAAACTTTTGATACAGAAAAAATGTAGTAATGTAATAAAGTGAAGTAAATTGTGCTGACCGGTCGTCCTTAGGGTCAGTTATGTGATGGGGACAGGTTTGTGCTTCTCTTTGTCCAAATATTTACATGACATTGACCATAAATAATTTGATTTGGTGCTGGACCACCATCCTGAGGCACCCCTGCAAGTGTCCCGAGGCACCCCAGGGTGCCGCGGTGCACAATTGGGGAACCACTGGCTTATTACATTTAATTGTATATATTTTGTTCTTACTAAACTAATGGCTCCACCTAGAGGCTTTCGTAGGGACTGCATAGACCAACAAAACTATTGTTTTAAAAAAAAAAGTGACTCCTTCTTATTGAAATATATGTAATAATAATAAGTGTGTATTTATTCAGAGCTTTACTTTACGTTATCTTTATTAGTAGTTTATTTTTCCTAGTGTTTTACAGTCTTGTCTTAATCATTGTACTTTATCTATGCAGGGAGAGATGGGGGTTCCTGGGCCACGGGGCCCCCCAGGCGCAGAGGTGAGTGTCCTTACAAATTGACTTCAAAATATATATATGTGGACCAGGGGGAGCAGAGATAGGGGAGCGGGAATTGGGTACAAAGTAAGAAATGTTTGGGCCTCTCTGGGAGTGTACAGGAAAGGGTCCTGGGCTGCACACCCTGAATATATATGACGGGAGGTGCTACTTGTTGTGACTATTAATGCAGGTACAGAAACAGACATATCAAGTTGGAGTTGTGCACTTGTGATTTGTCTTTTTCTGTGCCTATCTAGGAGTGCAGGGGAGACGTAATCACACCCCCAAAATGATGCAACCCCTAAGTGGCAGGCAATATGGGAGCCCCGACCCCTTCAGTGGCCACGCCCTCCAGTACCAGGGCCCATCCAATTTCTCGGCGACCCCAGTGTGGACCTACGTGTTGGGGTGTTAATTACAGTAGCGACTACATTAAAGAACTTCGGGATTTTGGTCAATCAAACAAACTGACCAACCAGTGGTACAATAATACCCCTTTTACACCAGAGCAAAAACCTGGGTTTTTGCTGGGTCTATCCAGGTCACAGCTCAGTATAAAAGTGTCCCTGAAAAATAACCTGGGTCAAGTGACCCTGCAATCCAACCCAGGTAGCTACCAGGGTTGGACCCAGGATGGACCCGGGTAATGGTGCAGTGCAAACAGTGCAACCCGGGTTATCCGACCTGGGTCATGCTTAAAATGAGCTGATTGGTGGTTGTGGAGCAGTCACCTCCCACTTTTTATGACCTCACAGGTTTGGCAGGGCAGACCTAAGTTCAGTGTGAACAGGGCTGACCTGGGAGTAACCCAGATCGAAGGTGCAGTGTAATACCTCTTTTCCACCAAAAACCCAGGTCCGACCCATTTACAATGCACCTTTGATCTGGGTTACTCCCAGGTCAGCCCTGTTCACACTGAACTTAGGTCTGCCCTGCCAAACCTGTGAGGTCATAAAAAGTGAGGGTGAATGCTCCACAACCACCAATCCGCTCATTTTAGGCATGATCCAGGTCAGATAACCCGGGTTGCACCGTTTGCACTGCACCATTACCCGGGTACATCCTGGGTCCAACCCTGGTAGCTATCATGGTTGGATTGCAGGGTCACTTGACCCAGGTTATTCTTCAGGGACCCTTTTATACTGAGCTGTGACCCGGGTAGACCCAGCAAAAACCCAGGTTTTTGCTCTGGTGTAAAAGGGGTATAAATGGGTCTGACCTGTGTCTGACCAGGGTTGGAACCATGTCCAAAAACCTAGGTCAGACCAGGGATTTTGGTGGAAAAGAGGTATTAGTGGCATTGTCCTGTGAAATCTTATTCCATTAGTCTGGCATTAATCAGGTGAAGTGGAAAATGGAAAACACCTCCATCTCCAGCCCCGTGGGCTGCTCATATCTGCATGGAAGCACAGGATTTGCCATGTACAACAGATTCCTGCATTTTCTCGGTAAAATAAGTTGTCTGTCGTGTTTTGCGATCAGATTGTCATGTGTCCGAATCTTACCCTGAGGCCCAATCAGTCTCTTATCTGATAATTAACATTTTCTTCTGTGTCTCCCTGCTGTGCCCAGGGTGAACAAGGACAGACGGGATTCGTAGGAACCCAAGGGGTGAACGGATCCCAGGTGGGTACTAGACCTTATTACAGAGAGGATATTGGTGCATGCAGTCTGTCACTTGAATATATCTATATACCAGGATGGATTATAAAGTATATGGATATCATTTGTTTAGAACAGTGGTTCAAAACTCCAGTCCTCAACTACCCCCAACAGGCCATGTTTTGTGGTTTTCTTTAACCGTGCCCAGGTGAGTTAATCTATTATACCTGCTTCTACAAACAGAAATCCAAAAAACATGACCTGTTGGGGGTACTTGAGGACTGGGGTTGAGAACCATTGGCTTAGAGTACTCACAGCTCTCAGATTCAGGAGAGTAGAGTACATGAGACTTCGGCTTCCAATGTCTTTGTGTAGAATTAGAGATAGATCAGCGGAGGCTTTGTGCGCGGCGATTACATATTGCATATTACATCTATATTGCATCTACGCAAATGTCAAACTCTTCTCTTGTCTTTTTATCCAATCAAATCATTGTTTCAGAACCTATTACTTAACTCCTGCTTGTCTCCCACATGATTAGGGGGATCCAGGACCTCCCGGAGTAACCGGCCACTCTGGCCCTCGGGTATGTAACAGGTCCATGTGGTTCCTCATGTGGTCACTGGCCAAATTACAAACAAATTCCATATACCTGTTATAAATAGTAGAATCAGGAACCTCTGGCAACGAGGCACCGCTGTAATGGGTTACCACCTGGCTCACAGGTGAGAGCAGCCATATTGGTTTGTGTACATGTTAATAACGTAGAGAGAGCAGAACCTACCACATACTCCACCTGCTCTGCCCACACTACGCCCCTCCACATACTGACCACATTGTACAGCAAGAATCCCATACATCCCCAACAATTATATAACTATGCATATAGTGATATAACTGTGCACCCCATACAGTGATATAACAGTGCACCTTATACAGTGATATAACCGTGCATCCCATACAGTGATATAACTGTGCACCCCATACAGTGATATAAAAGTGCACCCTATACAGTGATATTACGGAGCACCCCATACAGTGATATAACAGTGCACCCCATATAGTGATATAACTGTGCACCCCATACAGTGATAAAACTGTGCACCCCATACAGTGATATAAAAGTGCACCCTATACAGTGATATTACCGAGCACCCCATACAGTGATATAACTGTGCACCCCATACAGTGATATAACTGTGCACCCCATACAGTGATAAAACTGTGCACCCCATACAGTGATATAACCGTGCACCCCATAAAGTGATATAATTATTTACCCCATACAGTGACATAACCGAGCACCCCATACAGTGATATAACAGCGCCCCCCCTACAGTGATATAACAGTGCACCCCATACAGTGATATACAGTCAGGTGCATAAATATTGGGACATTGACAGAATTTTCATATTTCTACTTCAGGGTCCATAGGGTATCCACAGGATACCTTGGGGTATAGGTGTGACGTCAGTCATCGGGCACCATAGAGTTAAGCTTTCAGCCTCCCAGGATGCACTAGGGTCCCCCTCCTATACCCCACCCCCGAGCCAAGGCACCTCAGTTTAGTTTGGTGCCCGGCCGGAGTCGGGTGCACCTGTCGGAGTGGGGGCTAGAAGAGCCCCTGAAGTTTTCCTGCATGCAGCTGTGGCTGCACATCTGGATGTACAGCATGGACAGTCAGTCCTGACGTCCATGCTGTCTTCCCTACACCCCCGCCGGTACCAGAACGCCGGTACCGATCCGGGGATGCTGGTGAGCATCTGGGGTCACAGCTAGCGGTGACCCCAGATGTTCCGGACCATGGCCGGAATCAAGGGGGACAGCAAGGTAAGCAGCGGGGTCCCGCGGTGGGTCCCCGCTGATCACATGGTCCTGAGTCCCCAGGCAGGGGGCTCCCTGGGGACTGGCTGCAGCGTGGAGCCAGGTATACAACCTGCGCTTCCACTACCCCCTGGGACAGCGGACCGCAGCAGAGCGGTAGCGCTGCGGCGTCCCGGGGGTTAAATGCATGCCAGGGGAGCGCGCCTTCCCTGTCTCACAGCCGGCGCCTCCCCCGCTGCACACAGCCCTCCCTGCAACACGCCGACTGACCCTGTGGCAGTGCTCCTCCCCCAGGCCAGCCTTCTCTCTGCTCTTCGGCGGCCATCTTCCTGAACGCATGGTGAACGCTGCTGGAAGCGCTGGACGGAAGCATCGTGGTCTGGGTCCCCCCGCATACCTCTCCTCCGCTGTGGTCAGGTCTGTGTATGCAGCGCTGTGTCCTACCAGGCCCTGTGTCTGTGTAGTTGAGTGATCAGTGCTGGTTAGTGCAGGAATTGATTTTCTTTTCATTGTATGTGACTGTGCTAGCGCTGCTGCCTGTAACTTTTCTTCTAAACTGTCAGCTTTATACTGTCCCTGTTCTTTCTGCTAAGCCCTTGCGGTGCGGTGCTGCAGGGTGGTCTCTCGCCTCTTTAAAAAACAATTGGTGAGAGGGGTCACATACTTTGTACCATCATGTCTGAAAGTGATTTTCCTCTCCGGCTACAGTGTGCTACGTGTAAAGTACCTTTAGCGGAGGGGGAGGGTAGCGCGGAGGGCCTCTGCCGGCAGTGTTTGTCAATGGCGCGACCTATTATGGTTACAGCATCGGTACAGAAGCCGCCCTGGGCTTGTTTCGCTCAGGCGCTTACAACCTTAGTGGGCCAGTTAGCTCCGCAGCCCGCGTTTACGCCGATGGGCTTGTCCCAGCAGTCAGTGGTGTCGTCACCCATGCAGGGTTTCCCAAGACAATTGGTGGTACCCCGCAGTCTCCCTATTTCCCCGCTCCCGGTTTCTCAGGAGCCGGCGTGGGTTAACTCCCTGACGAGTTCTGTACAGCACTTGTCGGATGTGTTGCAAGGGGAGTCTGTGATGCGGCCACATAAACGGCCGGTGGTGTCTCTGTCGGCTCCTTATGAGGATGACGAGGGGACGTCTGATGATGGGGAGATTCTGGATCCTTATGATCAGGAACCTCTCCATGCTAAGGACGCTGATGCTAGGTCCAAGGTGTATATTCCTGGACTTATTCGGGCAGTCCGCACAGCCTTGGTGATTGAGCACGAAGTTCCCCCAGCGGCTAAATCTAAGTATGCCTTTTTTAAGGATGTGAAGGGTGACGCCACAGTCTTTCCTCTTTCGGGTCAGTTAGTGGACCATTTAGAGGAGGCTTGGAAACAGCCTAGCAAGCGATACCAGCCGCAGAGGTGCCTAGCGGTGGCTAATCCGTTCGCGGATAATTATTTTGCTAAGTGGGAATCCCCTCCACAGGTGGATTCTCACGTGACACGTCTTGTCCGTAGTGCCACATTGCCGAAGCCATCCATGTCCTCCCTTAAGGATGCTACGGACCGCAAGGTGGAGATCTGCCTGAAGTCCGCTTATTCCCTTGCGGGGGGGGCAGCGCGGCCGGCTATGGCCATTTGCTGGGTTGCCAGAGCGATGGAGCGCTGGGCGGATTCATTGGAGGCGTCCTTTGATTCCGACTGTCCGGCCGAACAGGTGGAGTTGACTGGTAAACTCCGTGATTCGGCCACTTATATCAATGAGGCGGCCTTAGACATTAGTACCCTGGTGTCTCGAATTTCATCAGCAGCGGTGGCTGCTCGTCGCACCTTGTGGTTGCGATCCTGGAAGGCGGACGCTGATTCCAAAAGGGTTTGGAGGCATTGCCCTTTAACGGAGAAGTTCTCTTCGGTCCAGATCTGGAGAAGATTGTGGCCACGCTGGCGGCAGCCAAATCGGCATGTCTCCCGTCGGCCGCTGTTCCTTCTGGTTCAGGATCATCGTCCTTTCGGTCTTATAGGGCCCAGGGCAGGCCCAAACCACAGTCTTTTCCCCGAAAGGCTGGTCCCAAGAAATCGGCCAAGCCCCGGAAGCAGGCATGGAGTACCAGACGTCCGGCCCCTAAGCCAGATGACAAGCCTGCGGCCTGACGGTCCGGGCCTCCCTTTGGGGGATCCCAAAGTGGGAGGCCGCCTGCTGCAGTTCACCCGGTGTTGGTCGGTCACCACGACAGACACTTGGGTTCTCGAGGTGGTCTCCCACGGGTACGCCCTCTCTTTCCGGCACAGACCCCCGGCTCGATTTTTCACCACGGGTCTACCATCAGTCCGGAACAAGGCCACGGAGCTGCAGAAGGTCTTGCACACTATACTCCAGGCTGGAGTTATAGTGCCTGTTCCATTCTCCCAGAGGGGCCAGGGTTTCTATGCCAATCTCTTTTTGGTGCAGAAACCCAATGGGTCGTATCGTCCGATTCTCAACCTCAAAGCTCTCAACAAGTCTTTGCGGGTGCCGAAGTTTCGGATGGAGACCCTACGGTCCATCATTCTGGCGCTGGAACCTGGGGACTACATGGTGTCATTGGACATACAGGACGCTTACCTGCATGTCCCTATTCTTTTGCGCCATCAACAGTTCCTCAGGTTTGCAATCCGCAGCGACCACTTTCAGTTTCGGGCGTTACCTTTTGGCCTGGCAACAGCACCGCGTGTGTTCACCAAGGTGATGGCGGTCATGGCGGCTTCTCTGCGGCTGCAGGGAGTCCGCTTGTTGCCGTACTTGGACGACCTGTTATTGGTGGCGGGATCTCCAGAGCTCCTTCTGCGCCACTTGGACCTGACCATTGCGCTTCTGCAACGGCACGACTGGTTAATAAACTGGCAGAAGTCCACTCTAATCCCGTCTCGGCGGATTCTGCACCTCGGAGCCTTATTGGACTCGGGACAGCAAACGATCTTTGTGACGGGGGAAAAGATCTCTGCTTTACAGTCGAGGGTGCGCAGTTGTCTGCACAGCCGCCGGGTGTCTCTACACTCGGCAATGAGGTTACTGGGCTCCATGGTGTCGGTGTTCGACATGGTGGAATATGCCCAGTTTCACTCCAGACCTCTGCAGCACCTGATCCTGTCCAAGTGGAACGGGCTTCCTCAGTCTCTAAAGTCCCAGACGATAGTGCTCACCCCGGAGGTTCGCCTGTCCCTTGTCTGGTGGTTGCAGACGACCCACCTCAGCAAGGGACGTCTGTTCTGGGTACCGAATTGGGTCCTGTTGACAACGGACGCCAGTCTTCGGGGCTGGGGAGCAGTGTCGGGTCCACACTTGTTCCAGGGCAGGTGGACTCCGACAGAAGCGGAGCTTCCAATAAATATCTTGGAACTCCGTGCGGTCTTCAATGCCCTCCAGCAGGCACATCGGGTTCTCCAGGGTCGCCCAGTGCAGGTCCAGTCAGACAACGCTACCACCGTGGCCTACATAAACCAGCAAGGAGGAACCCGAAGTCGGGCGGCCCTCGTAGAGGTGTCTCGGATCCTGGTATGGGCGGAGCACAATCTTCCGGCCATATCAGCTGTCTTCATCCCGGGAGTGCTAAATTGGGAGGCGGACTTTCTAAGTCGCCAGGACGTTCTTCCAGGGGAATGGTCCCTGCACCCGGATGTTTTTCAACTACTGGTGGACAAGTGGGGTCTTCCAGAGATCGACCTCATGGCGTCCCGGGACAACAACAAGTTGCCGGTGTACGGGTCTCGCACAAGAGACGAAGAGGCGTCTCTGGTGGATGCTCTGTCCGTCCGGTGGACGTTCCGGTTCGCTTACCTGTTTCCTCCGGTTTCCCTTCTTCCACGGGTAATCCGGAAATTCAAACAGGAAGGAGGGACGCTCCTGTTGATAGCTCCCGCGTGGCCCAGACGGCACTGGTTCTCAGACCTTCAGGGTCTGTCCGTGGACAGTCCTCTGCGGTTGCCGCTACGACCGGACCTTCTGTCGCAGGGTCCTTGTCTTCACCCGGACCTGACTCGGCTGTCTTTACGGCATGGCTGTTGAGACAGCCATGTTGAGGTCCAGGGGGTTTTCCAGCTCTGTAGTGCGTACCATGTTACGAGCTCGGAAACCGTCTTCCGCGAGGATATACCATCGCGTGTGGCATACGTTCTTCCAGTGGTGTCGACCGAGAGGTTATGCACCGCGGGAGTTTCGTCTGTCTCGGATACTCGCCTTCCTGCAAGCCGGACTAGATCATGGGCTTCGCCTTGCTTCTTTGAAGGTACAGGTTTCGGCCCTGTCTGTCTGGTTTCACCGTAGGATTGCTACAATCCCGGATGTGCGCACCTTTCTGCAAGGTGTTCTCCGCATTGAGCCGCCCTTTGTTTCACCTGTGGCGCCTTGGGATTTGGCTGTGGTCCTGAGGGCTCTCCAAGGACCGCCGTTTGAACCACTGGGCTCAGTGGATCTTAAATGGCTAACAGCGAAGACTGTTTTCCTTCTGGCCATTGCTTCGGCCAGACGTGTTTCTGATTTAGGGGCTCTTTCTTGTAGACCCCCTTTCTTGATTTTTCATGGGAACAGGGCAGTGCTCCGCACTCGGCCTGAATTTCTTCCCAAAGTTGTTTCCCAGTTTCATGTTAACGAGGAAATAGTTGTTCCGGCCTTTACCTCACCTGGCCTTTCAGTGAGTGAGGCCACTTTGGATGTTGTGCGGGCCTTAAGGACTTATGTTGACCGCACTTCTTCATTTAGGAAGTTGGACGCCTTGTTTGTCCTCTATGGCTTCCGTAAAAAGGGTTGGCCTGCTTCAAAGCAAACTTTGGCAGCCTGGATTCCCTATGGCTATTTTTGAAGCTTATCTTCATGAAGGTCTGCCGGTTCCTCCTTCTTTGAAGGCTCATTCCACTAGGTCTGTGGGTCCTTCGTGGGCAGCTCTACGTGGTGCCTCTGCAGTCCAGATCTGCAAGGCTGCTACGTGGTCCTCTGTCCATATCTTCGTGAGGTATTACAGGTTTGACACCTTCGCCTCTCAGGATGCTTCCTTCGGGCGGCGGATTCTCCTTTCAGCACAGGAGCGTCCCTACCCTTAAAGGATACTGCTTTGGGACATCCCCAAGGTATCCTGTGGATACCCTATGGACCCTGAAGTAGAAAATATTAGATATGGTAAGAACTTACCCTTGTTATCTCTATTTCTACGAAGTCCATAGGGTTCCACAGGACTCCCGCCCTGTCGCACCTGTACTGCAGATGGGCTTTATTCTGGTCACCAGTTTTTCCGTCTCCCTCTGGTGAGAATGTGATTCTTGTGTGTATCCAGATCTTCTTTCTCTCTCTTCCTTCTCCTCCTCCGGCCTATGGCTTGGTAACTAACTGAGGTGCCTAGGCTCGGGGGCGGGGTATAGGAGGGGGACCCTAGTGCATCCTGGGAGGCTGAAAGCTTAACTCTATGGTGACCGATGACTGACGTCACACCTATACCCCAAGGTATCCTGTGGAACCCTATGGACTTCGTAGAAATAGAGATAACAAAGGTAAGTTCTTACCATATCTCATATTTTTGGCCTCTATTCACCACCACAATGGTTTTGAAATGAAACATACAAGATGTGCTTTACCTGCAGACTTTCAGATTTAATTTGAGGGTAAGTACATCCAAATCAGGTGAACGGTGTAGGAATTACATATATAACTGTGCACCCCATACAGTGATATAACAATGTACCTTATACAGTGATATAACAGTGCACCCCATACAGTGATATAACTGTGCATCCCATACAGTGATATAACTGCGCACCCCATACAGTGATATAACTGTGCACCCCATACAGTGATATAACCGTGCACCCCATACAGTGATATAACTGTGCACTCCATATAGTGTTATAACTGTGCACTCCATACAGTGATATAACTGTGCACCCCATACAGTGATATAACCATGCACCCCATACAGTGATATAACCATGCACCCCATACAGTGATATAACCATGCACTCCATACAGTGATATAACTGTGCACCCCATACAGTGATATAACTGTGCACCCCATACAGTGATATAACAATGCACCCCATACAGTGATATAACCGTGCATCCCATACAGTGATATAACTGTGCACCCCATAGAGTGATATAACTGTGCACCCCATAGAGTGATATAACTGTGCACCCCATAGAGTGATATAACTGTGCACCCCATACAGTGATATAACTGTGCACATTATACAGTGATATAACTGTGCACCCCATACAGTGATATAACTGTGCACCCCATACAGTGATATAAACATGCACCCCATAGAGTGATATAACTGTGCACCCCATACACTGATATAACTGTGCACCTTATACAGTGATATAACTGTGCACCCCATACAGTGATATAACTGTGCACCCCATACACTGATATAACCATGCACCCCATACAGTGATATAACTGTGCACCCCATACAGTGATATAACTGTGCACCTTATACAGTGATATAACTATTGAACTATTTCTACATAGGGCCCACCAGGAATAGAAGGGCTGTGTGGACCCCCCGGACTGAGAGGACCCCAGGTAATGATGAGCTACTACGAGCCTTACTGTCAGACGCTAAGGGGTTAGGAAATAGCCTGCGACTTGCAAACAGCTGCGAGATTTTGGCACTTTAGCTTCTAAAAGCGCTGCGGAATATGTATGTGCTATATAAATAAATGGTAATACATAAATACAGTATATTTAAAGCAGCAAAATTTAAAAAGACAAAACTCGGTTGTTCTCCAGTCTCCTCATATATGATACAGTAATCATACAGGACCTGATGCAGATGCGGGCGCAGCGCAGAGGATTGCGCAGATGAGTGATTGTTTGCTACTGTGTATGCACGAAAAAGTCCTGGAAACCGCTACAGCGCATGTGTACCCCTGATGTACGCAGAGACCGCGTCTACACATTTCAGCTGGCATTCCTGGGAGGTGACTTCAAGGGAACGCAAAAAATCTCATGGGCGTAATGGGCGTGTCAGTGATATATCTGCTGTGTTCTCATATCTAGCGCCACAGAGACATTGCGCCAGCCATAGGGCATCATAAATGCCGATGGTACGCCAATAGTGAGACACTGCGCCAGCCATAGGGCATCATAAATGCCGATGGTGCGCCAATAGTGAGACACTGTGCCAGCCATAGGGTGTCATAAATGCCGATGGTACCCCAATAGTGAGACACTGTGCCAGCCATAGGGCATCATAAATGCTGATGGTGCGCCAATAGTAAGAAACTGCAACAGCCATAGGGCATCATAAATGCTGATGGTGCGCCAATAGTAAGAAACTGCGCCAGCCATAGGGCATCATAAATGCTGATGGTGCGCCAATAGTAAGAAACTGCGCCAGCCATAGGGCATCATAAATGCAGATGGTGCGCCAATAGTGAGATACTGCGCCAGCCATAGGTTATCATAAATGCCGATGGTACGCCAATAGTGAGACACTGCGCCAGCCAGAGGGCATCATAAATGCAGATGGTGCGCCAATAGTGAGAGACTACGCCAGCCATAGGGCATCATTAATGCAGATGGTGCGCCAATAGTGAGAGACTGCGCCAGCCATAGGGCATCATAAATGCAGATGGTGCGCCAATAGTGAGACACTGCGCCAGCCATAGGTTATCATTAATGCTGATGGTACGCCAATAGTGAGACACTGTGCCAGCCATAGGGCATCATAAATGCAGATGGTGCGCCAATAGTGAGACACTGTGCCAGCCATAGGGCATCATAAATGCCGATAGTAGAGTGTTTTGATCCACTGGCAGATGTGCGCTGACCGCAGACATTGAAAGTGGGCGCCTCGGGGCTCGCAGTGCACAAGGGGATGGCTGAGACCAGCTGTAGCTGCGAATACTAAACAAATCACAGCCGCGCATACATTAGCGTCCACCGCTGAATCAGGCGCACAGGCCATTCATTCCGTCACATCGCGTCTAATTTCTACACTGATCTGTTGTAGGGAATGAGGGGAGCGGACGGGCCACCGGGTCAGAAAGGAGAGACGGTAGGGATCAGTAATCATGGGCCCATCTCTGCTGATATATATTCATCACTTTCCTTATATCTCTGCATTTATCATATATAGCCTTTATCATATATTAGCATTTCCTAATTACAGGCAGAAGCGGGGCCCCCGGGACTACGAGGGGAGAGAGGGCCGGAGGGGCCTATGGTAAGTTTTTATTTATTTTTACTTTTAATTGATGCATTTTCAGGTACAATATAGGTCAGAGTAATGTGATGTGGGCAGTGTGATGTGATGTGGGCAGTGTGATGTGTGATATGCTCTGTGTTATATGTGCAGTGTGATGTGTGATGTGCGCAGTGTGATATGCTCTGTGTTATATGTGCAGTGTGATGTGATGTGCGCAGTGTGATGTGTGATATGCTCTGTGTTATATGTGCAGTGTGATGTGTGATATGCTCTGTGTTATATGTGCAGTGTGATGTGATGTGGGCAGTGTGATGTGGGCAGTGTGATGTGTGATATGCTCTGTGTTATGTGTGCAGTGTGATGTGTGCAGTGTGATGTGTGATATGCTCTGTGTTATATGTGCAGTGTGATGTGGGCAGTGTGATGTGTGATGTGCTCTGTGTTATATGTACGGTGTGATATGATGTGGGCAGTGTGATGTGGGCAGTGTGATGTGTGATTTGTGATGTGCACAGTGTGATGTGTGATATGCTCTGTGTTATATGTGCAGTGTGATGTGTGATATGCTCTGTGTTATATGTGCAGTGTGATGTGATGTGGGCAGTGTGATGTGGGCAGTGTGATGTGTGATGTGCGCAGTGTGATGTGCGCAGTGTGATGTGGGCTGTGTGATGTGGGCAGTGTGATGTACGCTGTGTGATGTGGGCTGTGTGATGTGGGCTGTGTGATGTGTGCAGTGTGATGTGATGTGCGCAGTGTGATGTGTGATATGCTCTGTGTTATATGTGCAGTGTGATGTGATATGCTCTGTGTTATATGTGCAGTGTGATGTGGGCAGTGTGATGTGTGATATGCTCTGTGTTATATGTGCAGTGTGATGTGATGTGGGCAGTGTGATGTGGGCAGTGTGATGTGTGATGAGTGATATACTCTGTGTTATATGTACAGTGTGATATGATGTGCGCAGTGTGATGTGTGATTTGTGATATGCTCTGTGTTATATGTACAGTGTGATGTGTGATATGCTCTGTGTTATATGTGCAGTGTGATGTGATGTGGGCAGTGTGATGTGGGCAGTGTGATGTGTGATTTGTGATATGCTCTGTGTTATATGTGCAGTGTGATGTGTGATATGCTCTGTATTATATGTGCAGTGTAATGTGTGATATGCTCTGTGTTATATGTGCAGTATGATGTGATGTGGGCAGTGTGATGTGTGATGTGTGATATGCTCTGTGTTATGTGTGCAGTGTGATGTGTGCAGTGTGATGTGGGCTGTGTGATGTGCACAGTGTGATGTGTGCAGTGTGATGTGGGCTGTGTGATGTGCACAGTGTGATGTGTGCAGTGTGATGTGTGATATGCTCTGTGTTATATGTACAGTGTGATATGATGTGCGCAGTGTGATGTGTGATTTGTGATATGCTCTGTGTTATATGTGCAGTGTGATGTGTGATATGCTCTGTGTTATATGTGCAGTGTGATGTGATGTGGGCAGTGTGATGTGGGCAGTGTGATGTGTGATGTGTGATATGCTCTGTGTTATGTGTGCAGTGTGATGTGTGCAGTGTGATGTGTGATATGCTCTGTGTTATATGTGCAGTGTGATGTGTGATGTGGGCAGTGTGATGTGTGATGTGTGATATGCTCTTTGTTATATGTACAGTGTGATATGATGTGCGCAGTGTGATGTGTGATATGCTCTGTGTTATATGTACAGTGTGATATGATGTGGCCAGTGTGTTGTGTGATTTGTGATGTGCACAGTGTGATGTGTGATATGCTCTGTATTATATGTACAGTGTGATATGATGTGGGCAGTGTGATGTGTGATTTGTGATGTGCACAGTGTGATGTGTGATATGCTCTGTGTTATATGTACAGTGTGATATGATGTGGGCAGTGTGATGTGGGCAGTGGGATGTGTTATTTGTGATGTGCGCAGTGTGATGTGCGCAGTGTGATGTGGGCAGTGTGATGCGGGCTGTGTGATGTGTGCAGTGTGATGTGGGCAGTGTGATGTGTGCAGTGTGATGTGGGCAGTGTGATGTGGGCAGTGTGATGTGGGCAGTGTGATGTATGCAGTGTGATGTGTGCAGTGTGATGTGTGATATGCTCTGTGTTATATGTACAGTGTGATATGATGTGGGCAGTGTGATGTGGGCAGTGTGATGTGTGCAGTGTGATGTGGGCAGTGTGATGTGGGCAGTGTGATGTGTGCAGTGTGATGTGGGCAGTGTGATGTGGGCTGTGTGATGTGGGCAGTGTGATGTATGCAGTGTGATGTGTGCAGTGTGATGTGTGATATGCTCTGTGTTATATGTACAGTGTGATATGATGTGGGCAGTGTGATGTGGGCAGTGTGATGTGGGCTGTGTGATGTGTGCAGTGTGATGTGGGCAGTGTGATGTGCGCTGTGTGATGTGGGCTGTGTGATGTGGGCAGTGTGATGTGCGCTGTGTGATGTGCGCAGTGTGATGTGCGCAGTGTGATGTGCGCAGTGTGATGTGGGCTGTGTGATGTGTGCAGTGTGATGTGGGCTGTGTGATGTGTGCAGTGTGATGTGGGCTGTGTGATGTGTGATATGCTCTGTGTTATATGTACAGTGTGATATGATGTGCGCAGTGTGATGTGGGCAGTGTGATGTGGGCAGTGTGATGTGGGCAGTGTGATGCGGGCAGTGTGATGCGGGCAGTGTGATGTGCGCTGTGTGATGTGTGCAGTGTGATGTGTGCAGTGTGATGTGGGCTGTGTGATGTGCGCAGTGTGATGTGCGCTGTGTGATGTGTGCAGTGTGATGTGTGCAGTGTGATGTGGGCTGTGTGATGTGTGCAGTGTGATGTGGGCAGTGTGATGTGCGCAGTGTGATGTGCGCAGTGTGATGTGGGCTGTGTGATGTGGGCTGTGTGATGTGTGCAGTGTGATGTGGGCTGTGTGATGTGTGCAGTGTGATGTGGGCTGTGTGATGTGTGCAGTGTGATGTGCACAGTGTGATGTGTGATATGCTCTGTGTTATATGTACAGTGTGATATGATGTGGGCAGTGTGATGTGGGCAGTGTGATGTGTTATTTGTGATGTGGGCTGTGTGATGTGGGCAGTGTGATGTACGCTGTGTGATGTGTGCAGTGTGATGTGGGCAGTGTGATGTGTGCAGTGTGATGTGGGCAGTGTGATGTGTGCAGTGTGATGTGGGCAGTGTGATGTGGGCTGTGTGATGTGGGCAGTGTGATGTATGCTGTGTCATGTGTGCAGTGTGATGTGTGCAGTGTGATGTGTGATATGCTCTCTGTTATATGTACAGTGTGATATGATGTGGGCAGTGTGATGTGGGCAGTGTGATGTGGGCTGTGTGATGTGTGCAGTGTGATGTGCGCAGTGTGATGTGCGCAGTGTGATGTGGGCTGTGTGATGTGGGCTGTATGATGTGTGCAGTGTGATGTGGGCTGTGTGATGTGTGCAGTGTGATGTGCACAGTGTGATGTGTGATATGCTCTGTGTTATATGTACAGTGTGATATGATGTGGGCAGTGTGATGTGGGCAGTGTGATGTGTTATTTGTGATGTGGGCTGTGTGATGTGGGCAGTGTGATGTACGCTGTGTGATGTGTGCAGTGTGATGTGGGCAGTGTGATGTGTGCAGTGTGATGTGGGCAGTGTGATGTGTGCAGTGTGATGTGGGCAGTGTGATGTGGGCTGTGTGATGTGGGCAGTGTGATGTATGCTGTGTGATGTGTGCAGTGTGATGTGCACAGTGTGATGTGTGATATGCTCTGTGTTATATGTACAGTGTGATATGATGTGGGCAGTGTGATGTGGGCAGTGTGATGTGGGCTGTGTGATGTGTGCAGTGTGATGTGGGCAGTGTGATGTGCGCTGTGTGATGTGGGCTGTGTGATGTGGGCAGTGTGATGTGGGCAGTGTGATGTGCGCAGTGTGATGTGCGCAGTGTGATGTGGGCTGTGTGATGTGGGCTGTGTGATGTGGGCTGTGTGATGTGTGCAGTGTGATGTGGGCTGTGTGATGTGTGCAGTGTGATGTGGGCTGTGTGATGTGTGCAGTGTGATGTATGCAGTGTGATGTGTGATATGCTCTGTGTTATATGTACAGTGTGATATGATGTGCGCAGTGTGATGTGGGCAGTGTGATGCGGGCAGTGTGATGTGCGCTGTGTGATGTGTGCAGTGTGATGTGTGCAATGTGATGTGGGCTGTGTGATGTGCACAGTGTGATGTGGGCAGTGTGATGTGAGCAGTGTGATGTGGGCAGTGTGATGTGCACTGTGTTATATGTGCAGTGTGATGTGATATGCTCTGTGTTATGTGTGCAGTGTGATGTGGGCAGTGTGATGTGTGATATGCTCTGTGTTATATGTTCAGTGTGATGTGATGTGGGCAGTGTGATGTGGGCAGTGTGATGTGTGATGTGTGATATGCTCTGTGTTATATGTACAGTGTGATATGATGTGCGCAGTGTTATGTGGGCAGTGTGATGTGTGATTTGTGATGTGCACAGTGTGATGTGTGATATGCTCTCTGTTATATGTACAGTGTGATATGATGTGCGCAGTGTGATGTGCGCAGTGTGATGTGGGCAGTGTGATGTGTGCAGTGTGATGTGGGCTGTGTGATGTGGGCTGTGTGATGTGGGCAGTGTGATGTGGGCAGTGTGATGTGCGCTGTGTGATGTGGGCAGTGTGATGTGGGCAGTGTGTTGTGGGCTGTGTGATGTGGGCTGTGTGATGTGGGCAGTGTGATGTGGGCTGTGTGATGTATGCAGTGTGATGTGTGATATGCTCTGTGTTATATATACAGTGTGATATGATGTGCGCAGTGTGATGCGGGCAGTATGATGCGGGCAGTGTGATGTGTGCAGTGTGATGTGGGCTGTGTGATGTGGGCTGTGTGATGTGGGCAGTGTGATGTGGGCTGTGTGATGTGTGCAGTGTGATGTGGGCTGTGTGATGTGCGATGTGGGCAGTGTGATGTGTGCAGTGTGATGTGTGCAGTGTGATGTGGGCTGTGTGATGTGCGATGTGTGATGTGGGCAGTGTGATGTGTGCAGTGTGATGTGTGCAGTGTGATGTGTGCAGTGTGATGTGGGGTGTGTGATGTGCGCAGTGTGATGTGGGCAGTGTGATGTGGGCAGTGTGATGTGGGCAGTGTGATGTGCGCTGTGTGATGTGGGCAGTGTGATGTGCGATGTGGGCAGTGTGATGTGTGCAGTGTGATGTGTGCAGTGTGATGTGAGCTGTGTGATGTGGGCTGTGTGATGTGGGCTGTGTGATGTGTGCAGTGTGATGTGGGCTGTGTGATGTGCGCAGTGTGATGTGGGCAGTGTTATGTGGGCAGTGTGATGTGTGCAGTGTGATGCGGGCTGTGTGATGTGCGCTGTGTGATGTCGCTGTGTGATGTGCACTGTGTGATGTGCGCTGTGTCTGTTAGCTGGAGAATGGGTGGGCAAAAGAGGAGCGCCCTGTGCTGTGCCCCTGCGCTACAGTGTGCACATGAAGGCTACACAAGATGGCCAACAGTGATAAAGTGCAACATGGCGCCCACCACACTTATCTCATGGAGGCGCCACCCAGGACTATTTCTGCGCCCCCCCCCCCCCCCCCCACACACACACACACACTTCCCCCAGACTATGCCATTTCTGATTCTGAGCCGGGCACACTGCGAATGCTCTTGCAATTTTTTTCTGCTGCGCACTCGTCTAAGCTGATAAGAAAGCCGCACTGCACTTGCACCCAGATTGCGAGTGTATAGAGTTGCAGGACCCATTGGGATGCACGGTCTCAGAAGTTTATAGGGAACGTATTGCGCATTTCAGTATATGGACGCCATACACTGACGGACAATCTGCACCTGGAATAGGGGTGGGTGTAAGTTATGATGGATCGTCACGCCTAATGACGCACCAAGCGCTATTCCAACATCTAAAGGCGCTGAAAGTGGACATCTCAGTCCCTGCACATTCAGACGCGCAGCTGTATACCAGGGAGGGGCATAAAGTTGCATACGCAATACCGGCCGCATCTATATGAGACCGAATATTTCTCTTTCCGTTGTACAAATTGTACCCCCCCCCCCATATATCTGTAGGCTGAATTCTGTGAAAACTATAATTAATTTAAAAAAATATATGTTTTTGGTACATTTTGTTATATATATATCTTCCAGGGCTTAATCGGATGGCCAGGCGTAAATGGACAGCCAGGGGATAAGGTATATGCAGAATATATATATATATATAGTCTCAGAAATGTGCAAACAATTATTGTAAATATAAACACAAAATCGGTAATGAAAGGGGAGAGACAGTAACGTACAAACATAAACATCAAAGTACATTTATCACCCCACAGGGTCACTGAACCACTCGAGACAGTTTAAAATGAAATCTAATTGTATCCATATACTACAAAGTAATCACATGGGGGTATAGTTACTAAAGTGCGGGCTATTAGAAGTGGAGATGTTGCCTATAACAACCAATCAGATTCTAGCTATTATCTTATAGAAGGGACTAGATAAATGTTAAGCAGAATGTGATTGGTTGCTATGGGCAACATCTCCACTTCTACAGTCAGGTGCATAAATATTGGGATATTGACAGAATTTTCATATTTTGGCCTCTATTCACCACCACAATGGCTTTGAAATTAAACAAACAAGATGAGCTTTACCTGCAGACTCTCAGATTTAATTTGAGGGTAATTACATCCAAATCATGTGAACGGTGTAGGAATTACAACGGTTTCTATATGTGCCTCCCACTTTTTAAGGGGCCAAAAGTAATGGGACAAACTAAACAATCCTAAATCTAACTTTCACTTTTTAATACTTTGTTGCAAATCCTTTGCAGGCAATTACAGCCTGAAGTCTGGAACGCATAGACATCACCAGACACTGGGTTTCATCCCTGGTGATGCTCTGCCAGGCCTCTACTGCAAATGTCTTCAGTTCCTGCTTGTTCTTGGGGCATTTTCCCTTCAGTTTTGTCTTCATCAAGTGAAATGCATGCTCAATCGGATTCAGGTCAGGGGATTGACTTGGCCATTGCATAACATTCCACTTTTTAGCCTTAAAAAACTCTTTGGTTGCTTTTGCAGTATGCTTCCGGTCATTGTCCATCTGCACTGTGAAGCACCGTCCAATGAGTTCTGAAGCATTTGACTGAATATGAGCATATAATATTGCCCGAATATGAGCATATAATATTGCCCAAAACACTACAGAATTCATTCTGCTGCTTTTGTCAGCAGTCACATCATCAATAAATACAAGGGAACCAGTTCCATTGGCAGCCATACATGCCCACGCCATGACACTACCACCACCATGCTTCACTGATGAGGTGGTATGTTTTGGATCATGAGCAGTTCCTTTCCTTCTCCATACTCTTCTGTTCCCATCACTCTGGTACAAGTTGATCTTTATCTCATCTGTCCATAGGATGTTGTTCCAGAACTGTAATGGCTTTTTTAGATGTTGTTTGGCAAACTCTAATCTGGTCTTCCTGTTTTTGTGGCTCACCAATGGTTTACATCTTGTGGTGAACCCTCTATATTCACTCTTGTGAAGTCTTCTCTTCATTGTTGACTATGACACATATACATCTACCTCCTGGAGAGTGTTCTTGATTTGGCCAACTGTTGTGAAGGGGTTTTTCTTCACCAGGGAAATAATTCTTCTGTCATCCACCACAGTTGTTTTCCGTGGTCTTCCGGGTCTTTTGGTGTTGCTAAGCTCTCCGGTGCGTTCTTTCTTTTTAAGAATGTTCCAAACAGTTGATTTGGCCACACCTAATGTTTTTGCTATCTCTCTGATGGGTTTGTTTTGATTTTTCAGCCTAATGATGGCTTCACTGATAGTGACAGCTCTTTGGATCTCATATTGAGAGTCGACAGCAACTGATTCCAAATGCAAATTTCACACCTAGAATCAACTCCAGACCTTTTACCTGCTTAATTGATAATGAAATAACGAGGGAATAGCCCACAAGGGTCCATGAAATAGCTTTTGAGTTGATAGTCTCATTACTTTTGGCCCCTTAAAAAGTGGGAGGCACATATAGAAACCATTGTAATTCCTACACCGTTCACCTGATTTGGATGTAATTACCCTCAAATTAAATCTGAAAGTCTGCAGTTAAATCACATCTTGTTTGTTTCATTTCAAAGCCATTGTGGTGGTGAATAGAGGCCAAAATATGAAAATTCTGTCAATGTCCCAATATTTATGCACCTGACTGTATAAATCCGCACTTTCATAAATATACCCCTTAGGGTCAGATACAGAGGAGGGGGCTCTTGCGTCTGTTGCCGAAGTGGCAATTTGTCAGCATTTGGGGCAGGGGTAACGGGGGTAGCTAAAAAACTGCAGGCGTGGTGGGACCGTTTCCTGGGCGTGCCCTAGTGAGCCTCTGTGGATCCGTACGCAGCTGCAGAGGTCTTAGGTGAGACGCTCATTCCAGACAGTGTAGGGTTGCTCAGATGCTCAATGTGCGACCGATGTTCCCAATGTTTGGTGTTTTGTACGCTAGCGGCAGATGTGAGACGCAGGGGGCGGCATCAGTGTGCACAAAACATTAGCTAAATCGTTTGCATATTTTTGCAGAGCTGCCGCGCCATTTTCCCGATGACCTGCTCACGCACAGGAGACTCCGGGCACACTCTAGTGCCCGGACTGTACTGCTGCTGTCAGTTCACTGACGGCAGCCAGAGAGAGTGGAGGGGTCCCCGGACGGGGAGTGAACTCGGGCCCCCTCCTCTCTTAATACACCCAATATTTGCGTGCACCTCTGCATCTGGCTCTTGTACTTGGAACAAACCATGTTGCACTGCCCGGGGAGCACATACATGTGTTATGTTTACATGCAGGGTAAATACTGGCTTGGTTTTGCATGTAGCCCACAATGACTGATCAGCTTTATTATTACACTGCAGATTAGGGGGCATATCCAATTAGCTGCAAGATTTTTCCAGCAAAAATTACCGCTCCCGATTTTCGCGCTATCCAATTTTTTTTAAAATGGTTGCGGTAATGTTTACATGAAAATCTCGCGTCCACAACTCGTACGGGAGGCTGGGACGGTTGGTTGTGATGGTGACTGGGCAAAGTGAGGCGAGGGGGTGAGAAATATGTGGCAGATCCAGCTGTGCCCTCTGTGAGGGAGTATTTACCTCAGTTACTGCACCCCCCCTCTTACAGCTGAGCACCGCTCTGGACTCCCAGCTGCACTTTACTTCAGATATTGTGCCCCCACGTCCCCCTGATGTCTGCCCCAGGTGTGCCCCCAACGTGTCACAGTCAGAGAGGGGCTGTCCCTTGAGGCAGGTGCTCTAGAGCCGGGGAACATGGCAGGGGGGTTAGGGCCAGCAGTAGCCGGTTACCGTATATAAGCTTTGGTGATCCAGGGGTGGCAGTGATTGGAGGTATTCCCACTGCAGGACAAGTGGGCAGAGCAGGAGACCCGGGCATGCCATCTGCACAGGAGTGCCCCAGTGAGTCAGCTTGGCTTACCTCTGACGCCCTTTCCTTGGCACAACGTGGTCGGGATCAGTGGGGATGGGTGCAGTAAGGAGAATGCACAGGTTCAGGAGAGTTTGCTGCTGGTAACGCTGCTCTGCTATCTCATTATTGGACCAATTAGGCTGACTGAAAACTTCCCATTCCCTAATGAGTCATTAGAAGGGGGGGGCCAGGGGTTCTGAATCAAGTCCCGATAGTTTTAGCTTAAAATAAAGATTTTCCCCATTTTTGCACCTGCTCCAGGCTGCGAGAAAAAGTTGCGGTATTGGAATTACTGTGACCGATTTTCTCCCCAGCAATTGAATAGGAAAAACCTTGCAGCTGCGAGAAAGCCCTTTGCCGCAGGGGCTTATCAAACGTTCGCCTGCATTTGGATTTATGCCCCTAGGTTTGAGCTAGGACTCGCCCCTCCTAGTTCTAACGTCGTCTGCCCGTTACATCTGCCCCCACCTGCAGCCAGCATGGTTATACCAAGGGGCAAAGTTACTGACTTTTAGTTTCTTTGCGCCTAAGTCAGATCAGCCTCTGTATTCTCATCAATTCAATTACAACAAAGGCACCAAATAAATGATCTAAAACTCTGTATCCCATTAAACGCACAGGTATAATTATTATCCACGGCTTAGTAAGCTTACAATAAGCTCAATATAAATTAGTTATCAGAAAATATATATGAAGAAGTGAATAAAAGGCAGATATGGAAATTAGATCACCTACATAACACTTACCTGATGAAAGTAAATGTCCCTGTTACTAATGGTATCTCCCCAGGGTCGGCCTGCGGCTGATGGGGAGAAAGGAGGTCCGGGGGTGAAAGGAGACAAGGTACAGAAGTTTGTAGGGGGTGTATGTGTCATTAATCACCCCGTCACTTTACTGTATACTGATTGGTCATTGACACTTCCATCTTCCTGTTAGGGGTCTCCTGGATCTGCTGGCACCACAGGACCCCCCGGGGACCAAGGACAAACTGGCTTTGTAGGGTTCCCTGGGCCGAAAGGGCTTATGGGCCCCACTGGATCCATAGTAAGTGACATTATTTATTTGCAGCGTTTCTAATGTGCAACTGTTAAGTGTAGACCCAGACTAACCGGCCTTGTGGTGTTCAGATCAATGTTATTCAATAAGACAATTTATTAGTTGGTTACTGAATGCTTCCAGCTGTAATGTCATTAGTGTACACCCCTGAGTCATTCCCAATGTACAGGATCACAGCTGTGATGGCATTAGTGTACACCCCTGAGTCATTCCCAATGTACATGATCACAGCTGTGGTGGCTTTAGTGTACACCCCTGAGTCATTCCCAATGTACATGATCACAGCTGTGATGGCATTAGTGTACACCCCTGAGTCATTCCCAATGTACATGATCGCCAGTTGTGATGGCATTAGTGTACACCCCTGAGTCATTCCCAATGTACGGGATCACAGCTGTGATGGCATTAGTGTACACCTCTGAGTCATTCCCAATGACCGGGATCACAGCTGTGGTGGCATTAGTGTACACCCCTGAGTCATTCCCAATATACAGGATCACAGCTGTGATGGCATTAGTGTACACCCCTGAGTCATTCCCAATGTACAGGATCACAGCTGTGATGGCATTAGTGTATACCCCTGAGTTATTCCCAATGTACAGGATCACAGCTGTGATGGCTTTAGTGTATACCCCTGAGTTATTCCCAATGTACAGGATCACAGCTGTGATGGCATTAGTGTACACCCCTGAGTCATTCCCAATGTACATGATCACAGCTGTGGTGGCATTAGTGTACACCCCTGAGTCATTCCCAATGTACATGATCGCCAGTTGTGATGGCATTAGTGTACACCCCTGAGTCATTCCCAATGTACAGGATCACAGCTGTGATGGCATTAGTGTACACCCCTGAGTCATTCCCAATGTACAGGATCACAGCTGTGATGGCATTAGTGTATACCCCTGAGTTATTCCCAATGTACAGGATCACAGCTGTGATGGCTTTAGTGTATACCCCTGAGTTATTCCCAATGTACGGGATCACAGCTGTGATGGCATTAGTGTATACCCCTGAGTTATTCCCAATGTACAGGATCACAGCTGTGATGGCATTAGTGTACACCCCTGAGTCATTCCCAATGTACATGATCACAGCTGTGATGGCATTAGTGTACACCCCTGAGTCATTCCCAATGTACATGATTGCCAGTTGTGATGGCATTAGTGTACACCCCTGAGTCATTCCCAATGTACGGGATCACAGCTGTGATGGCATTAGTGTACACCTCTGAGTCATTCCCAATGACCGGGATCACAGCTGTGGTGGCATTAGTGTACACCCCTGAGTCATTCCCAATGTACAGGATCACAGCTGTGATGGCATTACTGTACACCCCTGAGGCATTCCCAATGTACAGGATCACAGCTGTGATGGCATTAGTGTACACCCCTGAGTCATTCCCAATGTACAGGATCACAGCTGTGATGTTATCAGTGTACACCCCTGAGTCTTTCCCAATGTACAGGATCACAGCTGTGATGTCATCAGTGTACACCCCTGAGTCATTCCCAATGTACAGGATCACAGCTGTGATGGCATTAGTGTACACCCCTGAGTCATTCCCAATGTACAGGATCACAGCTGTGATGTCATTAGTGTACACCCCTGAGTCATTCCCAATGTACAGGATCACAGCTGTGATGGCATTAGTGTATACCCCTGAGTTATTCCCAATGTACAGGATCACAGCTGTGATGGCATTAGTGTACACCCCTGAGTCATTTCCAATGTACGGGATCACAGCTGTGTTGGCATTAGTGTACACCCCTGAGTCTTTCCCAATGTACAGGATCACAGCTGTGATGTCATCAGTGTACACCCCTGAGTCATTCCCAATGTACAGGATCACAGCTGTGATGGCATTAGTGTACACCCCTGAGTCATTCCCAATGTACAGGATCACAGCTGTGATGGCATTAGTGTACACCCCTGAGTCATTCCCAATGTATGGGATCACAGCTGTGATGGAATTAGTGTACACCCCTGAGTTATTCCCAATGTACAGGATCACAGCTGTGATGGCATTAGTGTACACCCCTGAGTCATTCCCAATGTACATGATCGCCAGTTGTGATGGGCTTAAGTGTACACCCCTGAGTCATTCCCAATGTACAGGATCACAGCTGTGATGGCATTAGTGTATACCCCTGAGTTATTCCCAATGTACAGGATCACAGCTGTGATGGCATTAGTGTACACCCCTGAGTCATTTCCAATGTACGGGATCACAGCTGTGTTGGCATTAGTGTACACCCCTGAGTCTTTCCCAATGTACAGGATCACAGCTGTGATGTCATCAGTGTACACCCCTGAGTCATTCCCAATGTACAGGATCACAGCTGTGATGGCATTAGTGTACACCCCTGAGTCATTCCCAATGTACAGGATCACAGCTGTGATGGCATTAGTGTACACCCCTGAGTCATTCCCAATGTACGGGATCACAGCTGTGATGGAATTAGTGTACACCCCTGAGTTATTCCCAATGTACAGGATCACAGCTGTGATGGCATTAGTGTACACCCCTGAGTCATTCCCAATGTACATGATCGCCAGTTGTGATGGGCTTAAGTGTACACCCCTGAGTCATTCCCAATGTACAGGATCACAGCTGTGATGGCATTAGTGTACACCCCTGAGTCATTCCCAATGTACGGGATCACAGCTGTGATGGCATTAGTGTACACCCCTGAGTCATTCCCAATGTACATGATCGCTAGTTGTGATGGCATTAGTGTACACCCCTGAGTCATTCCCAATGTACATGATCACAGCTGTGATGGCTTTAGTGTACACCCCTGAGTCATTCCCAATGTACAGGATCACAGCTGTGATGGCATTAGTGTAACACCCCTGAGTCATTCCCAATGTACATGATCGCCAGTTGTGATGGCATTAGTGTACACCCCTGAGTCATTCCCAATGTACGGGATCACAGCTGTGATGGCATTAGTGCACACCCCTGAGTCTTTCCCATGATCGCCATTTGTGACCACAATTGGTGGCTTTGCCTTTGTTCAACGTGTCTATGGCCGCAAATAATCTCAATTCACAGGAATTTGTCTTAATTTTACACGTGATATTTTCTGCGCCGTATCATTCACATATCATAGCTAGAGACACCAACATTTTATCTTTCTCTATCATTTAGGGGGATGACGGACAGAAAGGTCCCAATGGTGAAAACGGGAGTGAGGGCCCCAAGGTTAGTGCACTTTAGACCTGGTGAGACGGTTTTGATGGTTGAACGATTTTTTTATTTCTTGTTGAGTTTTTGTTGGTAAAACAAAAGTTTTGTTAAAGGGTTTTTCACTCTTGAGGGGATACCTCCTCTCCTCCAGTACTGCTATAGTAATTACCCAACGTCTCCAGCAGAGGTCCTCACTGCAGACATGTTCTATGGACTTCACCCTGCAGAAGAAGGAGGAGCCCCTAGGGGCTCATGCACCAGTTTGTAGAAGTTGGGGGGATTGTTGTGCGACTCCCCGTCCCATTAAATAGTGGAGAACCTGCTGTTTGTGGCCTCAGCTCTGTGTTGTTGATCTGCTATAGTAATATAATAATTCCACCACAACTTATATGATATGAGATTAAGTTTGTGTTTTTGTACTTTGAAATAAAGGGAAACCGCGGCGCTGATGGACAGAAGGGGGTGTCTGGACCTCGGGGGAACCGGGTAATCATCAATGCTCAACATAAATGCACCCATGTCCGTATTTACCAGCACATATAGAAGCATGCCACGGGGGATGGGAAATACTATCAGTCTTTAATTGTCGCTTCTAGTGATCTTCCTGATATCTATGTACAAGTGCACAAATCAGGAGATCCCATGTTCTCACTGCGACACATTCATAGAGCATCAGTCATCCCTTCACATAATTGTATTATTCTGGTGGGAGTACAGCTGTACGATGCACCGTGTGAGAAGGGGATGAGACCCAGAGACCACCAGCTGTGATCTGCTACACGATTCTTATCCTTTATTGTAGTGGAAACAGCCGTGCACCCCTCCACACAGCAAGGGACAGTCCTTAGCAAGGAACACACTCACCCTGCCCAGCTCCTCACCCTCCTCAGTTACTCACCTTGCCCAGCTCCTCACCCTGCCCAGCTCCTCACCCTCCTCAGTTACTCACCCTGCCCAGCTACTCACCCTGCCCTGTTCCTCACCCTGCCCAGCTCCTCGCCCTCCTCAGCTCCTCACCCTGCCCAGCTCCTCACTATGCCCAGCTCCTCACCCTCCCCAGCTCCTCACCCTGCCCAGCTCCTCACCCTGCCCAGCTCCTCACCCTCCTCAGTTACTCACCCTGCCCAGCTACTCACACTGCCCAGCTCCTCATCCTCCTCAGTTACTCACCCTGCCCAGCTACTCGCACTGCCCAGCTCCTCACCCTCCTCAGTTCGTCAGCCTGTCCAGCACCTCACCCTCCTCAGTTCCTCACTCTGTCCAGCTACTCACCCTGCCCAGCTTCTCACCCTGCCCAGCTACTCACCCTGCCAAGCCACTTGCCCTCTTCAGTTCCTCACCATGCCCAGCTCCTCACCCTGCCCAGCTACTCACCCTGCCCAGCTACTCACCCTCCTCAGTTCCTCACCCTGCCCAGCTCCTCACCCTGCAAAGCTCCTCACTATGCCCAGCTCCTCACCCTGCAAAGCTCCTCACCATGCCCAGCTCCTCACCCTGCCCAGCTACTCACCCTCCTCAGTTCCTCACCCTGCCCAGCTCCTCACCCTGCCCAGCTCCTCACCCTGCCCAGCTACTCACCCTGCCCAGCTACTCACCCTCCTCAGTTCCTCACCCTGCCCAGCTCCTCACCATGCCCAGCTCCTCACCCTGCCCAGCTACTCACCCTCCTCAGTTCCTCACCCTGCCCAGCTCCTCACCCTGCCCAGCTACTCGCATTCTTAATGTCACTGCTGTTATGTAGCTCTATAACCTGCGTAGCAAATGCCCCTTGTTGCCCCTTGTTTTGGGGGCCTAGCAGGTAGGCGGGCACTGAGAAGAGCCAGGACCCGGCTGCCCTCTCATCTGGAGTTCATCCTCCCTGTAATTACATATCATATGAATGAATAACACGTCTTATTATGTATAGTGAACCCTTTCCTATTCCTCGCCATCACCAACCCCTCCCGGAGCCACAACTTTCCCACCCTCCCATGTAAGGTTTACAGAGTATTTTCTGTCTATTGCAGGGACGGATGGGGCAGAGAGGTCTTGTGGGGACCCCAGGATCTCCGGTGAGTGATCAGAACTTGTACATCAGTGATAGTGATTGTCATCTGAACACACTTATTAAATTACGTCTATAAACTGAGCTGGCACCTACAGCTGGTGGTATATTATCTACTGGTTTATAAACTGAGCTGGCACCTACAGCTGGTGGTATATTATCTACTGGTTTATAAACTGAGCTGGCACCTACAGCTGGTGGTATATTATCTACTGGTTTATAAACTGAGCTGGCACCTACGGCTGGTGGCATATTATCTACTGGTTTATAAACTGAGCTGGCACCTACAGCTGGTGGTATATTATCTACTGGTTTATAAACTGAGCTGGCACCTACGGCTGGTGGCATATTATCTACTGGTTTCATGTCCAATATATCTTGTCGCATTCAGGTAAAAAAACGAGATAAAAATAGTTAAAACTAAAAAAAAAACAGTGTAAATGGATAGGATAAAAAAAATGGTTAAACAAAAGCAAAAAAACACACGTTACTGTATATAGTACTTGGGGACAGTATTATTAATTACTATAAAACTGGGAACTCTTATTATTTATTATTATAGAACTAGGAGCGCTATTAATAATTAATATAGTACTGGGGACACTTTTATTCATTAAATATAGGACTAAGAACATTGTTATTAATTAATATAGGAATAGTGTCACTATTATTAATTACTATAGGACTGGGAACATTATTATTAATTAATTTAGTATTGGTATCACTATTATTAATGATGAGACTGGGGGTACTATTAATAATGCACATAGTATTGGCAACACTGATTAATTACTATAGGACTGGGGACAATATTATTAATTCATTTAGAACTAAATTCACTATTATTTATTACTGTAGGACTGGGAACAGTATTCTGAATTAATTTAGGATAGGGTCACTATTACTATAGGACTGGAGGGAAATGTTATTTATTTCTATACTAACAGGGGCGCTATTATATTTTTCTGTACCAACGGGGGCACTACAGTACTATGACATTTATCATGCGAGCAACAATTCTCGGGCACACTTGTGGCACTGCAGGGGCTGGAATATATTTGTGCCCATGTTGGCTTTTCTAGATCCACACGAACCAGTATATAATAACATCCAGCTATTAGTTATAATATAATAGGTGGGACGGACAAGCCTGGCAACGCGGTTACATCACAGCAAAGCTCCGTCATTGCTGTTAGTGATTCCTGTCTGGGGCCTCATACTGAGAAAATCACATTTACATTTATCGCTTGTTTGTAGTACTGAGGATTCACGGTTTCTAAAAATATGACACACTGTTAATAGAATGGAAGTGAGGGGAGGGGACTAAGGACCTGATTATTCAGAGATGAACGCTAATGTCGCTGCTGCTGCGAATATTTCGTAGCTGCTGGGCGAAAATATGCAAATGTCGCAGGCGCTGGGACCTGAGACGCTGGAGCCATGTTATCTGCATATGGGATCGCTGTCGCAGGCACAGACACGCCCCGAAAATGGTGCCTTTGAGCTGTCACTCCCCATTACCTCCCCCATATGCTCCATGGCTGCCAATCGCACTGCGGGTAAATACACAACGGTAATGTAATTTGGTGCGTGCGCAGTGTGAATCGTGCGCAGACCGCTGATAATCGCTCAACTGCAACAATATCTGGTTAGCATCCATGTCTGAATCAGGTCCTAGGAGAGCTCAGCCAGAACGGATTCATTTCAACTGAAATCTACAGCTCACAAGTATGTAGGTTACAAATAGATTTTAATGTATGCTATATTTCCACCAGAGTGCAGCAGTAAACAATTACAGCATCGGCTAGCAAATTATCTTATTATTAAGTAAGTCCCATAATAAATGCTTCATTATACATAACCAACATTTACGTATAGTACAGTATTTGTGTACAGCTGTGTAATATTGCGTTAGGGCCAGCAGGGGGCGGCAGAGGCACAGTTGTAACATTGGATGCTGATTTAATGCATATTTGCTGATCATCTACTTAACTGTTGGTGTAAGATTACTGTAGGGCTGATTTGCTGGCCAGCTGGTGCTGGCGGAAGTCTCTGTACCCCTTGTGTAGACAGTGTGCACCCCCCTATAACTACCATCTGGTGCTTCCGATAAACAGTTTATTTTCTTTGTCCCCACACAGGGTCATCGGGGTGTTCCAGGTTCGGAGGGCGCAGAAGGACTGCCTGGTACACAGGTTCCCACTATGCACTATATATACCCATTATTTGGCATGGCGCTTGGCCTGTACCTGGTGCACCACAAATCCCAGCAACTTTCTAGCCTCTTACTTAACTGTTTTACTTCCTTGCTCCTTATTGTTGCAGTGGTATACAGTGTTACTGGTAAATGTGTGCAGACCAGTGCAGAGTGCATTGGGTATACAGTGTTACTGGCTGTGGTGTATGAGGTTGTGAGTTTGAGTTCTGTGCATGGAATGCAGAGTAATATGTCTTTCAAATACATGGGGATTTAACTGAAACAAGGTGCATACAAATGACTATGGTATAGGAGGTTTGGTGTTCATATCCCTTGCTTGGAGTGTGATAATTAACTAGTTTACTTCAAACAAGTAGAATCAGTGGTTAAGTTTGGAAACCATTAGTGTTTCCAAACCAATGTTTAGGACTAAACAATGTTTTAGATCAATGTTAAAAACATCGGTACTACCATTGTTTTTTTTTTCAATGTCACATTTCTAAGTCAAGCCATATATATATAGGTTAATACCAGGGACGTGCTGTCAGGGCAGAGCCTCCCCTGTCATACTCCTGAGATTGATATAAAAAATTATTAGAATAATACGAAGAAGATATTATAACATATATTTGTTTATTGTAATCATTTTTATAGTTAACACTCACCAGCTTTGTGGAGCTTTCTGGGACTGCAGGGAGATGAGGCAGCAATAGCTCAGCCTCCCTTCTCTATGATCAGACACTGCTTGCAGAGCTGGGGGCAGGGCCACATCATGGGCTGTAAGCTGCACAGAAAGGGCTCTATTTATTAACATTATTTTTACTAAAATAAAGTGAAAAAGGCTGTTTTGTGTTGTCACACCCTTTTCACATTATTTTAGTATCACCTGTAGTTATTACAGGGCAATTGGAGTAGAATTCGTAAAATTCTACTCCAACCCCCAGTATCACTTATTTTTAGTAAAGCAGATCGCATTTCCCATAACTGTAATGAGAAATGTGATCCGACCAAATTTACTAAAAATAAATTGTAAAAAAATACCGGGGAAAGCCCTGTGATAATAACGCCACCTGGAGGTGGCGTTATCCAGGGTGTCCACCGGTTACCGGCCTCCTACTCTGCTCTAAAAGGCAGAGCAGAGCCCGGAGCCGGTCCCAGTGATCAGCTGTGTGGTCTAAACAGACGGCAAGCTGATACACTGCAAAAAAAAAAATAGTAAAAAAAAAATTCACTTACCTGACTTCAGGGACCGGTGGTTGGGGCTCCGGTGATGACTCCCCTCCGGTCAGCTGGTCTCCCATGCTGCACTACTGCCCCGTCATCAGATGATCGGGTCCCAGTGCAGTATGGATATCAGCTGACCGGAGGCATGGAAGACATCATCGGAGCACCGATGACTGCAGGTAAGTGCTATTAAGGCAGGGGGGGGTCACGGGGGGGTCTGCGATCGCGGGGAGTGGGGCTTAGTGTCGGGGGGTAGCAGCAGTGGCCGGACGGCGCATGCGCGGGGCACTAGTCACGGTATTTTTTTGCGAAAATATCGTGACTAGAGTGCGGAGGGGATCCGCAGGGACAGAGCTTTCTCGCAAGCTCTGTCCCTGCAAAGGATTTGTAGTAAATCCCTGTGATATTGCCTGAATTCGTAATGTGAATTCAGTCGATAATATCACACTACAATCTGCATTACAAATGCGGATTGTAATAAATAGAGCCCAAAGAGAGCTAATAGAGGCATGCCTCTGAGTATGGGGGGCATGCCTGCCTTGAGCACTGATGGACACCTTGGATGTGTAATGTGTCCAGGAAGTGCACTGCAGTGTTTAGAGATTGGGGCTCAGTCAGTAGAAGCAAGAAAAGACACAGTGATGCAGGTAGGAGAATCAATGGACACTGAAGCTTAGTGTAGTGAGGGGAGAGTTACAGTGAGTAGGGGGTGAGACAGGCTCCCAGCACTCAGACCCATCTCCATATGTGCCATTGATCTCACCACACAATTATACCATACTTACCTTCTGTCCTGCAATGTCCAGGAGACTCCTGAATGTTGTTGTGCCCGTACTAACAAGAGAGTGGGCTTCCGCCTCAGACCTCCCTTCTCCTTCTAATGAAGTGAGTGAGATGGAGCCTAGATGACGCCGTTGGTCAGACCCCCCCTTTGCTGCACGAGGATGTGATTGTCATCGCCATGGCCCCACCCACCACTGCGCTATAACGCACTAGTCCCATCCCTCAGTATGCTCCATACTTAACTTCTTACCATCATGCAAAACTGCAAATTGACACAATATTATGCATATTTTGTAAATTTGCTGCGATTGTATTGATACATTAGTTGGGACATTACGTTATTTTAATTCACTCCTCCTTATTATCTATATCCCCTCTTGTCACGTCATGTCTGTTCCCTCGCTTGGGCCGCAATATCGGCTGCATGATACTGTATGGTACAATGTACTATTATCGCAGGAGGCCAGTACTGGCTGTGCTCATCTTAGGGTATATATAGCAATCAGCCTCTAACCATGTCTAATAGCCTCCTCTTTCCTCAGGGGCCCACAGGTGCACCAGGGGTATCTGGGAGCAGAGGAACAATTGTAAGTATTCATATTGGAAATTAGGCAACATTTTCCAACCATAGGCCTTAAATCTTCACACACGATATACGCTGTACCTTATAATTTATTATAGAATTGCCAAACGTAATATTTGCTGTGCAATCGCTATCCATGCTTCTATGTTGTAATCTACCAATCTTTCAACTCTGCAAAAAAATATCTGTTAGCTATGAGACTGTAAGAGAATTATTCTGTATTACAACTACATCCTTACTGCGGGGTGATGCCAGAGAGACTAACTCTTACCAGTTTTATAAAGTTCTCACCCATTAATATACAGATGGGACAAACTGTGAGAAGTATATTTCAGTTATGTTAGGTAAATTATTTAGGTTAGTAACACAGCAGCAGTTGGACATTAATAGCCCGTGTTGGGTTGGACATTAATAGCCCGTGGTGGGTTGGACATAAATAGCCCGTGGTGTGTTGGACATTAATAACCCGTGTTGGGTTGGACATTAATAGCCCGTGGTGGGTTGGACATTAATAGCCCGTGGTGGGTTGGACATAAATAGCCCGTGGTGGGTTGGACATAAATAGCCCGTGGTGGGTTGGACATAAATAGCCCGTGGTGTGTTGGACATTAATAACCCGTGTTGGGTTGGACATTAATAGCCCGTAGTGGGCTGGACATTAATAGTCCGTGGTGGGTTGGACATTAATAGCCTGTGTTGGGTTGGACATTAATAGCCCGTAGTGGGTTGGACATTAATAGCCCGTGGTGTGTTGGACATTAATAACCCGTGTTGGGTTGGACATTAATAGCCCATAGTGGGCTGGACATTAATAGTCCGTGGTGGGTTGGACATAAATAGCCCGTGGTGGGTTGGACATTAATAGCCCGTGGTGGGTTGGACATAAATAGCCCATGGTGGGTTGGACATTAATAGCCCGTGGTGGGTTGGACATAAATAGCCCGTGTTGGGTTGGACATTAATAGCCCGTAGTGGGCTGGACATTAATAGTCCGTGGTGGGTTGGACATTAATAGCCTGTGTTGGGTTGGACATTAATAGCCCGTAGTGGGCTGGACATTAATAGTCCGTGGTGGGTTGGACATTAATAGCCTGTGTTGGGTTGGACATTAATAGCCCGTAGTGGACTGGACATTAATAGCCCGTAGTGGGCTGGACATTAATAGCCCGTAGTGGGTTGGACATTAATAGCCCGTGGTGGGTTGGACATTAATAGCCCGTGGTAGGTTTGCTGTTTTTCTGGTGGCCAGTTATAAATGGCTGATCTTGCTGGTAATTACCAGGTCCCTTTTGCTGCACAGAGCTTTATAGTAAAAAATCGCTCATCACGTGGCTGAGGGGGTTCGCTGGTTGCAACTACCTCCCTGTTGGGGAACATAATCCAAAAAGAGCCACCTCTTCTAGTGTTGCCCTGAGTTATTCTAAGAGGTCTTTGTTCCCATACCGTCCGCAGGGTCTAGCAGGACCACGTGGGGAGACGGGCAGAGATGGACCCCCGGGACCACCCGTGAGTAGACCTCTCTTCTCCCAGGCTTCACACGAGTTGTTATAACAGCGACCACATCATAGTAATTTTATTTTATTCTAGGGTCCTCCCGGTAGACCAGGGATGGATGTAGAGCCTGGACCACAAGGAGAAAGGGTAAGTACAATTACATAAAGGATACAGTACTTGGCTAATTGGACATTGCACTGAAATATATGTATTAATGGAGAAAGTGACCATAAAGTTTTCGCTTGGCCAACAAAGACCAGTAATTCATTATCCACCAGTTTGACTAGAGAGGCTCAAAAATTTTGAACTGGTTCAAAACTCACTGGAATTTTTACCCGTTCAACAAACAAACATATCCGCGGTACAATTGGGTATGGACCCCGAACTGAACTTGCTGGCCCCTCAATCCTTGTTACCGAATAATCGCTGTAAAACGGAGGTTAGGTCATCCGATAGACCCTCACTGGTGATGTGCCGACTCACTCTCTGGGAGTGGTTGATGCTCACTTCAATGAGTGTGGCTTGGCCTCAGTGAGCAGATAGGTACAACCTGGTGTTGCATTTATGTGGGCGAGTTGTCACCAGTACCAGGGGCCGGACAAGAGACAGGGTTGCACTGTGCATACGACTCCTTACCACAATATTGCAGTGTTTCCTCCCCCTGGTATAGAACTATAACCTGGTGATCATTCTTATTTTTGTAATATAGCTTCTTTGTGCAAGAATAAAATGAACTGATCGGTTCTGTTGACCAGAATGATATATTGGCAACTTTCTGTCCTAGATAATAGACATTGAATAAAGAGAATGAGTCAGTTATGTATTCTTACAGGGCTTTACTGGAAAACAAGGACCCGAAGGACCCCAAGGATCTGTGGGCATGTATGTAAGTGTTTACAATGTGATCCGTCATTGCATAGTTTTCTGGGGCAGGTCTATGGTTATCTGGTCATATTGGTTGGGTAAGCCAACAAATCAACCAAAGAAACAGATATCCGAGCTGCTGCAGAACCAATGGTGGCCAAGAGGTGGCAATACAGAGCCAATCCTATATCCATAGTGAGTTTAGACTATTTGAGGGCAGGATTATTATAGATGGTAAACGTAATTGTGTTTTACGTGAACGTAAGGCAGATATAAAGGATATAACATGGAATTATTTGTGTGACCATTTTATAAAACCAGGGTTGGTTACACTTGGTATAGGGTGGTATGGCGACACTGGCCACTAGCACCAGTCTATGCCTGGCTGGGCTGGTCACGCTATAACAGACCCACAGCCTGGCGAACCCTGTCATAATGTGATACGGCCCAGTCTGATCAGCGTGGGATGGAATTCCCTAGGGGAATCGGGAACTGCAAGTCCCAGCAAGTCCTACCATTGCCTGCTTGGTCATGTGGTCATGCCAGAACTGCAAGTAGCAGCCTAGAAGTAGAAACAAAACATAAAGACACAGAATATTAGGTTATTTTAATTGAAATAAATATGAATCTCCCTCTTTCACCTCTCTATTGTCCTTTCACCGGAAGATGGGGCATCATTTAAATAGGGAGCATTTGCAGTGGGTGTGATACTTTAGGTGTGCGTGCCCCGGCTGTACACAGACGCTGGGATAGTAGCCTGCATGTACACATTACCCTGCGTAAGAGAACTGACGTATCACCCATTTATCACTATGCCAGCGGCGTTATAGCTTCAGGAGTGAGAAGATGAGAATTGGGCTAAAGGATTTGTAGAGATGAGATATAAATGCTAATATCCTTCGTCCCTAGGGCTTCCCCGGTCCTTCTGGCGAGAGAGGGCGGACAGGGCACGGTGGTGAGAAGGTATGGCGTCCTCTTCTGACTGTGTCGCCACACACCCGGCAGATAGGACATGTGCAGAAATAATCCAGTAATACTGACATAGATGTTACCTGTGCGATATACAGAGATACCACACACACACACCCCTCCCCCTGGTGCTAGTGACTGAGAGACACAGTAATGGCTGCCGGGATAGACAGGAATTCTCCCCCCTCCCCATACAACTCACCAATATGTGATTTGTGAAAACTGACGCGTTTCGCATGGGAGATCTCCAGCTTTCATATCCCTGTGCATTATACGTCTCTCCCGTGCGTGAACCGCTTGTGTAATAGGCTCGTGGTAATGAGCCCTGTCCCGACTTCCAGGTGCAGTCTAATCACAGTAACAGGCCGCCATTTCCACTGCGTTCCATTATAAATTCAGGGATTACACTGTTTTTTTTGGCACCGCTGACCAGTCAGATAGATCATTTCCTTATTTATAGAAAAATATATATAAATGTGCACCTACCTATAAGTGACGTCCCCTTATCCCACCTCTGCCAGTGAGTATAAATAATCCCGTCCTTGCAAAATTAATTTTCATGTCTCCACTTCAGCAGATTCCCTGGGACTTGTCAGAGATCGTCGCGGTTTCTCTGATGTAATTATTTTATGTGCTCAAGTTAATTTAGTTTCTTTCTACATTATTAGGGGGAGATGGGACCATCCGGGATACCAGGACTGCCCGGAAAAGTTGGCCAAAAGGTATATGCACATCACGTTATCATCCCTTATATAGCACTGTACAATGAGAAGGTGGCCATTCATCTACATCCTGCCCCAGTGGGGGCCACAAGCGGTTCACTCAAACAGACACACTCCAGAAGCCAGCGAGCCTACCGTATACTTCTGCACTGTGGGAGGGAACTATATACCTGGGGAAAACCCATAGGCCGTGCAGTGGTCAGATATACAACTATACAGGCCCTGCGCTGGTGGGCAGCCACGGAAACCGCTGTGCACAACTCACGAGGGAATGCGTGGGCCGAAAAAGATGAAAAACAAAAATGGTTGAAACTCACAAAACAAATGGAAGACTCCAACTATAAAATAAGGAACAATAAGAATGTTAAATGTCTGGATTCCTGATATATATATATATATATATATATACATTATATAGTACAATTAATACAATACTGCATGAGATTTGCTCACTATAATCATGACAGTTAGACGCTTAGAATATATGATGACTTCTATATCTTACTATTTAGGGACCGCCAGGACCTCAGGGGGAGAGAGGGTCTCCCGGATCACAGGTAATAGTAAGAATTAAAATGTGGGTCCAATTTTACATTATATCCCCTAGTAACTGTGCTAAATCATATAACTCCTGTATGTAATCATATATTTTATTATTACACCCTAATCATATGCGCTAGTAACATACTTGTAAATATCTGCAAATATCGGGGTGACTGTTCCTCCAAGTGATTTAGATCCCCCACATTGCACCTCGTTATACTGTCCCAGTAATTGTACTTTTATGTACTTGTCTCTGCACTTATGTGTATACCAGGATTTGTATCTATAGTTCAGGTTGTTAAATCTCCTTACCTATCTCTGTTTGGGATTTTCAGGGTCGTATGGGGGAGTCAGGTGACCAGGGTTTGCCAGGACCACCGGTACGTTCATTACTAACACATACCGAGCCTTCAGTGGCTTCATGTCAAGTGGATCATTGTTACTGCTGGTATATCCATCTAGCGTACTAGATTAGTAGTATCATCAAATTGTGTCCTGAAAATTACAAATTATAAATTATCTCCGCCTTTAAGACATAGCAGTATATTGCTCACCCAGTGACTGACTGGAAATGTTATACAGACTTTGGCATAAATATGGCAACAGGCAGTGAGAAACCTATGAATATTTTCCTGAGTCCGACAATCCAGTAGCCTGTACCCTTTTACACTACAGACCAGTTTCCAGTTTTAGGGTTAATCTCTAAAATGCGCACTGAATGGAGGCCGCTATGATGGGACTGTGGACCTCATTCAGAGTCGGTCGTTGCGGCCGCACGGTCGTAAGGTAAGAGGGGCCGGATATGCAAATGAAGCGCTCGCAAGTTGCGTCGTTAAGATGGGATCGTTAGCTGGACGAGCGAGGGGAGGATGCGGCCGTAAGACTAATAATACGCCCCCTTCTCGTTCGCATTACACGTCATCTCCGGGCATATAAGGATTAATCGAGACCATCTGGAACCATCGGAGCTGCTCGTAGAGCTTAAGGTTGACCATACCCTCTCTTAAGCACTACGATCATGTCAGTGTAATAACCTCCCATGTCACATGTGCCATGACGCTACTTAGTTAATTATGCACTCCCATAAAACGCCGTTTGCATAGTCAGGCACGCCTGCGTTCGGATCTCCACTCCCCCGTTCACAAGCACCTTCCTCTGTTAACACCCACAAACGCCTCATCCTGTCACTCAAACTAACAACCTGGCTGTGTTCAAGGAGAGAGCAATTTCTGATCGTAATAGCTAGTTTGCGCACGCGCATTGCGAATTTTACACATGTGCAGTTTAGCGAACATCGGTGGCGTACGACCGAGCGTCCGCAACGACCGACTCTGAATGAAGTCCTGCGTCCCGTTAATCCGCATTGTGTCACGATTTCATAGTGAACTGATCAATTCACTAGTTTCCTGGCTGCATACTAAGGATATAGCTGCCACCAGCACATAGGCCATTTAATGGTCACTTGTATTTCATTGTAGTTTAATAAATTAATTTAAACAAGTATGAGTTACAGCGCAATTGTAAACACGTCGTATTATATTATATTTATTGTTATTAAGTAATAATCCCCATAGCATGGAAATTATAATTTTTTGATCTGTCGTACAAACACAGCACATATGTTTCTCCTGAATGTTGCGATCTGGCGCTGTGTGGTACTTTCCGCATAACTCCACCCACTTTGTAGTCAAACTTTGTCACCCTCATTACGTCTGACAGGCGCATTAACGCCTAACATATAACAGCTCCCTACATATTTCATTTTGGTAGATTTTTTTTCAGTTATTATTATTTAAATGAAACTTAATTTATTTTAGGAACAGTGCTCCAAACGGTACAAAAAAGACCCCCCTTATAAGGAGAAACCTTAATATCCTTTGTCAGGAAAAGCCAAATACCCCTCGTCAGGAAAAGTGTTATTCTCCAGCGTTCCAGGATAATAGATCCTACACCTGTATGCTATTGGCCGTCGTAATCATGTGTTCAGCAGGAGAATGCGGCTCGCCCCTCGTTACCACTAATGATACAGTCCATGATCATCTATAATTAGCCGAATCCTTCTCCCTTATTTAGGGCCCTCCTGGCAATTCAGGGTCTGATGGGGAACCTGGAAAGATTGGGGACCCAGGGGACCATGGGCCTCCAGGAGAAGAAGGCGCTATCGGTCCTTCAGGATATCCGGTAAGTGTTTTCCCAGTAAATTACTTTACCCACCCATTTCTGATAGTGGAAATCATGTGGTAACATTTTGTGGGCAGCCTCCATCTTTGTTTTGGGCAGTGACGGTCTCTCAGTATTCGCCCAGTATGTTGTCTGCAGTTCTCCACGCCGTCTCTAAAGCTGCCATTTCCATCCCTGTGTGCGGGTGACACGTGCTTTCTAACTCAGAGCGCTGTGATGTTTGTACAGTACGGCTACATTTTGCTTCTGTTTCAGGGCCGAGAGGGACCAGCTGGGGTAGAAGGGCCGCCTGGAGAGGAAGGAGAGAAGGTGAGTAAGCCGGAAACAGCGTCAGATTCCACTGTCATGGAAAGTTAATTAATAGGTTAATAGCCAAGACAAATAGAATTTTTAAAAAATATTGCTGAGACAGCAATTATAGGAATTTGTTGGTACATATATCGCTGCGATCCTTCTTAAAAATGCCTCCCCATGCTTTCCTGAGCTAGTGACACCCAAGTACAGTTATTATCCTCAGACTCCTAAGTTTTCAGCAGTATTCAGCCGGCACACGGTACCTATAACAGGAATGCAGCCCTCTATGTGACAATACTTAAACTGATTTACAAAATGAGTTACCAATTCTAATAATAAATCATAATAAGCCGTGTGTTCCACAAGTGATGAGGTTAATGAGGAGCAAGTTTCCATATTCTATAAGCCCCTCCCCAGAGGAGCTGCATCACCTCCCTTGTGCCCCTTATACGCTCGGTCCCATCCCCAGAGGAGCTACAAATGTTTTGCACACCTAGTCAGCATCACTCTTCTCGTGCCCCTTATGCGCTTGGGGCCTGATTCAGAGCCGGACGCAATTAGCGCTCATTCGTCCAGAAAATAGGGGTGGCTATTCAAATGAACCGTTCGCTCTTTGCGGTCTGTTCACGCCTCCATGTCTGAACGAGCGAACAAATCTTGCGGTCGTTTTTTGGATAACTACGCCCCCTGGCCGTTCGCATCCTACGTCATGTCCGCTATTTATTAGATTAATCGAGTACATCGACCAGCGTATGAGCTGCTCGCTATTCTTGTGGTTGGTTTTTCCTAGCACAATCTTGCGAGCAGTTCTGACTATAAAATAACCCAGTGACGTGGTCAATGACGCTGCTGTATTAATTATGCACACCCATAAAACGCCCGTTTTGACCTCTAAGCACGCCTGCGTACGGATCTCCACTCCCGTTTTCAAGCACCTTCCCCTGTTACCACCCACATACGCCTCCTCCTGTCACTCAAAATAGCAGCCATTCGCTATTTAGCAAACAAACGATTTTCGTCCGCACTGACTGGTTCGCGCATGCGTATTACGCGATCCGTACGCATCCGTATTCCGTACGCATGCGCAGTTGGGCAAACATCGCTCGGAACGAACGAGCGGCCGCTTAAGAGTGGCTCTGAATCAGGCCCTTTGTATCATTGGTCAATTATATCGTACAGAATTGCTAACATGGATTCTATATAAGGGGACAGCAAATGTCACTTTCTTTCCCTGTCAGGGTACCATCGGGATAGTCGGTGACCAGGGAGTCAGTGGACTGGATGGGGAGCAGGTAAACCTACGTTTATGCCAAATCTATCCTCCCTTCCTCCCTTCCCTCACTTTCCCTCTCACTTTCTCTCTCTCTCTCTCTCTCTACACCCTAGGGTGAGCCAGGCACTACAGGGAACGAAGGGCGTGTCGGCAGTAAAGGAGACCAGGTCAGTATGCCGGAAGCGTCAGCAGTGTATGATTAGAAATATAGGCATTAGAAGAATAGTTTGATGGCTGAATGTAAAGTCTATAATATAACTAACTGTTCCCAAAGTGACCTAGAAAGTTCCCTGTTCCATTATATAAATAACCCCGGCTCCCAATTTCCCCCATCTTGATTGATCAGAGATTATTTGTCCATCTTTGTGATCAGTACTGTGTGTTGTGTAACGTTATGCAGGATTACCACAGGGCACACACGTGTGTCACCATTACACTGGCTGTTTGGTGTTATTGTTTTGCATGTACTTATGTTTTTAATGAGAGAGAGAGATATAGATAGAGATTGATAAATAGTATAGTGTTTTAGCCGTAAGACTGACCACACGTGTCCTGTTCCTGGCCATTCTTATTGCAGGGAGATATTGGTGTTCCGGGAACTTCTGGCCCTGTGGGGCCTATTGGTGACCCAGGAGAAAGAGGTCTGCAGGGCCTGTCAGGTCCTCCAGGAGAGCCAGGCAAAGAGGTACAAGTTATTATAGGCCATAACCATAGAGAGGCTACTGCTATTACGTCTCCTGACCAGCTCTTTGCTCTGTGTGTCTAGGGCGACGTGGGGGAAGTGGGAGATATCGGAAATCCTGGTCCTCCGGGAGATAAGGTTAGACCTAAAATCAGTGTTTTTTACGATAAATTACCTCAAAATCTGCATTTTGGGCTATAACTTTTCCGTCTGACACCAGGGAGAGCTGGGACCACGCGGAAGCATCGGGAATCCTGGGCCAGGCGGCATTATGGGAGAACGTGGAGCTCGGGGCCCAAAGGGTGAGAAAGGGCAAGGAGGACTCCAGGTGAGCATCTGAGAGGGCGGCTTCTGTACATAACTTGGACAACGCAGGAGAACTCGTCTGTGAGCAAACGCTAAACAGCTGGTTCCCAGCGTGGGCACAGCCAAGCCCTGGTGGCCACACGGCAGATTTATGGGCGCTCGTTTCTGTTAAAAAAAAAAGAGCGTAACACCAAGAGCGCAGGTTTTGCTGCAATGTCCCGCGACAATCTCCATAATATTGTAATATATTTTATTTGTCAGAATGGGCCTAGATATTCTCTGTGAAGTGCATTCAGTAGGTGCAAAATGGATCCCATTAAAAGTATATGGATTAGGATGCACCCGGCAGCAAAAGTACCTGGGCTATCCATTATTAATCATAACACTGTGCACCTGTCCCTGCAACATGGTTACCAGAGACTGAGACAGATAGGCCACACAAATATGGCTGCATCACACAAAACATAACAAATGTGGACTCTTCATGTAAAACTTGATAATTAAAGCTACCAGGACCTGAGTAGGTCCTTGCTTCAAGTCTAATTAGAGAAGAGCGTGATACAATGTAAAATCTATTATTGTCAATTCTAGGCTCACACACCTCATTCAGACCCCAGCAGGGACATTTGCGGCACGTCCTTCCCGCACGTCTTACGGTGACCAATGTTTTCCATTTTTCCAGGGACAACCTGGTCTGATTGGAGCTGCAGGTACTCACGGTCCCTTCGGAGAAATGGTGTGTTACCAAACAGCACTTACAGGTGTATGTATATAGAATATCTGATTGTGGTGACTGAGTTTCTGTGTATGTGGTTGATTACAGGGGACCTCTGGGGACACCGGAGCTCCAGGTGTTGATGGACCCCCAGGGTTGAAGGTAATTTAGTTGTATGAGTCTTCTCCTGCCCCCGCCGGCTCCCGGCTGAGTGCTATATCTATAACATGCTAGCTGCACAATGTTCCTCTCATTGCAGGGTGACATAGGCCAGCCTGGCGCAATTGGCAATCTCGGCCCGAGAGGGGGATCGGTATGTGTAGAACGTGTTTGCGTGTTGAGCGCACGATATTACATTGCATGTAACTTATTGGCAAATGACCGAGGGCCTGATTCAGCAAGGAACGCACACTAGCAGACGCACGCACCCGTCTGATGCGAGAATACGCTAATAAATGCATACGCACGGAGACCGCAGCACAAGATGTAGACGCCCAGCCCTATATTAATCCGCCCAGTTCCCTTTACACAAAGCCTGATGAGTACGCAAGATAGCGCAAACATCGGTAACATCGAGAACCATCGACCACGTTTGTATTACAGTGGTTGACCAGACCTTGCGCAGGATCTTGGCAACCTCCTATGTGCACGGAGTCTCATCACTGCATGCGGCACAGCAGTGACTAATTTATGCACGCCCCTATAACGGCGTCCCAACACACAGGCACGCCTGCGTACGCCCGACCACCCCCCCCGTCACCACCCACAAACAGCACTTCCTGTCAATCAATATCGGAAGGCGTTTGCGTGCACGGTGCTTGTAGTCTGCATACGCTTACCGGACCGCACTGGCTAGTTCATGCACGTGCTGTGCGATGCATGCGCAGTACAAAACCATCGGCCAAGTGCGTGCGTCCTCTCCTTTGCGTTGCTTGCTGAATCAGGCCCCGTGTTCAGAATTGTGCAATACTGAAGGTCTCAGCGGAAATCCTGTGATCTAAGTCAGCAATTGCTTTCTGTTATCAGGGTCCACAGGGTGCAAAAGGAGAAAAGGGGGAGCAAGGCCACAGTGGAGCCCTGGTAAGTGGGGTACAGGGATGAGGCGATTGAGCGAGTGCGTGGTCTTCTCTAATTCTCTGTGATGTCCTGCAGGGCCCAATCGGTCCACCAGGTAGTAAAGGTTCCCAAGGGCTGCCAGGCCTGACGGGCCCCGAAGGCCACAAGGGCATCACAGGCAGTGAGGGAGTTCAGGGGATGCAGGTATGAGCCCGTTCCATGTCCTACATGAGTGGGTGTTAGTAATGTCATAGGGTGACAATCACAGATCATATACTCCTCTGTACAGGGGCCAGCCGGGCCTGCCGGTGAGACTGGACCAGCGGGGACTCCTGGGAGAGAGGTAAGGACGTGGCGCTGCTCTCCTCCGTCTGGCATCTCTGCCTTTAAACGTGCGCTAAAAACAACGGTTCCCTGAATCCTGCCACACATATTACTAACTCTCCAAATATTCCAGCCGATGGCCCGGTTCCCCACACCGACCCAGTGTCCCCGTATTGCCCTTTTAGAATGTAAGCTCTTGCGAGCAGGGCACTCTCTGTTCATGTCGTGTTATGCCTTCTGCGGGTGGTAATTATGTATCAATGTCAATGTATTTACTGTCTTTATCTCTCTATGTTGTCCGCTGTATACCCATGTAATCCTGCGTGTTATTGTCTATGCGCAGCGCTGCAAAACCCTTGTGGCGCCTTAGAAGTAATAATAATAATAAAAATATTATCAGCAATCTTACAAATAAAAAACATTTCTTACTTCAACTGTATTCACAGACCACCTATTATTATTTATCATTATTAGGGGGCACCAGGTGAAAGAGGACAACCCGGGACCTCCGGAGCCCCAGGGAAAGTGGTAGGTATAAGACATGTTGCATCATAAATTAAGAAAGGCTGAATGTGATCAGGGGCGGAACAGAACATCGAAACGTAGGTTATGGTCTGTAAATAAAGCCCCAGCCTCCCAGGCCCCAAGCTCTCAACAAAGCTGGGGCCTGTCTAGCGGTTGGGGCGTACGTGACATTGCTGAGCCCTATTCACCTCCAGTCCCCGTAGCGCCCTTTACCCCCCGTGGTGTTAGTTCCGCCACTGACCTGATGCTTTATCGGCTGTGACTGTAGGGGATAATTCTATTTCTGTATCTGTCCCCCAGGGGCCCATCGGGAATCCAGGACCGGAGGGACGATCGGGGCAGAAGGGAGAGAAGGTGCGGAGCGATCTCAGACTTGTGATGCTCGTGTATACATTGTACAGTAGTGTTGTGTCTCTCCTCTTACCCCTCCTATACGTGGCCATTCTCTTAGAGGCCTCCCCACCTCTGTCCGGACTCTCCTGCCCTGTAGACCGGGTAATTTTTTTTTCCTTGGTGGGATAACGCAAGGGTGGCCCAATTATATCACCATTGTCTATATCATGGGTGTAATGCAGAGATGGTGACTGCGATGAGCTGCCCCATAACACCCATGAAGGATAATAATCCTGTCAATTAATATGTCCTTGTGGGGAAATCTATATGGTCCAGCCAGATACTCTGACTGTGCATCTGTAAGAGCATTACAGGCCTAGGGGTAATTGCACCCTCATCAACCCTCACCTGCCAGCTGCATTGTCCCAATCTTCCTGCATTTATACCCTACATCAGTACTGGATTCAGGGGTCCCTGGCAAAGTGAAGGACTCACTCAAATGTTTACTCAGCTGCATCATGACATCGCGTGCTGCACTGCCAGGCCACAACATCATGGAGGCTCTGACTTCCGGGCCACAAGATCATGGAGGCTCTGACTTCCGGGCCACAATATCATGGAGGCTCTGACTTCCGGACCACAAGATCATGGAGGCTCTGACTTCCGGGCCACCAGATCATGGAGGCTCTGTGATGGAGCCCAGAGCCAGGAGCTCGGACCTAAAGGCAAGGCTGGGGAACTTTGCTGATAGCTTTCCCTAACGTCAGGCAGCCACGGGCCCCCAGAGCTTAACATTTGTGGGTGGCAGAGCCGGGACATCCTGGACAACCAGTAGTTACGACCCTGCTCTTCATCTAACTTTGGTAACTTACCTCTGTCTCATTTCTTTTTGACCTACCTGTGAGAAGCTCTGGCCTTATGTACTGCTGATCTCAGTGACTTTCTGCATCACCACAGTCCACCTTTAATAAGCCCTACAGGTGCCCATAAACTGTAATATCGCTACTGATCCAGAGCCAACCAATTATTAACCAGATCAGATCAGATCAGAAAATGTTTTGGTATTGCTGGAAGACCCCGGTTGTAAAAAGACGCTATAGCCTCATGTGTGTGGATATCTCCCCACCTCACAAGCCGGCCTCCATGTGATCTGGATGGGACATGACTAGAGCATGGAATGGCTAGATTGCCTTGGCCACTAATTCTTAGGGTCTGGGGCTGGGCAGAGTGGCAGAGTGGGAAGGAGTATTGCCAACATTCCTTGTCACTATCCAGCTTTTCCTGCCAACCCTACCGTGCCTCTGTGCATGTAGCTCTCACCACTGCCCCTGTGCATGTAGCTCTCACCTCTGCCCCATGCATGTAGCTCTTACCTCCATTTATGCAAATAATCAGATAATAAATTCTTCTATCTAAACCGGTGCTGGGAAACAACCTAAAATATTTAACATAATTACAATTTTTTTTGCTAAGTCTTTAGAGCAAGTATTTGTGTCTCACCGTGATGCGATCAGCGCACATGTATGTATCACGTGTTATCCTATGGTTTCTTCTCTTGCAGGGTGACCGAGGGAAAGATGGCCGTCCTGGATCTCATGGGGCGCATGGCAGGAAGGTATCTGAGCTTTAGATGCATGCCAGGGAGCTGGGCGGAGATAGACTTGTTAGAACGTGGGCCCTCAACCACATGCGTGTGCAGAGCAAAAAGCTACTTTAGCGTGTTTGTTGTGGCATGACCTCTGCTATTTGCCCTTTGCACCTGCTTATGCTAGTGCAGCTTATACCTTATATAAATGAAAATTGAGATGGCGGCTCTGTGGGTGTGCGCCGAATTTGGCCTGACATTGGGCGGGTTGCAGCTGGCCACCGGCATAACTGTATAAACTCTCTTGTGCACCTAAAGCAGTACATAGAAACAAAATGGCGGCTGTGTGAGCCTCATGGAATTGAGCAATAGGGGAGAGGGTTGGATAACTCTACAGCCATGGCCAAAAGTTTTGAGACTGATACAAGTATTGGTTTTCACAAAGTTCGCTTCATAGTTTTTAGACCTTTTTGTCAGATGTTACTATGGTATACTGAGGTAACGTTACAGCATTACATAAGTGTCAGATGTTACTATTAGGGATGTGCGCCGGACCATTTTTGCCGGATTTGGATTTGGTTCTAATTCGTCGTCCGGCTTTGGATTTGGATTTGGATTTGCCAAACTGCGGTGATTGGCTTTGGATTTGGATTTGGATTTTTTTACAAAAATTTACAAAAAAAGCTAAAATCACATAAATTGGTCTTTTTTTTCTTCCTAGAGTATTATTAACCTCAATAACATTAATTTCCAGTCAATTTAGACCATATCACAGCTTATAATATTGTTTTCAACATTATTGGCCAAAGGTTGCAGTGAGCTGACTGGTTACTAAGCGACAAAGCAGCGGCACAACGACACAGACACCACAGTATAAAGCACATCTATGACACAGTGCCACACAGCAGTGGCAGAAATGAAAAGTAGTGCACCCACCCAGTGGGGTACGGCCAGCAGAGTCACAGTACTTGTTTACAAAGTGGGCTACGGCCCTAGGGGTCACAGTGCACAATCTTATTAGCATTACACCGCACATAGGGCCTGATTCACATTACACCATAAAGTAGTGTCTCTTATTTATGTTACGACACACAGTAGTGCCCCTTTTACACAATGCCCACAGTAGTGACCCTTTTACACAATGCCCACAGTAGCGGTGTCCCTTACACAATGTCCCCCAGCAGTGGTGCCCCCTATGCAGTCCCCTTAGTAGTAGGGTCCACTATGCAGTGCCCCCAGTAGAATGCCCCCCAGTAGTATGCCCCCCATTAGCAGGCCCCCCCAGTAGCATGCCCCCCATTAGCATGCCACCCAGTAGTATGCCCCCCCAGTAGTATGGCCCCCCCAGTAGTATGGCCCCCCCAGTAGTAGGCTGCCCCAGTAGCAGGCCCCCCCCAGTAGTAGGCTGCCCCAGTAGTAGCCCCCCTGTAGTATGGGCCCCCCCTGTAGTATGCCCCCCCCCTGTAGTAGGCTGCCCCAGTAGCAGCCCCCCCCCAGTAGTAGTAAGCCCCCCCAGTAGTATGGCCCCCCCAGTAGCAGACCCCCCCAGTAGTATAGCCCCTCTGTAGTATGGCCCCCCCAGTAGTATAGCCCCCCCAGTAGCAGACCCCCCCCAGTAGTGCAGACCCCCCCCAGTAGTATAGCCCCCCCCAGTAGCAGGCCCCTCTGTAGTATGGCCCCCCCAGTAGTATAGCCCCCCCAGTAGCAGACCCCCCCCAGTAGTGCAGATCCCCCCCAGTAGTATGGCCCCCCCAGTAGCAGACCCCCCCCAGTAGTATAGCCCCCCCCAGTAGCAGGCCCCTCTGTAGTATGCCCCCCCCAGTAGTATAGCCCCCCCCAGTAGCAGACCCCCCCAGTAGTGCAGACCCCCCCCAGTAGTATAGCCCCCCCCAGTAGCAGGCCCCTCTGTAGTATGGCCCCCCCAGTAGTATAGCCCCCCCAGTAGCAGACCCCCCCAGTAGTATAGCCCCTCTGTAGTATGGCCCCCCCAGTAGTATAGCCCCCCCAGTAGCAGACCCCCCCCAGTAGTGCAGACCCCCCCCAGTAGTATAGCCCCCCCCAGTAGCAGGCCCCTCTGTAGTATGGCCCCCCCAGTAGTATAGCCCCCCCAGTAGCAGACCCCCCCCAGTAGTGCAGATCCCCCCCAGTAGTATGGCCCCCCCAGTAGCAGACCCCCCCCAGTAGTATAGCCCCCCCCAGTAGCAGGCCCCTCTGTAGTATGCCCCCCCAGTAGTATAGCCCCCCCCAGTAGCAGACCCCCCCAGTAGTGCAGACCCCCCCCAGTAGTATAGCCCCCCCCAGTAGCAGGCCCCTCTGTAGTATGGCCCCCCCAGTAGTATAGCCCCCCCAGTAGCAGACCCCCCCAGTAGTGCAGACCCCCCCCCAGTAGTGCCCCTGGCCCTTGCACAAATAAAAAAAAAAAAAAAAAAACTTACCTGTATCCCCGCTCCCGCGCCGTCCGCTCTGTCACACGCTGAGGAGGGAGCCGGAAGACGGAGCTCATGTGTGAGCTCCAGCCGGCTCCCTCTGTGCAGTAGCCAATGAGAGTCTGTGTGACTCTCATTGGCTGCTGTAACAAACACACAGCTGCCGCTGGCGGCTGTGTGTCTGTGTCTGTGTAGGGCAGAGCGCTATCACTGTGCTCTGCCCTACACGCGAGGAGACCTGATGTCGGATTCTCTAGTGAGAATCCGACATCAGGCGGCCGCCGTTCGGCCCCGAACGGGGATCCGAGTCAGGCGGTGAACACCCGAACAGGGTTCTGGTGGACTCGGATCCCCAATGTTCGGAGCGGTTCGGATTCCACAGAATCCGAACCGCTCATCTCTAGTTACTATGGTATACTGAAGTAACATTACAGCATTACATAAGTGTCAGATGTTACTATGGTATACTGAGGTAACATTACAGCATGACATAAGTGTCAGATGTTACTATGGTATACTGAAGTAACATTACAGCATGACATAAGTGTCAGATGTTACTATGGTATACTGAGGTAACATTACAGCATGACATAAGTGTCAGATGTTACTATGGTATACTGAGGTAACATTACAGCATTACATAAGTGTCAGATGTTACTATGGTATACTGAGGTAACATTACAGCATTACATAAGTGTCAGATGTTACTATGGTATACTGAGGTAACATTACAGCATGACATAAGTGTCAGATGTTACTATGGTATACTGAGGTAACATTACAGCATTACATAAGTGTCAGATGTTACTATGGTATACTGAGGTAACATTACAGCATTACATAAGTGTCAGATGTTACTATGGTATACTGAGGTAACATTACAGCATTACATAAGAGTCAGATGTTACTATGGTATACTGAGGTAACATTACATAAGTGTCAGATGTTACTATGGTATACTGAGGTAACATTACAGCATGACATAAGTGTCAGATGTTACTATGGTATACTGAAGTAACATTACAGCATGACATAAGTGTCAGATGTTACTATGGTATACTGAAGTAACATTACAGCATTACATAAGTGTCAGATGTTACTATGGTATACTGAGGTAACATTACAGCATTACATAAGTGTCAGATGTTACTATGGTATACTGAGGTAACATTACAGCATTACATAAGTGTCAGATGTTACTATGGTATACTGAGGTAACATTACAGCATTACATAAGTGTCAGATGTTACTATGGTATACTGAGGTAACATTGCAGCATTACATAAGTGTCAGATGTTACTATGGTATACTGAGATAACATTACAGCATTACATAAGAGTCAGATGTTACTATGGTATACTGTGGTAACATTACAGCATTACATAAGTGTCAGATGTTACTATGGTATACTGAGGTAACATTACAGCATTACATAAGTGTCAGATGTTACTATGGTATACTGAAGTAACATTACAGCATTACATAAGTGTCAGATGTTACTATGGTATACTGAGGTAACATTACAGCATTACATAAGTGTCAAAGGCATTTTTTGGCCATGGCTGTACAGCTGCATTTACCCTGTAAGAGACCACAGAGCAGTTTCAGAGCTCAGGCTGGATCTTTATGCCTATTCGGAGGACTGAGTTTTAAATGCTGGGATCACAACGTATGCCAGGTCTAATGCCGGCAGCTAAGCTTTGTAATGAACGACACGCTGTCACTTTGCCCCCACTCTGTTTGCTTCATTATATAAAGATGAAATTGACATTTTGCTTTACTGCTTCCAGGGGAAAAGGGGAAAAGCAGGTCCAAGACCACCGCGTGGACCACACGGCCCCAAGGTACGAAAAGCAAGTCCTAGAAAAACTCCCTGGAGCCCACCCACAAGTCAGCCATTTTGTTGTCTGAACCGGTATTCCTGACAATACGACCCACTAATTCCCTATGAACCAGCGACATCACTGAGGTGTGAGAGGGAATACAGCCCATCCATTCACCAGGGACTAGTGGCACCATTGTGGCTCCTCAGTGCTCAGCCATGTTGCTGCTGCTTAGTGGGAATTGATAAGATGAATTCTCATGAATGTTGGTTCAGCCCACAAAATGGCTGCCTCACCACATGGAGGCATCAGGTATGATATAATGATATAATGAGCTACATTAGTCATCTAGTGTAGAAATAGTTTATTACGATGTGATTTACTTGGGCATCTATTGCAGGGGACGAAAGGAAGACAGGGTCCAGATGGGCCGCCGGGGCCAAGAGGACCATATGTGAGTATTGAGAGGCTGAACATAATCAACTGAACGTTGGTGCTTCACAGTCCTCAGCTACCTCTTTGTGTCTCCTCAGGGTATTCCAGGGCTCAGGGGGCAGAAAGGGGAGCCAGGGACCAAAGGGCTGAAGGTAAGCGTCTAAAGCTAAAGTCTGGGAGAAACACAGAAGTCTATTTACTAAGCAGTGTTAGGAGACAGAGTGAAAAGTGATAAGAAAGTGATAAGGTGCCAGCCAATCAGCTCCCAACTGTCATCTCACAGGCTGTGTTTGAAAAATTACAGTTGGGAGCTGATTGGCTGGTACCTTATCACTTTCTTATCACTTTTCACTCTGTCTCCTAACACTGCTTAGTAAATAGACCTCATAGTCTCTTTTAGAGCACAAATCTACAGTCTTCCTATCATTCTGGAGCATTGCACACACTGGGCCTGAATCGGATGCAGCGGTGATGACGGACGCGGTAAAATGTTGTTTTCTCCTATGTGCATGAATCTGAGTCACATACGCATGCCTGACGATTTTGGACGTATAGGGGGTAAATTTACTAAAGTGAGAGTTTTTAGAAGTGAGTTTTAGAAGAGATGTTGCCCATAGCAACCAATCAGATTCTAGCTATTATCTTCATGAAGGTGCTAGTTAAATGTTAAGTAGAATCTGATTGGTTGCTATGGGCAACATCTCTTCTAAAGCTCACTTCTGAAAACTCCCACTTTAGTAAATTTACCCCATAGAGTAGCAACACAGATTTGGACGCACGGTATAAGAATTGTGAGGCGCGTTTCTGGGTGATTACAGGAAGATAATGGGGGTTGGCTTAAAAACACGAAGATGCTGCATCTTACGGGAGTGTTGCGGACGTGCCGCTGACATTGTTTACATACAGGGGTGCGCCGCTGACATTGGTTACATACAGGGGCGCGCCGCTGACATTGGTTACATACAGGTGCGCGCCGCTGACATTGGTTACATACAGGGGCGCACCGCTGACATTGGTTACATACAGGGGCGTGCCGCTGACATTGGTTACATACAGGGGCGCGCTGCTGACATTGGTTACATACAGGGGCGCACGGCTGACATTGGTTACATACAGGGGCGCGCCGCTGACATTGGTTACATACAGGGGCGCGCCGCTGACATTGGTTACATACAGGGGCGTGCCGCTGACATTGGTTACATACAGGGGCGCGCCGCTGACATTGGTTACATACAGGGGCGCGCCGCTGACATTGGTTACATACAGGGGCGTGTCGCTGACATTGGTTACATACAGGGGCGCGCCGCTGACATTGGTTACATACAGGGGCGTGCCGCTGACATTGGTTACATACAGGGACGTGCCGCTGACATTGGTTACATACAGGGGCGTGCCGCTGACATTGGTTACATACAGGGACGTGCCGCTGACATTGGTTACATACAGGGGCGTGCCGCTGACATTGGTTACATACAGGGGCGTGCCGCTGACATTGGTTACATACAGGGGCGTGCCGCTGACATTGGTTACATACAGGGGCGTGCCGCTGACATTGGTTACATACAGGGACGTGCCGCTGACATTGGTTACATACAGGGGCGTGCCGCTGACATTGGTTACATACAAGGACGTGCCGCTGACATTGGTTACATACAGGGGCGTGCCGCTGATATTGGTTACATACAGGGCCGTGCCGCTGACATTGGTTACATACAGGGCCGTGCCGCTGACATTGGTTACATACAGGGGCGTGCCGCTGACATTGGTTACATACAGGGACGCGCCGCTGACATTGGTTACATACAGGGGCGCGCCGCTGACATTGGTTACATACAGGGACGCGCCGCTGACATTGGTTACATACAGGGGCGCGCCGCTGACATTGGTTACATACAGGGGCGTGCCGCTGACATTGGTTACATACAGGGACGTGCCGCTGACATTGGGTACATACAGGGACGTGCCGCTGACATTGGTTACATACAGGGGCGTGCCGCTGACATTGGTTACATACAGGGACGTGCCGCTGACATTGGTTACATACAGGGGCGTGCCGCTGACATTGGTTACATACAGGGGCGTGCCGCTGACATTGGTTACATACAGGGACGTGCCGCTGACATTGGTTACATACAGGGGCGTGCCGCTGACATTGGTTACATACAGGGACGTGCCGCTGACATTGGTTACATACAGGGGCGTGCCGCTGACATTGGTTACATACAGGGACGTGCCGCTGACATTGGTTACATACAGGGGCGTGCCGCTGACATTGGTTACATACAGGGCCGTGCCGCTGACATTGGTTACATACAGGGGCGTGCCGCTGACATTGGTTACATACAGGGGCGTGCCGCTGACATTGGTTACATACAGGGGCGTGCCGCTGACATTGGTTACATACAGGGGCGTGCCGCTGACATTGGTTACATACAGGGACGTGCCGCTGACATTGGTTACATACAGAGGCGTGCTGCCACTCACACAGGCCGTACTCAGAGAATCTGCACTCAGCACGGGGCAGGTGCGCGCTACGATGGTGGCAAAGGATGGCGGCATCTAAAGACGAACCAAGGGGGATTTCAGCATCTAAGGACGCTAACCGTGCGCTGCTCAATCCTTGCACATTTGGACAAACGGATGTACACCAGGGGAGGGCTTTGTAGCTGCATTGGCATAAAGACGCAGATGCCACTGCGGCAAAAGTTGCAAGGACAGCCCAGTCTGCGTCCGACTCTGAACCAAGACCAGTATGTGTCAGTATACAGTAGGGTTATTGTGTACTGATTAAATTGCCCCAGGTAATGTTCCTGTGGTGGGGAAATTGGGGTGTGAGCTCCATGGTGACAGGGACTGGTAGGAATGAATAAACATCCGTTGTTCAGGAGTGTGTAATATTACAGTGCTAGATAAGTAACGGCCCAGGCCATCCGTTCTGCTGACTGAGAGCGTGACCTGTCCACTTATCCGCAGGGTGAACTGGGCATGGACGGGCCATTTGGACCACAAGGAGGATACGGACTGAAGGTTAGAAGATTATATCGCCGAACACACGGGAATCCTCCAGCTTTCTTCTTTACCAAGATCTCATTATTTCATTTTTTTTTATGTTCTAGGGAAATCAAGGTCCTACAGGGGACACCGGACCTCCAGGAGAAAATGGGGACGAGGTACAAAGCTTTCTCATTTGTATAAAGGAGGTGCAATGAATGGTAATATGGTCATGGAACTAGTAATAATAATGCGATCTTTAAAGCACTGTTATGAATATTGTGTTACGTTATGGATGAGATAGAGCATGTGTGAATGCTGCGTTTACATCATCTGTATTAAGGCCGAGAAACTCAATTAAAAGAGTTTGTAAAGACAAACTGTGATACATTCTTTACATTGGGCCCTAACAATAACTCTGAGCTCTCCCTGATTCCTATTCGGCTCAGAGCCATAGAGCCTTGTGCATCCTGTACTGTAGTATGACAGACAAATTGTGTGATGAGGGTCCTCTCTATCTGCGTCTGGGGTAGCAGAGAGGAGCTCGGACCTGTAGAGGAACCCCTGAGATAGCACTGTACTCCAATAGCCCAGCATGGCTTCCGAGCTGTAGGACCGCATTGCGCTCGTTCCTGGGGTGGCTTCCTGACCGGTCTCCTTCCTTGTGTGCTGGAGGAAGTTCACCCAGGACTGAGCGTAGCTAAATTAATGTTCTCTTGTGGGCGAACGGGGTGTTGGATAATGCACAAGGCACTATGGACAAAACAACGTACACTAATAGGTCCAGGAAATGGGTCCATCTAATGCTATGACATACCCAGTAAGGTAAATGCTTTATCAATGTACACTAATAGGGCCAGGCGATGGGTCCATCTAATGCTATAACATACCCAATAAGGTAAATGCTTTATCAGCGTACAGTAATAGGGCCAGGCGATGGGTCCATCTAATGCTATAACATACCCACTAAGGTAAATGCTTTATCAATGTACACTAATAGGGCCAAGCGATGGGTCCATCTAATGCTATAACATACCCAATAAGGTAAATGCTTTATCAATGTACACTAATAGGGCCAGGCGATGGGTCCATCTAATGCTATAACATACCCAATAAGGTAAATGCTTTATCAATGTACACTAATAGGGCCAGGCGATGGGTCCATCTAATGCTATAACATATCCAATAAGGTAAATGCTTTATCAATGTACACTAATAGGGCCAGGCGATGGGTCCATCTAATGCTATAACATACCCAATAAGGTATATGCTTTATCAATGTATACTAATAGGGCCAGGCGATGGGTCCATCTAATGCTATAACATACCCAATAAGGTAAATGCTTTATCAATGTACACTAATATGGCCAGGCGATGGGTCCATCTAATGCTATAACATATCCAATAAGGTAAATGCTTTATCAGCGTACACTAATAGGGCCAGGCGATGGGTCCATCTAATGCTATAACATACCCAATAAGGTAAATGCTTTATCAATGTACACTAATAGGGCCAGGCGATGGGTCCATCTAATGCTATAACATATCCAATAAGGTAAATGCTTTATCAATGTACACTAATAGGGCCAGGCGATGGGTCCATCTAATGCTATAACGTACCCAATAAGGTAACTGCTTTATCAATGTACACTAATAGGGCCAGGCGATGGGTCCATCTAATGCTATAACATACCCAATAAGGTAAATGCTTTATCAGCGTACAGTAATAGGGCCAGGCGATGGGTCCATCTAATGCTATAACATACCCACTAAGGTAAATGCTTTATCAATGTACACTAATAGGGCCAAGCGATGGGTCCATCTAATGCTATAACATACCCAATAAGGTAAATGCTTTATCAATGTACACTAATAGGGCCAGGCGATGGGTCCATCTAATGCTATAACATACCCAATAAGGTAAATGCTTTATCAATGTACACTAATAGGGCCAGGCGATGGGTCCATCTAATGCTATAACATATCCAATAAGGTAAATGCTTTATCAATGTACACTAATAGGGCCAGGCGATGGGTCCATCTAATGCTATAACATACCCAATAAGGTAAATGCTTTATCAATGTACACTAATATGGCCAGGCGATTGGTCCATCTAATGCTATAACATACCCAATAAGGTAAATGCTTTATCAATGTACACTAATAGGGCCAGGCGATGGGTCCATCTAATGCTATAACATATCCAATAAGGTAAATGCTTTATCAATGTACACTAATAGGGCCAGGCGATGGGTCCATCTAATGCTATAACATACCCAATAAGGTATATGCTTTATCAATGTATACTAATAGGGCCAGGCGATGGGTCCATCTAATGCTATAACATACCCAATAAGGTAAATGCTTTATCAATGTACACTAATATGGCCAGGCGATGGGTCCATCTAATGCTATAACATATCCAATAAGGTAAATGCTTTATCAGCGTACACTAATAGGGCCAGGCGATGGGTCCATCTAATGCTATAACATACCCATTAAGGTAAATGCTTTATCAATGTACACTAATAGGGCCAGGCGATGGGTCCATCTAATGCTATAACATATCCAATAAGGTAAATGCTTTATCAATGTACACTAATAGGGCCAGGCGATGGGTCCATCTAATGCTATAACGTACCCAATAAGGTAAATGCTTTATCAATGTACACTAATAGGTTCAGGCGATGGGTCCATCTAATGCTATAACGTACCCAATAAGGTAAATGCTTTATCAATGTACACTAATAGGGCCAGGCGATGGGTCCATCTAATACTATAACATACCCAATAAGGTAAATGCTTTATCAATGTACACTAATAGGGCCAGGCGATGGGTCCATCTAATGCTATAACATACCCAATAAGGTAAATGCTTTATCAGCGTACACTAATAGGGCCAGGCGATGGCTCCATCTAATGCTATAACATACCCAATAAGGTAAATGCTTTATCAATGTACACTAATAGGGCCAGGCGATGGGTCCATCTAATGCTATAACGTATCCAATAAGGTAAATGCTTTATCAATGTACACTAATAGGGCCAGGCGATGGCTCCACCTAATGCTATAATGTACCCAATAAGGTAAATGCTTTATCAATGTACACTAATAGGGCCAGGCGATGGGTCCATCTAATGCTATAACATACCCAATAAGGTAAATGCTTTATCAATGTACACTAATAGGGCCAGGCGATGGGTCCGTCTAATGCTATAACATATCCAATAAGGTAAATGCTTTATCAATGTACACTAATAGGGCCAGGCGATGGGTCCATCTAATGTTATAACGTACCCAATAAGGTAAATGCTTTATCAATGTACACTAATAGGGCCAGGCGATGGGTCCATCTAATGCTATAACATACCCAATAAGGTAAATGCTTTATCAACTGAATGAAAGAAAACATTAATGATTTATTGAACATATTTCTAAACCAGTGTTTCCCACTAGGGCGTCATTGGGCCTCCTGGACCTCAGGGTTTACCAGGCCCTCAAGGATCCCTGGTAAGTGCTAACAACATGAAGGACACCTGGACACTGATGCATGCTGGGTATAGTCTATTGCTTATTCCTATCTCTTCTCTCGTTTTATTATCAGGGCCCAGAAGGGCTGCAGGTGAGCATCCAGTGTATCTACAGCACTTGTTTAGTTACATTATGTCATGCGTGATCTGTTCCTTATTGTATGTTTACCTGTATATACAGGGACCGAAAGGATTCCAGGGACCGGAGGGACCACAGGGCCCACCTGGACCTCCAGTAAGCATTAGATGCCCACAGCCCAAACTTGGCCCCTTCTAATTCTACTGTTTGCTTATACAAGCATCTGTTTTGTTTCTATTTTATAGGGACCACCTGGTGCACCAGGACCCCCAGGAACATCTCCCAGCATAAGGGCCCAGAGTTTAAGGGTAGGTTCTGAGGAGGATTCGGCTGTCGTTTGGGAGCAGTGACGGGGAGCGTTCCAGGAAACAGAGGCGCTGGTCCTGTTTTCTGGGTGTGCTGAAGCCAGTGGGTATGTTCCCAGATGCAGTCTCACTGGCCCCGGCAGCATGGTTTTACCGTACATTCCGAGTAACCTTAGGGTGACTCAGATGTCCGAAGGCCGCCCGATATGGACGCAGAGGATCCAGTGCTGTGTTTGTAACCTGTTGTATTACCAGGGTGCATTTAATGTAAGGATTACATTATATGACTACGGCAGTGGTTCCCAAACTCGGCCCTCAAGGTACCCTAACAGTCCATGTTTTAAGGCTCTCCATGGTTGAGCACCGATGGTTAAATCATATTGACGGAGATACATATTAAGTCACCTGTGTTCAAGCAAGGTTGTCCTTAAAATCTGGACTGCTAGGGTGCCTTGAGTTTGGGAACCTCTGGACTGTGGTATTGCCAGAACTGTTGGAAACATTGTAGCCAAGTATCCTCTACTGTGAAACATGTTCAACCCTCTTCCATGGTCTCACAGCGCCCGTTCCCTCATGCCGGGCCCTGGAATGACAGCACCCCGTGGGATCTGATTCACATCCTGGAAGAGGACTTCAGACTTTTGGTTTCCCCGCCAAATGGGACGAAGGAGAACCCAGCCAGCACGTGCAAAGAGCTGCAGCTCGTCCACCCTGAGCTGAAGGACGGTGGGTTCTGTATAAAGACCGGGGGGAGGGAGGGAATGCTACCTGGATTTATTTTACTTTGTGCTGTTTCCAGAACAGTGTGAATTTATCAACCAGTAGGTGGCGCCGACAAGCACTTCAGCATATTCCTCCCTTAAGTAATACTAAATGTGCATACACACACAGCGATTTTTTGAACGATTATCGTTAACGATATCGTTTATTGTTCAATCGTTGAAAAAATCGTTCACTTTCTAAGTTAAAACGATGAACGATTATCGTTCATGCGCATTCACGTTTGTAGTTCAGTCAGACTGACCAACTCAACGATTTTCATTAAGGGAATTTGCGAAAATCGTTTGTAGTTCAAAAAAATCGTTCATTACATTTAGTAAATGAACGATTTTAGTAAACAATTGTAGTTAATTTTTCCCTTGAAAAAATTAACGAAAATCGTTTTCTAAAATCGTTCATTTACTAAATCGTTGTGTGTGTGTGTGTGTGTGTGTGTGTGTGTGTGTGTGTGCAGCTTAAGAATTGTTTATTTTATTATCAGTTATTTATATAGTTCGCACACATATTCCCGCAGCACTTTGCAGAGATTATTTGGCCAATCACATCAGTCCCTGCCCCAGTGGAGCTTACACTCTATGGGCCTGATTCAGAGCCGCTCGTAAGCGGCCGCTCGTTCGTTCCGAGCGATGTTTGCACAACTGCGCATGCGTACGGATCGTAATACGCATGCGCGAACCAGTCAGTGCGGACGAAAATCGTTTGTTCGCTAAATAGCGAATGCCTGCTATTTTGAGTGACAGGAGGAGGCGTATGTGGGTGGTAACAGGGGAAGGTGTTTGAAAACGGGGAGTGGAGATCCGGACGCAGGCGTGCTTACAGGTCAAAACGGGCGTTTTATGGGTGTGCATAATCAATACAGCAGCGTCACTGACCATGTCACTGGGTTATTTTATAGTCAGAACTGCTCGCATGATTGCTGTAGGAAAAACCAACCACAAGAATAGCGAGCAGTTCATACGCTGGTCGATGTACTCGATTAATCTAATAAATAGCGGACATGACGTAGGATGCGAGCGGCCAGGGGGCGTAGTTTTCCAAAGAACGACCGCATGTTTGGTTCGCTCGTTCAGACCTAGAGGCGTGAACAGACCGCAAAGAGCGAACGGTTCATTTGAATAGCCACCCCTTTTTTCTGAACGAGCGAGCGCAAATAGCGTCCGGCTCTGAATGAGGTCCTATATTCCCTATCACATATCCGCAGTGCTTTACAGAGATTATTTGGCTAATCACATCAGTCCCTGCCCCAGTGGAGCTTACACTCTATGGGCCTGATTCAGACCCAGTCGCAAGCGCTGAGCGCTCGCAACCAGGTCGATGGTGGCCCCAAATCTCTCTGGGGCTTGCGGCCACGAGACCCTACCACAAGGGTCTCGTCGCAAGCCCAATGGTCGCGATGGTCTTGACCATCGCGACCATCATCATGGCCGCTCGCTGTGGGTGGTAAACCACAGCTATGCGAGCGGCCAGGAGGCCGCTCCCTAAAAAAAGAAAAGACGCCCTGAATCAGGGCCAATATTCCCTATCACATGTACATACACATACGGGTTAATTTTTGCTGGGGACCAATTAACCTACCAGTATATTTTTGGAGTGTGGGAGGAAACCGGAGTGTCCAGAGGAAACCCAAGCAAGCACAGGGAGAATATACAAACTCCACACAGTTAGGGCCGTAGTTGGAATGGAACCCACAACCTCAGTGCTAGAAGGCAGTAACGCTAACCACTACACCATCTGTAACTGGAGCTGTAAGCTGTGGGACCTTGTGGATCAGTGGTATCAGGGTGGCAGGAGACAGATGAGCACACGTGGCTTAGTTACATGCAGAGATGGGTGGTATAATACAGTATCTGGCACTGCAGAGGCGTTCTTCTTACCGTACCAATATTATTCTTATTTATTCCTCACCTGTATAATATTAGGAGGAAGATAACTCTGTACCCAGCACTGACAATGATTCATGTATCTAACGCTGCTTACATTATATTGGGAGAGCCTGAGGGGCTCTTGAATAAAAGTTTTGTCTTTCTCTCCCTCTCCAGGTTATTACTATATAGACCCTAATCAGGGGAGTCCTCAGGACTCTTTCGTGGCATTTTGCAACTTTACAGCGGGGGGAGAAAGCTGTGTGCCGGCTACGCAGAGCCAGGTAAGAGGGTAACCTCCTGCTCAGTCCTGGTCTAACGCTGCATTTGGGTGCAGGAGTTCTACTGAACAATAGCAGCCAATCAGGCACTTGCTTTCATTGGCTAGCTTGCACTGGACAGATCAAAGCTAGTTTTTTATTGGTTGCTGTGATTCAGGTCAGATTTTCAACCGTTGCAATGTTAATTAATGAGTTTGTATCATTCCATTAGTTTTATCTCACCATTAAGAGATTCTGTCATTCCTGTTTGTAGATACCGATCAAGGCGTGGCTGCTGAGCTACCAGACCCAGGAAGGATTCCAGTGGTTCAGTACCCTTCCTGGGGGCTTCACAGTAAGACCCTCACTATATTTATGAATATTTACAGCTGTGAATTTTCTTTTTCACATTTGTGGATTACACTGCTCCATTTCCCTGACGCAGCGCTCTCATGCCTGGTTATCACGTGCATACTGCAGACTCCGCACATTACTAAATCTACTGAGCACAATAACACTCAACTTGTAATTATCATTAAAATATAACATTAAAGTTTATGTCTTAAGGTGGGTACACACTGAACGGCCATCATCTGCTTGTGTTCTCGGGTCCCGCGGCCAGTGGGCGGGACGGGGCCTCTACCACCTCCAAAATGCCTCCCAGTCACCTACCAGCCGCCTCCCATCCACTTCCCAATCACCTACCAGCCGCCTCCCATCCACTTCCCAGCCACCTCCCAGCCATCTCCCAGCCATCTCCCAGCCACCTCCCAGCCACATCCCAGCCACATCCCAGCCACATCCCAGCCACATCCCAGCCACCGCCCAGCCACCTCCCAACCACATCCCAGCCACTTCCCAGTCACCTCCCATCCACTTCCCAGCCATCTCCCATCCACTTCCCAGCCATCTCCCATCCACTTCCCAGCCATCTCCCAGTCACATCCCAGCCACCTCCCAGTCACCTCCCAGCCGCCTCCCAGTCACCTACCAGCCGCCTCTCATCCACTTCCCAGCCATCTCCCAGCCACCTCCCAGTCACCTCCCAGCCACCTCCCAGTCACCTCCCAGCCACATCCCAGACACTTCCCAGTCACCTCCCAGCCACCTCCCAGTCACCTACCAGCCACCTCCCAGTCACCTACCAGCCGCCTCCCATCCACTTCCCAGCCACCTCCCAGCCACTTCCCAGCCACCTCCCAGTCACTTCCCAGTCACTTCCCAGTCACTTCCCAGTCACATCCCAGTCACCTCCCAGCAACCTCCCAGTCACCTACCAGCCACCTCCCATCCACTTCCCAGCCATCTCCCAGCCACCTCCCAGTCACCTCCCAGTCACCTCCCAGCCGCCTCCCAGCCACTTCCCAGTCATACTCCCAGCACTTCCGTCTTGATGGCAACTATGGCCCTCATTCAGAGCCGTACGCTCTGAGCAGAGCGCACGCTCTGAATGAGGGCCGTCCTCCATAACTATGGAGCGTCCTCCTGGACGCTCGTATAGCTGTGGGTCACCACCCACAGCCTATACGAGCGTGCAGTTTGATGGCCGCGATGGTCTTGACCATCGCGACCATCGAAACTGCGAGCCGGAGCCTGCGGTTGAGGTTTTCAACCGCAAGGCCCGGAGTGATTTTGGCTCTATCAGAGCCAAAATCACTCCCACTGACATCACTAGTGATGTCAGTGGGCCGGCTTCTGACGGTAGGCGTTCCCTTAGGAACGCGCCCGTCAGGGAGCCACGCCCCCGACACGCCCACCAAAGGGGGCGTGCTGTCAATCAACATCGACAGCACGCCCCCTTTGATCAGACACAACGAGCGAAGGAAAGTCCTTCGCTCGTCGTGTCTGGCGCATGCGCACGATGGAGCTCCCTCCGTCGTGCGCATGCTCAGTGCAGAACATCGACCCACTTGCGAGCGGACAGCCGCTTGCGAGTGGGTCTGAATCAGGCCCTATGTTGTCAGAGTTTTTAAGGATTTTCGCTAATCTATGTGAATGGCAGCATTTCCAGCGGCTTTGAATCAGGCCCAATCAGCGGTGGCACATGTCACATACACGGCGTTTCCCAGCAATGACAGCTTCTACATCGCAGTTACTTATGTGCGTGTTGTCACTTGGCATTAGGCTGAAACTCGGACGATTGTTGCATTCTGTGCATGCGTATACATCTCAGCGCGTGTTTGTGATCCAGCCATTGTGGTCCGGACTGCGAATGCAGCGGCTACGCAGACCCATCGCAGAGTGATTGACAGGAAGTTCCATTTGTCGGAGGTGACGGGTGCGTGCCTGGGCGTTTGAACGCCTTTGCATAAATTAGCCACTGCGATGCCTTATGCAGCCTGAGGCCTCATAGCGTGCGCTGACGTTAGCAATTTCTGAGTAAGGTCAGAGCCTGTGTAAGTGCGATGTTACCGATGGTTTTGCAATCTTGCTAAGTATTACAGATGTGTGTAAGGTAATGTGGGCGTCCTTATGTAGTGCTGCAATGGCATAGCGATCGCAATGGATTAGCATACTATCGCAGCGACACTGCGTGCGTAATCACAGTTGCGATCTGTAATGAATCAGGCGCTAAGTTGCTGACAGCACAGTAACCGACCATTTGTGTTATTTCTAAGCACTACACAACTGAAGTGTCCGTTTCTTTCCCCCACCCTCAGCTCACGTACAATGAGGGCAGCGTAGTCCAGCTGCGCTTCCTCCGGTTGCAGAGTTTACATGTACACCAAGAATTGAGATACGTGTGCCTAGCACAACCTGGGCCCCACGCCAGGGACAAAGATGTGAAGTTTCTGACTGACACCCGGGACCAGAGCTTCCTGGTGACACTGCAGGGATGTGAGGTACGTGGCGTGAGACAGAGAGGTAGGTGACACTTCAGGGATGTGAGGTATGTGGCGTGAGACAGAAAGGTGGGTGACACTGCAGGGATGCGAGGTATGTAGCGTGAGACAGAGGTGGGTGACACTGCAGGGATGCGAGGCACGTGGCGTGAGACAGAGAGGTAGGTGACACTGCAGGGATGTGAGGCACGTGGCATGAGACAGAGAGGTGGGTGACACTGCAGGGATGCGAGGCACGTGGCGTGAGACAGAGAGGTGGGTGACACTGCAGGGATGCGATGTACGTGGCGTGAGACAGGGAGGTGGGTGACACTGCAGGGATGTGAGGTACGTGGCGTGAGACAGAGAGGTGGGTGACACTGCAGGGATGCGAGGTACATGACTTGAGACAGAGAGGTGGGTGACACTGCAGGGATGCGTGGTACGTGGCATGAGACAGAGAGGTAGGTGACACTGCAGGGATGTGAGGCACGTGGCATGAGAGAGGTGGGTGACACTGCAGGGATGTGAGGTACGTGGCGTGAGACAGAGGTGGGTGACACTGCAGGGATGCGAGGTACATGACTTGAGACAGAGAGGTGGGTGACACTGCAGGGATGCGAGGTACGTGGCGTGAGACAGAGAGGTGGGTGACACTGCAGGGATGCGAGGTACGTGGCGTGAGACAGAGGTGGGTGATACTGCAGGGATGCGAGGCACGTGGCGTGAGACAGAGAGGTGGGTGATACTGCAGGGATGTGAGGTACGTGGCGTGAGACAGAGAGGTGGGTGACACTACAGGGATGCGAGGCACGTGGCGTGAGACAGAGGTGGGTGACACTGCAGGGATGCGAGGCACGTGGCGTGAGACAGAGAGGTGGGTGATACTGCAGGGATGCGAGGCACGTGGCATGAGACAGAGAGGTGGGTGACACTGCAGGGATGCGAGGCATGTGGTGTGAGACAGAGGTGTGTGACACTGCAGGGATGCGAGGCATGTGGTGTGAGACAGAGGTGGGTGACACTGCAGGGATGCGAGGCACGTGGCGTGAGACAGAGAGGTGGGTGACACTGCAGGGATGCGAGGTACATGACTTGAGACAGAGGTGGGTGATACTGCAGGGATGCGATGTGCGTGGCGTGAGACAGAGGTGGGTGACACTGCAGGGATGCGAGGTACATGACTTGAGACAGAGAGGTGGGTGACACTGCAGGGATGCGAGGTACGTGGCATGAGACTGAGAGGTGGGTGACACTGCAGGAATGCGAGGTACGTGGCGTGAGACAGAGGTGGGTGACACTGCAGGGATGCGAGGCATGTGGTGTGAGACAGAGGTGGGTGACACTGCAGGGATGCGAGGCATGTGGTGTGAGACAGAGGTGGGTGACACTGCAGGGATGCGAGGCACGTGGCGTGAGACAGAGAGGTGGGTGACACTGCAGGGATGCGAGGTACATGACTTGAGACAGAGGTGGGTGATACCGCAGGGATGCGATGTACGTGGCGTGAGACAGAGGTGGGTGACACTGCAGGGATGCGAGGTACATGACTTGAGACAGAGAGGTGGGTGACACTGCAGGGATGCGAGGTACGTGGCATGAGACTGAGAGGTGGGTGACACTGCAGGAATGCGAGGTACGTGGCGTGAGACAGAGGTGGGTGACACTGCAGGGATGCGAGGCACGTGGCGTGAGACAGAGAGGTGGGTGACACTGCAGGGATGCGAGGTACGTGGCGTGAGACAGAGGTGGGTGACACTGCAGGGATGCGAGGCACATGGCGTGAGACAGAGAGGTGGGTGACACTGCAGGGATGCGAGGCACGTGGCATGAGACAGAGAGGTGGGTGACACTGCAGGGATGCGAGGCACGTGGCGTGAGACAGAGAGGTGGGTGACACTGCAGGGATGCGAGGCACGTGGCGTGAGACAGAGAGGTGGGTGACACTGCAGGGATGCGAGGCATGTGGTGTGAGACAGAGGTGGGTGACACTGCAGGGATGCGAGGCACGTGGCGTGAGACAGAGAGGTGGGTGACACTGCAGGGATGCGAGGCATGTGGTGTGAGACAGAGGTGGGTGACACTGCAGGGATGCGAGGCACGTGTCGTGAGACAGAGAGGTGGGTGACACTGCAGGGATGCGAGGCAGGTGGTGTGAGACAGAGGTGGGTGACACTGCAGGGATGCGAGGCACGTGGTGTGAGACAGAGGTGGGTGACACTGCAGGGATGCGAGGCACGTGGTGTGAGACAGAGGTGGGTGACACGCTGTTATAGTGTGAGGTTGTAATAGTTTGTAGTTCATGTAACACTGCACAGACTATTAAGAAACCAGTAACTCTGTGATAGAACTACAAATCAAAGCACTCCCTGCCAGTCAGGATTTTTAGTTAGGCTGAGCAACAGAATGTGCTGACGCTATGAATAATTGTTAATAAATGGGCATCCCTGAGTGACCAGATTAATTTTAATACATTTTTCGGGCAATGCAATCACTTAGAAGTCGCACACTGACAATATAAAGTCACCCTGCTGATAATAAGGGGGGTGTCCAGCATTAGTATGAAAACTTGCCATTGGGGTTTGTGAGGTTTTATTATTTGGGATGAAGAAGTCCTATACACTGTGTAAGTTTATTTTAAAAATGTTGTTGTTTTTTTTAATGTAATCTCTGACCATTATACCGGTGCCCCGTTGGGGGGTATGGGGGGGAAGGAGGTATAAAGTTACTATTCCAGGGGGCTCAATCTTATAGATTACCCCCAGCTCCTGCCGCCCAGGACCTGGAAGTCCTCAGTGTTTCCATGTAGCGTGGCGCAGATAGGCTCAGTGAGGGGTAGGACTGCACGTTTCTGCCCAGTGGGGGCAGACTGTGGGTGTTGGAATTGCACAGAGGGGGGCAAATACTTTTACTTTATACGCAGGCAGCTGATATTTATGTGTTTCTGGAGAAACCTTTTATCTGCAGCCAGTTTAAATTTTATGGAGATTTTCTAGCAAGTTCAGGTCCTTATCAGGGGACGTAGTTACCACCCCGGCGTTCGGGCAGCCATCGCTCATAATACCAGCGCCGGAATTCTGCCAGAACTCCGACCACCGGTATCCAGATGGTAAGTGTTCAAGGCTTAAGGGAGTGTTAAGGTTAGGATTGGGCACTAGGGGGAGGGATAGACACTGGGGGGGAAGGGTTAGGCTGCGGGATAGGTGGGTTAGGGCACTTACCTACTTGGGTCAGGGTTCTGACTGTCGGGATACTGCTGTCGGTATTCTGAACGCCGGTATCCCAACTGCCGGGATCCCGTGCCCAACCCCTTAGTCAGTGACAATACCCAAACCCCTCATGGTTAGAAGTGATACGATTGTATTGCAAGGATCTGATATTGTGTCTCTTTACAGGGTGGAGAATTGTTCAACAGAACGGAGACTGTCCTCCATTTTGCACCCATGGACCTCTCTCTACTTCCTGTCCGGGACTTGGCCTTGTTTCATGACGGGGACATGGGCCATCATTATGGCTTCTTTGTGGGCCCCGTGTGCTTCAGCTGAGGGTCATTCTTCTCCGCGAACTTTGGCGACACACACCCAGGTCGTTGGGTGGAAGCCCGGCACTATTTATACAGGAGCATATGGGCCTCCTACCCCTCTCTCAGGAAGGGAGACTGAATACTGTTTACAAAGGAACTATTGGTGCTCAGAAGTTTAACACTTCTTCTCTCGGATCTCCTGGTGAGACTACACACACACACACACCTCAAGACTTCCGCCTCACGGGACATACTAAGGACAATGTTCTCGGGAGGGCAGTCCGACCTCTCAATGCACTTATTTATCCACTTGTTTTGGTGCCCAGGAAAAGCTCCAACAAAGTATTTTACCCAGAATCCCCAGATGCAGAAGGACGTATGAGGGGAGCATGACGTGGAAGCGTACAGGACCAATCACTGACATTCCTAATCATTCCTGCCATGGACAATGTGGCTTATCCCATTGTTATCACAAATCCTTCCTGCCATGGAGAGTTCAGGTTCATTTACTGCCATTGGAGATCGTATCTGCGATGGTTTGCCATGCTTAGTAGCGTCGGAAACCGGAACCCAGTAGAATCAGGTGACCTCATGTCAGCTGATGGCCATTTCTTGTATTAGATGCATGCCGTGCACCATTTCTGGACTTTTCCGAAACCTGTTTATAGAAGCAACTATCAATTACCAGTGTCATATGATTTCTGTGTATATTCTTGTGAATGCTGACACATACATAAAAACCAAATACACGTGTGGCTCTTCGGCAGCCATTTTGTTCACCCATAACAACCAGTTACCTACAAATTTGGGTGTCCCTACATTATGCAGTTCTTATTGGGGGGGGGGGGGGATTTTGTAGCCTTGAGAATCTTGTTACACATGTAAACTACTGAGTGGTTGATACAGTAAGTGAGTGAATGAAAGGGAATATTTGCCTTTATATGAATAAGTCAGATACTCCCTCCCCCCTTCACTTTATCCAGTGCTGGGTGACTGAACTATCTAGAAAATTGCATGTTGCTTGTCTGACTTTACGATTAGCAATTCCTCCAGAAGGCTCCTGTCAGCCATAGGAGTACCTTTGTTTTATTCAGCAGCAGGCATAGGTTTAAGCCCCTTTAGATAATAGAGCTGTATAACAGTTGCTGTTCTGAGGCGGGAATTAATATTATAGCAGAGCCCCCATAGTCCCTTGGCAACATCACTAGTTCTGGTCCCCCTTACCCCAAATAAAAAAAAAAGCAAAACATGAAAACAGGTTAGGATAGTCTGGGCTATGGGCCTGATTCAGACTCGCTCGCGAAAACACAGCGCTTGCAATCAGGTTGATGGTCCCCCACTGCGCATGTGCACAATGGAGCCGGCTCCGGCGTGCACATACGCGAGACCCGGCCAGCGACAGGCGCTCCGTCGCTACGGGTCTCGCACCGAAAAGGGACGGCTGTTGATTGTGATTGACAGCTCGCCCTGTTTTGGAGGCGGGGGTGGCTGGCCAAACAGAGGTGTTCCCGAAGGAACGTCTGCCATTTCGGGGCAGCCTCAGTAGTGAGCTTCCGGCTCACTGGGGCTTGCGATGGACAAGACCCTACCACAAGGGTCTCGTCGCAAACCCGATGGTCACGACCATCACCTGGCCGCTCGCAAAAGCTGTGGGTGGTCACCCACAGCTTAGCGAGCGGCCAGGAGGCCGGCTCTGAAAAAAAAAATACCGCCCTGATTTAGAGCGAGCGCTCTGAAAGAGCGTCCGGCTCTGAATCAGGCCCTATGTCCACGGGGTGCAGGAGAGAACATTTCCCCTATAGCACTAAGGGATCTGCAAAGTAAACATGTTTATACGTATAATATTCCTTGCCGTGTAGCAAGCATTCATTCTACACAGTCTCCTGCCAAACCCAATGTAATTAAATGTATTAGTTCCGACCTCTGGTTACAGGTGCAATGATTAAATACATGGTAAGTGAGATGGTCTGGGACCTGTTATGGGGAATTGTGATGTAGCCAGTAACACCTAAGTAAAGCAATACATCGTCAGCACACCACAATAATACATCGTCAGCAGACCGCAATGATACATCGTCAGCACACCACAATAATACATCGTCAGCACACCGCAATAATACATCGTCAGCATATCACAATAATACATCGTCAGCACACCGCAATAATACATCGTCAGCATATCATAATAATACATCGTCAGCACACCGCAATAATACATCGTCAGCACACCATAATAATACATCGTCAGCACACCACAATAATACATCGTCAGCACACCATAATAATACATCGTCAACACATCATAATAATACATCGTCAGCAGACCGCAATGATACATCGTCAGCAGACCGCAATGATACATCGTCAGCACACCACAATAATACATCGTCAGCACACCGCAATAATACATTGTCAGCACACCATAATAATACATCGTCAGCACACCGCAATGATACATCGTCAGCACACCGCAATAATACATCGTCAGCACACCGCAATGATACATCGTCAGCACACCGCAATGATACATCGTCAGCACACCGCAATGATAAATCGTCAGCACACCGCAATGACACATCGTCAGCACACCGCAATAATACATTGTCAGCACACCGCAATAATACATCGTCAGCACACCGCAATGATACATCGTCAGCACACCGCAATGATACATCGTCAGCAAACCGCAATGATACATCGTCAGCACACCACAATAAGTGGCTACTAAGGCAATAACCATGGTAAAAGAGACTGTATGAATAAGTGTTGGGCCTGATTCAGAGCCAGACGCTATTTGCGCTCGCTCGTTCAGAAAAAGGGGCCGACTATTTAAATTGAGCGCTCGCTCTTTGCGGTCTGTTGACGCCTCTATGTCTGAGCGAGCAAACGAAACATGCGCTCGCTGTTTTGTAAAAACGCCCCCCTGGCCGCTCGCATCCTACTATTAGATTAATCGAGTACATCGAAAGGCGTCTGAACTGCTCGCAGTGCTTGTGGTTGGATTTTCCTACCGCAATCATGCGAACAGTTCAGGCTAAGAGACAACCCAGTGACGTGGTCGATGACGCTGCTTTGTGAATTATGCACACCCTTAAAACGCCCGTTTTGACCATTTAGCACGCCTGCGTTCGGATCTCCACTCCCCGTTTTCAAGCACCTTCCCCTGTTACCACCCACAAACGCCTCATCCTGTCACTCAAATTAGCAGGCACTCGCTATTTTGCGAGCGCTCGATTTCCGACTGCAATGACTGGTTGGCGCATGCGCATTACGACGCATGCGCAGTTGTGTGAACATCGCTCGGAGCGAACGAGCGGCCGCTTATGAGCGGCTCTGAATCAGGCCCTCTGTTTTTATTTTTTTCCTCCAATTGTTACAAATGCAACAAAGTGTAAAAGATCCTGATCTTACATTTGAATCTGCAAATTGTCACTTTACCTGTCAGTTGTCACATATCACTGCTCAGTGTGTAATCCCGCATTATCCTTCTCCTAATGATCGCGACGTGGACGGGCGATGCGTCCTGGGAGCTGCCTACAGCCACCCGCCTGCAGGACATGTGATGTATACGTCTGGTAATAACAGGTCTGTGTGTTTCCGGCTGCAGAACAATGTGATAAATGTATTTTAGCTGTATATATAACTATAAAGGATATGCACAGTGTCTACACTAAATAAAATAAAAAAAATTGTGATATATAATTATTTGCATTGAATTGTGAAGTATGTACATTATATATTTTCACTGTATGTATTTATACTTATGTAGAAAGAATGGGAGGGAAAATATTGTTTTCCATAAGTTTACATGATGAAGTGTCCAGAAACGTGCGAGCAATGAGCTTTTTACAAGCAAATAATTGGGAACATTTACGGATCAACTCAGCGTAAAGCATTGAACTGTAGAATTCCTCTCACCAGATACAATGGAGCCGATGCCAAGTTGAACGTATGCCGCCTATTGCGGAGCGCGTCTTGATTAAATTGCTCTGAAGACGGTAGTTAGAGTCGCATCTACACTTAGGACCTAAGAGGCTGATCTGGGTTATAAAGGACGGACTCATTTATTATTTCTTTATTACCAGTTATTTGTATAGCGCACACATATTCCGCAGCGCTTTACAGAGAATATTTGTCCATTCACATCAGTCCCTGCCCCAGTGTGCCCCCTACCACATGCTCACACACACACACTCACATACACACTAGGGTTCATTTTTGTTGGGAGCTAATTAACCTATCAGTGTATGTTTGGAGTGTGGGAGGAAACCGGACTAAACCCACGCAAGCACAGGGAGAATATACAAACTCCACACATTTACGGCCATAGTGGGATTCGATCCAGTGACCTCAGGGCCTGATTCAGACCCGCTCGTGAGCGGGTCGATGTTGCCCAAGTGCGCATGCGCACGACGGAGGCGGCTCCGTCGTGCGCATGCGCGAGACCCGAATAACGACGGCCAAGCCGTTGTTATGGGTCTCGCACCAAAGGGGGCGTGCTGTCGATTGACAGCACGCCCCCTTTGGTTGGCATGCCGGGGGCGTGGCTGCCCAGACGGAGGCGTTCCCATGGGAACGCCTACCATCTGGGGCCGGCCCCACTGACATCACTAGTGATGTCAGTGGAAGTGCTCTCGGCTCTGATAGAGCCAAAATCACTCCAGGGCTTGCGGCAGACGAGACCCTACCACATGGGTCTCGTCGCAAGCCCGATGGTCGCGATGGTCTTGACTGATTCCAAATGTAAATGTCACACCTAGAATCAACGCCAGACTTTTTACCTGCTTAATTGATAATGAAATAACGAGGGAATAGCCCACACCAGTCCATGAAATAGCTTTTGAGTTGATAGTCCCATTACTTTTGGCCCCTTAAAAAGTGGGAGACACATATAGAAACCGTTGTAATTCCTACACCGTTCACCTGGTTTGGATGTAATTACCCTCAAATTAAATCTGAAAGTTTGCAGGTAAATCACATCTTGTTTGTTTCATTTCAAAGCCATTGTGGTGGTGACTAGAGGCCACAATATGAAATTTCTGTCAATGTCCCAATATTTCTGCACCTGACTGTATAGTATTTTTTAGAGATATAAATAACATAAAATAACATATGGTCTATTATTGGCAGCCAAAGCTTGCGATCTACACAGAACCAAATGAGCGCAAAATCTACCCTAATCTGTGGCTGTAACTGGCTGAATATTGTAATTAATGTTACCATACCAGGGGCATCTTAAGAGAGGAGGGTGCCCGTGTGCACTCCCCATGCAGGGCCCCCCTCTCCCCAGTGGCCTGCAGCCGACTGACGCGGCTGGCCAGCCACCGGAGCCTTAGTAGACTCCGGGCACTAAAGTGTGCCGGAAGTCTACTGCGCATGCGCAGAAAACTGGAAAAAATGGCCGCCGCGGCCATTTTCCGGTGTTCTGAGCAGCGCAGACACCCGACGTGGGACCATGGACAAGTAAGTCTAAAATAATATGGGTGCAGGGTGTGCGGTGCGGGGCCTCCCCTAGACCCAGGGGGCCCGTGTGCCCCGCACACACTGCACCCATTATAGATACGCCACTGCCTCGTACACCATAGAGAAAGCAGGGACATGGAACATGTGACATAAATAAGGAAATAACAAAGTATAAGATGGCTAGAAAGATAAAAATGATGACGATGATGATAGTTAATCCTGCAAACAATACTGGTAAAATATATCTAGCAAAAAAGGGCAGTCGCTATGATGATATCAACAGGCTATTTATCACACAATAAAGCCAAATGTAGTATTTTACGTATATATAAAGCAATTGCGTTATAGACAATGATAGAACATCTGTAATCATTTAATAGAATACATAGAAAAAATATAAAACATACCCATCACTGAAAAAGTTCACTATGTACATAGATAACTGCAAATTAATGGTGTTGCAGGGGGAAAAAATATCTGCAATCACACCCTGTGGTTAACTGAAGATTCAGCACTCTCACAGATTGAGATTGCTGTCACTGACAAAATGGTGGAGCTGCTAATTCACAGAATTGTGTGCTCATTGGAATACACACATGCAGTCTATGCAACTGAGGTCTGAGCAGTTATGTGACTCCCACATCCCACTCAGGACCTCATTCAGAGTCGGTCGTTGCGGCCGCACGGTCGTAAGGGAAAAGGGGCCGGATATGCAAATTATGCACTCGCAAGTTGCGTCCTTAAGATCGGATCGTTAGCTGGCCGACCAAGGGGAGGATGCGGCCGTATGACAAAAAATATGCCCCCTTCTCGTACGCATTACACGTCATCTTCGGCCATATAAGGATTAATCGAGACCATCGGAACTGGTCGTAGAGCTTAAGGTTGACCATACCCTCTCTTAAGCACTACGATCAGGTCAGTGTACAAACCTCCCATGTCACATGTGCCATGATGCTACTTTGTTACTTATGCACTCCCATAAAACACCGTTCGCATAATTAGGCACGCCTGCGTTCGGATCTCCACTCCCCCGTTCACAAGCACCTTCCCCTGTTACCACCCACAAACGCCTCATTCTGTCACTCAAACTACCGACCTGGCTGTGTTCAAGGAGAGAGAAATTTGTGATCGTAGCAGCTAGTTTGCGCACGCGCATTGCGAACTTTATGCATGCGCAGTTTAGCGAACATCGGTGGCGTACGACGTGCGGCCGCAACGACCGACTCTGAATGAGGTCCTCAGTGCCCACAATCTTCCCATTCAGTCACCACAACAATCTCACTGGGTTGCTCCTGCTGTGGGCACTATAAGAAGTGAAGTGTAAAAACATTAATAAATATACTTATAACACACAGAAAACTAACCTTCCTCTTACAGCACCAGCAGAGACATCACTGCCCATCTCTGCTGGTGTAACCTTGTTATCTGTCACTCTGTGTGTCTGTGAGTGACAGCTGCTCACTGTTACCAACTCTGAAATGAGAAACAAGCAACTCTTGAGTGAAAAACAAGCCCAGCCCAATCCGATAAAGCCCAACGTAATACAGGGGTGGGGGTAATTTAATGAAAACCACAAATGTTATTGTTTATTATTCATTTTATTAAATACATATAAATATTGCAAAGCACGGCTTTTCCCTGCTCTACGATTAGACTCCACTGTGCGAAGTAAAGCGCAGGGCACTCGGGGCCTGATTCGGCATAGGACGAAATTGCAAAGCCGCACACAAGCAGCTTTGTAATTCTGTCCTTCCTAAAATGCAAATGCAGCAGGTGTCTGAAATCTCCGGGAAAAGGGGTGGAGTCAACTGAAAACGGGGCGGAGCCTCGCGGCTTCCCCCATATTCGTCACTTTGGGGGCGTGCCCAGCACTCTCCGAGATGCTGGGCAGCCCTCAGGCTCTCCCTACACAAGAGAACAGATGCGCATGCGCACGGCATCTGTTCTCCTGCCACCCGCGACAGAGGTTGCAGTCTGGAATCACCATTGCAACCATCGATCGCGATGGTTGCACCTTTGGTCAGGCTGCGGTAGCTGAAGCTGGCCGTGTTCTGTCATCCTGCAAGGCCAGGAAGTCTGCGTCCATGGATGCAGATCCTAGCCTTGCCACTCCCGGAAAACGGGGGCTACATACCCCCGTTTCCTGGAATGCAGAAAACAGGGGCAACATGCCCCCGTTTCCAGGAACGCAGGCCATCTCCGCCCTGCAAACTCCTCTGCCTGTCAATCAGGCAAATGCATACAGGTGCCTCTGCGATATAGCAGGACCCGTTCTGCATATGCACAGAATGGGTCCTGCGCAGATTCCCGAGCAGCTAGTGTGCACTGTTGAATCAGGGTCTCTGGCGCGGCAAAGTACAGGACAAAAGAGTAATTTAAACAAACACGTCACAACAAAATAACTGACATTTGGGAAAATGTAACTTCTATTGATCGTTTAAATTAGTCATTCTAGTTACCCAAATCTATATAACTACATATACAGAGAGATATCACGACCATCACCCTAGCGGTCGTTAGAGCTGTGGGTGTTAACCCACAGCCTAACAACCGAAACAGAGGTGGCCGGTCAGGATGCAAGCAGCCGCCCAGTTTCTGAGCGACCGCTTGCATCCTCCGACCGCCTCTGAATGAGGCCCTCAGTGTGTGAAAACGCTGCCTTGTGGTCTTGTCACATCACACTGTGAGTAGCAATGGATAAGCTGTCTCCTCCAACAGGCATGCAAATGTCTGGTAACTTATCTGAAAACTGGAAAAGATGTAAACAAAGGTTTAATATTTACCTTACTGCATGTGGAGCAGATAATGGGGAAGATAAAACCAAGGCAACCGTTTTCCTCCATGTAATAGGAGAGGATGTGCTGGACATTTGTAGAATATGGTTTTAAACTCTATAATGCAAAAGTTTGAAGACTACTTTGTACCAAGAAAAATGTGACATGAAAGATAAAAGTTTTTCACTTGTGATCAGAAGAATGGAGATGGGTGCGATCAGTATGATACAGAACTGCAATCACTCAGCAAAACCTGGAAGTTTGGTGATTTAAAGGATTCAATGATTAGAGATCGTATTGTACGAGGGTTGTCCAAAAAGTAATGCCTAAATGCTCATAACTCTGAAATAATATGCAACATTTATTTGAAACTTTGTCAGTTTGTACTTTAATATGTCTGCTAGCTATATATGTATTTTTGTTTAGCTAGTCCAAGAAATACCATGGAATCTAAGATGAAACAAAAAGCCGTCATTGAATTTCTGGAAAAAGAAGGCTGCAGTGCTACAGAAATCCACAGAAGACTGAAAAAAGTGTATGGTGAGCGTACAAGTGACTATAGCAATGTCAGAGGGTGGATAAAGCTTTTTCAATCGGGAGAATCGTCCATGTGCGACAAACCTCGTGGTGGCAGACCATCAACTGCAGTGACAGCAGAGAAACGACACCAAGTCGATGTCATGATTCAGAAAGACCATTGTGTGACCATCAGAGATGTCAGTGATGAACTTGAATGTAGCCATGGCACTGTAGAAACACTAATCAGTGATTTGGGATATCGTAAAGTGTGTGCTAAATGGGTTCCAAAGCAATTAACCAGGGATCATAAGGCCCAGAGGGAGGAAGTGTGCAATGACCTATTGACCAACTTTGAAGCCAACCCTGAGACGTTTTTGGAAAATGTCATTACAGGAGATGAGACCTGGGTATTCCTTTATGACCCAGAAACAAAGGCCCAATCAAAGCAATGGAAACACCCAAGTTCACCTAGGCCAAAAAAGTTTAAATCACAGCAATCTGTAAACAAAGTCATGGCCACATTCTTCTGGGATTGCAGAGGTGTTATTCTCATTGCTTACTTGGAACCAAACCAATCAATCAACAGTGATCGATACATTATTACACTTAAGAAGCTGAAAGAAACCATCCGCAAAAAGCAGGTCAACAATTCCACTGTCAAATTTCATCTTACACCACGACAATGCCAGACCTCACACTTTGATGACAACATCTGCGGCCATTGCCAAAATGGGGTGGGCAATAATGCCACATCCAGCATACAGTCCTGATTTGGCCCCTTCTGAATTTCATCTGTTTGGCCCTCTCAAATTCTGTCTCCGGGGTCAACATTTTGAAGACAAAGAGGTTGTTAAAAAATCCATATGTTCCTCGGTCAAACACCAACTACTGGAATTTTTCCAAAGTGGTTGCACAGCTTGGGTTGAGAGGTGGAGAAAATGTTTGAGGGCAAATGGTGAATTTTTTTAGCAGAGTCATTCTGTTACTAAGACTGCAAAGTATTTTACTGAAAATTTTCAAATCTGTATCTATAATAAAATTTGAGTTGTGAGCATTTAGGCATTACTTTTTGAACAACCCTCGTATGTGGAATACCTGATAATGGACTCAGAGAGAGATTACTAAGAGAGCAATTTTTAACACTAGATAAGGCAGTAAATATGTGTAGATCTGCAGAAATGACACAATTTCAAACTAAAATACTACACAAGATAACTGATAGTGCTGTACATGTTGTGAAGAAAACAGAGCCAAACAGAACACCATTCTTTAAAATGAAGCAGTATAAGTCACAGTCTAACAGTGAAATGTGTAATAGATGTGGAAATAATCACAATCCTAAAATGTACCCAGCTTATGGTAAAACCTGCATGAAATGTGGTAGAAGGAATCACTTTGCCAAATGCTGTAAAACCAAAAGTGAAGCAAACACAGTGCACACTGTTACACACTATTACACACAGTGCACACTGTTACACACTATTACACACAGTGCACACTATTACACACTATTACACACAGTGCACACTGTTACACACTATTACACACAGTGCACACTGTTACACACTATTACACACAGTGCACACTGTTATACACTATTACACACAGTGCACACTGTTATACACTATTACACACAGTGCACACTGTTACACACTATTACACACAGTGCACACTGTTATACACTATTACACACAGTGCACACTGTTATACACTATTACACACAGTGCACACTATTACACACTATTACACACAGTGCACACTATTACACACTATTACACACAGTGCACACTATTACACACTATTACACACTATTACACACTGTTACACACTATTACACACAGTGCACACTGTTATACACTATTACACACAGTGCACACTGTTACACACTATTACACACAGTGCACACTGTTACACACTATTACACACAGTGCACACTGTTATACACTATTACACACAGTGCACACTATTACACAAGCTGAGACTGAAGAGGTTTTTGTGGTTTCCATTGAACTTTGCAATGCAGATAAGATGGAATGGATTGTTCCTTTAACAGTGAACAAGATTGTCATTCCCTTTAAGCTTGATACAGGCGCACAGGTTAATCTAATATCTTTTCAATACTATAAGGGGTAAATTTACTAAAGTGAGAGTTTTTAGAAGTGAGTTTTAAAAGTGATGTTGCCCATAGCAACCAATCAGATTCTACTTAACATTTATCAAGCACCTTCTAGAAGATAATAGCTAGAATCTGATTGGTTGCTATAGGCAACATCACTTCTAAAACTCACTTCTAAAAACTCTCACTTTAGTAAATGTACCCCTAAGACTTTTAGAGTAAAACCTAAAATTCATCCAGCCAATGTGAAAGTTGCAGGCTATACTGGTGAGAAAATTCCTGTAAAAGGTACATGCTTAGTGACACTGAAATACAGAGGATAAAAGTTTAAAACCTCTCTACTGATTGTGGATAGAGATGTGCAACCAATCTTAGGACTAAGGGCCTGAATCTGACCCGGTTGCAAGCGCTGTGTGCCCGCAACCGGGTCCGTCATGTGCATGCGCGAGACCCGGATAGCAATGGGCAATCCGTCGCTCCGGGTCTCGTACCAAAGGGGGCGTGCTGTCGATGTTGAGAGACAGCACGCCCCCTTTGGTGGGCGGGCTGGGGGAGTGGCTGCCCAAACGGAGGCGTTCCCATGTCAACGCCTCCATTTGGGGGCGGCCCCACTGACATCACGAGTGATGTCAGTGGGAGAGATTTCGGCTCTGTTAGAGCCAAAATCTCTCTGGGGCTTGCGGCTACGAGACCCTACCACAAGGGTCTCGTCGCTAGCTCGATGGTCGCGATGGTCTTGACCATCGCGACCATCTTCCTGGCCACTCGCTATAGCTGTGGGTGGTCACCCACAGCTATATGAGTGGCCAGGAGGCCGTTCTAAAAAAAAAAAAGAATGGCCCTGATTCAGAGTGAGCGCTCTGTCAGAGCATCCGGCTCTGAATCAGGGCGTAAGTTCTTGTGAGAAACTTAACTTGATAAAGAAAGTTGTGACATCACATATAGAAGATAAGTGGAAATCAGTGTTTACAGAATACAGTGACATATTTGAAGGCTTAGGTTGTCCGCCTGGTGAGCATAAGATAAATATAAACACGCAAGTTCCTCCAGTGATACACCCCTGTAGAAAAGTGCCATTTGCACTGAGAGAAAAACTACAGAAAGAGTTAAAACGCATGGTAGCTTTGGGTGTGATAGAAAAAGTTGATGAGCCTACTGAATGGGTGAGCTCCTTAATAATTGTGGAAAAGAAAAATGGGCAACTCAGAATATGTCTAGATCCAAGAGATTTAAACGAAGCTATTAAAAGAGAACACAAATTATCAACCAGAGATTAAATCATGTCGTAATTTGTGGGAGCAAAATGGTTCAGTAAATTGGACACATCTTCAGGATTCCGGCAAATGAAGCTAGATGAAACCAGCTCAAAGCTGTGTACATTTAGTACACCAGAAGGTCGATACAGACTTCTTCGACTACCATATGGGATACTGGGCCTGATTCAGAGCCGCTCGTAAGCGGCCGCTCGTTCGCTATGAGCGATGTTCGCACAACTGCGCATGCATATGGGTCGTAATGCGCATGCGCAAACCAGTCATTGCGGTCGGAAATCGTGCGCTTGCAAAACAGCGAGGGGCTGCTAATTTGATTGACAGAATGTACCGTTTGTGGGTGGTAAGAGGGGAAGGTGCTTGAAAACGGGGGAGTGGAGATCTGAACGCAGGCGTGCCTAACGGTCAAAAGGGCGTTTAATGGGAGTGCATAATTAGTAAAGGAGCGTCATCGACCACGTCACTTGGTTATCTTTTAGCCTGAACTGCTCGCAGTGATAGCGGGAAGTAAATCCTACCACAAGCACTGCGAGCAGTTCAGATGCCTTTCGATGTTCCCGATTAATCTAATAAATACCGGAGATGACGTGTGATGCGAACGGCAAAAGGGGCGTCTTTACAAAATAGCGAGCGCATTTTTCGTTCGCTCGCTCAGACATAGAGGCTTCAACAAACCGCAAAGAGCGAGCGCTCAATTTAAATAGCCGGCCCCTTTTTTGGAACGACCATCCGCAAATAGCGCCCGGCTCTGAATCAGGCCCACTGTCCGCTCCAGAAGTATACCACAAAAGAATACACATGATTTTTGAACATATTGCAGGTGTCAAAACAATGATGGATGACATTATTATCTGGGGTTCTACAAAGGAAGAAGATGATTCTAGATTGAGACAAGTGATGGAACTTACCAGAAAAGTGAATCTAAAGCTAAACAGGGACAAATGTGAATTTGGCGTAAAAACACACCTTTATGGGTGACGTAGTCTCAGATCAAGGTGTGAAGCCTGACCCAAGGAAAATATCAGCCATAGTGAATATGGAACGTCCTAACAACAAAGATGACGTCAGAAGATTCCTAGGAATGATTACTTACTTAGAAATTTTTTTTCTCAACTTTCAGAACAATCAGCTCCTCTTAGATGGTTATTGGACAAAGATAATGAGCGGATGTGGTCACATGATCAAGAAGAAAGTTGGCAAAAACTGAAACAGACCATTACAGAGCAACCGGTACTATGGGCCTGATTCAGAGCCGCTCGCTAGCGGCTGCTCGTTCGCTCCGAGCGATGTTTGCACAACTGCGCATGCGTACGGATTGTAATACGCATGCGCGAACCAGTCAGTGCGGCCAGAAATCGTTTGCTCGCAATATAGCGAATGCCTGCTATTTTGAGTGACAGGAGGAGACGTATGTGGGGGGTAACAGGGGAAGGTGCTTGAAAACGGGGAGTGGAGATCCGATCGCAGGCGTGCTTAAAGGTCAAAACGGGCGTTTTATGGGTGTGCATAATTAATACAGCAGCGTCATTGACCACGTCACTGGGTTATTTTCTAGTCAGAACTGCTCGCAAGATTGCGGTAGGAAAAACCAACCACAAGAATAGCGAGCAGTTCATACGCTGGTCGATGTACTCGATTAATCTAATAAATAGCGGACATGACGTAGGATGCGAGCGGCCAGGGGGCGTAGTTTCCAAAAAAATGACCACAAGTTTTGTTCACTCGTTCAGACATAGAGGCGTGAACAGACCGCAAAGAGCGAACGGTTCATTTGAATAGCCACCCCTTTTTTCAGAACGAACGACCTCAAATAGCGACCGGCTCTGAATCAGGCCCTAAGATTCTTTGATCCTGCAAAAAGAATAAGAATTTCAGCAGATGCTCCTCAGTTTGGCCTAGGATCTGTATTGTTGCAAGGACATGACGATACATGGCAACCTGTAATCTATGCATCTAGAGCATTGACAAGTGCTGAAACAAGGTATGATGCTCCGATAGAGAAATAACTTCTAGCAATCACTTATGCATGTGAGAGATTTCATCAATTTGTATATGGTCAAGTGTTTACAGTAGAAACTAACGACAAGCCATTGGTAACTATCATGTCTAAATCGTTACATGACTGTCCCATGAGAATTCACCAAATGCTTATAAGACTACAGAAATACGATGTACAATTGCTGTACTGCCCCGGTAAATACATGTACATTGCTGACACGCTTTCTCGTGCTGTGGACAAAGGTGAAGGTTCCGGAAGTCTGATGGACAAAGAGATAGAAGCGTATGTGGATTTGATTGCAGCTTCTTTCCCAGTATCTCTTGCAAGACAAGAACAGATTAGAAAAGAAACAGAGACAGATGACACAATGAAAGTGTTAAAAGACATCATTCTGAAAGGATGGCCAGCAGAAAAAAATGCTTGTTCGCTGTCAATTCATGATTATTGGATGTACTGCAGTGACCTTACTGTTGTCAATGACATCATTTACAAAGGCAATAGGTTTGTCATACCTGCACGACTAAGAAAAACTATGCTGTGCAAGATACACGAAGGCCACTTAGGAGAAGAAAAATGTAAGCGGAGGGCTCGTGAAGTGATGTATTGGCCAAGACAACAGCTACATGTGAGTTATGTCTTATGTATAGACCAAAGCAACAAGTTGAACCACTGAGTCCTCATACAGTGCCAGAGAGACCAGACCAGAAGGTAGGCGCAGATTTGTTTGATTGTAATGGGAAGACGTACATTGTCCTGAGGTGAAGAAACTACATACAACTACGAGTAAAGCTGTAATCAATTGCATGAAGTCAATCTTTGCAAGGCATGGCGTTCCTATGGAAGTGTTCAATGGTCAATGGTACTCAGTTTTCCAGAATTTACACAATTCACTGATGATTGGGAATTTGGGCCTGATTCAGAGCCGGACGCTATTTGCGCTCGCTCGTCCAGAAAAAGGGTCTGGCTATTTAAATTAACCGTTCGCTCTTTGCGGTCTGAATGAGCGAACAAAACATGCGAACGTAATTTTGAAAAAAACGCCCCCATGCCGCTCGCATCATACGTCATGTTCGCTATTTATTAATCGAGTACATCGGACGGCGTATGAACTGCTCGCAGTGCTTGTGGTTGGTTTTTCCTACCACAATCATGCGAGCAGTTCTAACTATAAAACAACCAAGTGACGTGGTCGATAACGCTGCTTTGTTAATTATGCACTCCCATTAAACGCCCATTTTGACCGTTTGGCACGCCTGCGATCGGATCTCCACTCCCCGTTTTCAAGCACCTTCCCCTGTTACCACCCACAAACGCCTCATTCTGTCACTCAAATTAACAGGCATTCGCTATTTAGCGAGCACACGATTTTCGGCCTCACTGACTGATTCACGCATGCGTATTCAAATCCGTACGCATGCGCAGTTGTGCGAACATCGGTCAGAACGAACGAGCGTCCGCTTACGAGCGGCTCTGAATCAGGCCCTTTGTCCATACTACTTCAAGTCCCCACTATCCACGGTCAAATGGATTGGTGGAAAGTTCAGTCAAAACTGTAAAGAGTCTCATGAAAAAAGCACGGGAAGGTAAAGAAGATTTCTACAAATGTCTATTAATCTACCACAGTACACCTCTGCAGAATGGATTCTCTCCAGCACAAATGTTGATGGGAAGTAGAATTAGAGCAAATCTTCCAATACATGATGAACTGCTTAAAACGCATAGTTCAACATTGGTCAGACTGAGTAAGGAACGACAACAGGTGAAACAAAAACTGCTCCATGATAGACGAGCAAAAAGCCTGTCTGATCTCAGATCAGGTGACCAAGTCCGTCTCAGAGACCATGAGAAAGGCATTTGGATGCAGAAAGGTACTGTGCAAGCACAAGTAGCACCAAGATCTTATACTATACGCACAGAGCATGGAACATAAGAAGAAATCGGGTGGATTTAAGATCTCAACCAACATGAAGACAACATGGCTGAAGAATATCCTTCATCTGACATGTATGATAATCTGGATAAGGGTGAACAAACCATGATTCAAGAAAGGTCCAACATGGTTGATGAAACACAGACTGTGTATGAAAGCTCCAAAAGAGAATTTGCAGACCTGAAAGACTTATTGAAACATGTTAGACGATATTCTTAACATATTACATTGGTGAATTGTTGCACTGAAGGATACAGGGCTTATCTTTAAAGAAAAGAGGATGTGATGTTATTGCATTAGATATTCCTAATGTTTGCAGACACTCTCTAACTTGTATGTGAAAGCCTGGATCTTCAGTGATGGTCCCTAGGACCATGGGGAATGCTGGGAAGTGGGTGTAGTCTGGTGCCCATAATATCGGCAGGCAGTTCTCTATATAATAACATCTCAAGATACCTGGATTTCTACCTTCAGCCAATAATACAAGCCGACGATATTAAAAGATACTACACAATTGCTGACCATGTTACAGAAGGGTACTAGTCTGCCTGAAATGTATGTACTTAGTAGTATAGATGTTGCAAGCCTCTATGCAAACACCTCCCACAAAGAGCCTCTATACAAACACCCCCCCCACAAAGAGCCTCTATACAAACCCCCCACAAAGAGCCTCTATACAAACACCCCCCACAAAGAGCCTCTCTACAAACACCCCGCACAAAGAGCCTCTATACAAACACCCCCCACAAAGAGCCTCTATACAAACACCCCCCCCACAAAGAGCCTCTATACAAACCCCCCCAAAGAGCCTCTATACAAACCCCCCACAAAGAGCCTCTATGCAAACACCTCCCACAAAGAGCCTCTATACAAACATCCCCCCCCACAAATAGCCTCTATACAAACCCCCCACAAAGAGCCTCTATACAAACACCCCCCACAAAGAGCCTCTCTACAAACACCCCGCACAAAGAGCCTCTATACAAACACCCCCCACAAAGAGCCTCTATACAAACACCCCCCCACAAAGAGCCTCTATACAAACCCCCCCAAAGAGCCTCTATACAAACACCCCCCCACAAAGAGCCTCTATACAAACACCCCCCACAAAGAGCCTCTCTACAAACACCCCCCCCACAAAGAGCCTCTGTACAAACCCCCCACAGAGCCTCTATACAAACACCCCCCACAAAGAGCCTCTCTACAAACCCCCCACAAAGAGCCTCTATACAAACACCCCCCACAAAGAGCCTCTCTACAAACCCCCCACAAAGAGCCTCTATACAAACACCCCCCACAAAGAGCCTCTATACAAAACCCCACAAAGAGCCTCTATACAAACACCCCCCACAAAGAGCCTCTATACAAATACCCCCCACAAAGAGCCTCTATACAAACACCCCCCCACAAAAAGCCTCTATACAAACCCCCCACAAAGAGCCTCTATACACACACCCCCACAAAGAGCCTCTATACAAACCCCCACAGAGAGCCTCTATACAAACACCCCCCACAAAGAGCCTCTATACAAACACCCCCCCCACAAAGAGCCTCTATACAAACCCCCCACAAAGAGCCTCTATAAAAACACCCCCCACAAAGAGCCTCTATACACACACCCCCACAAAGAGCCTCTATACAAACACCCCCCACAAATAGCCTCTATACAAACACCCCCCATAAAGAGCCTCTATACAAACACCCCCCATAAAGAGCCTCTATACAAACACCCCCCACAAAGAGCCTCTATACAAACCCCCCACAGAGCCTCTATACAAACACCCCCCACAAAGAGCCTCTATACAAACACCCCCCCCAAAGAGCCTCTATACAAACACCCCCCACAAAGAGCCTCTATACAAACCCCCCACAGAGCCTCTATACAAACACCTCCCACAAAGAGCCTCTATACAAACACCCCCCACAAAGAGCCTCTCTACAAACCCCCCACAAAAAGCCTCTATACAAACACCCCCCACAAAGAGCCTCTATACAAACACCCCCCCCAAAGAGCCTCTATACAAACACCCCCCACAAAGAGCCTCTATACAAACCCCCCACAGATCCTCTATACAAACACCTCCCACAAAGAGCCTCTATACAAACACCCCCCACAAAGAGCCTCTCTACAAACCCCCCACAAAAAGCCTCTATACAAACACCCCCCACAAAGAGCCTCTATACAAACACCCCCCACAAAGAGGGTATACTGGCTGTAAAGGAGCTGTTGAAGAATAACAATTTGTATAGAGGGCCTGCGCTGGAATTCTTTCTGTCACTGCTAGAAAAACACTTATACATAACTTTTTTACTTTGGCGGCCACTATTACCTACAATTGCTTAGCTGCGTTATGGGTGGCAATGTGGCACAGTCCTTTTCAAATTCCTAGCGTTCCCGCTAGGCTGTTTTAGCGGGGCGCTACACCCTGCCCTCCTTCTGGATGGCAAAAAGCGCCCTGCCCTCACCGCGCAGCGCACAGCTAAGACAGCCTGTGGGTGCCATCTTCATCCGCGGGTCGCAGTGTCTCGCAGGTGGGGAAATGTGCGGTGACCCGGTCACCACCAGTGAATAGACGCTGGGCGCATGCACCCGGCATCTATTCTGCCTGTCAGCAACCCTTGGGGGCTGCACGGCATGTCCGTAAGTGCCGGGCACGCCCCCAAGAGTGACGAAAAGGTGACGTGTCTTATAGACACGCCCCCTTCTCACTGGCCACGCCCCCTTTTCTGGTGTGCGGAAGTGCCCTCTCTAGCTCTAGCTCTGCCGCCGGAGCTTGAGAGAAGACTAAATGCCTATATGCTGGCTGTTGAACAAAGATAATTTTTACAAAACAGTTTGTTCTCGCCTGGATTTATATTATATAGCCGCTATATAGACGATCTGCTGGTGATTTGGGCAGGCACCGAAACAGCCTTCAGTGATAACGTGAGAAAGGTTAATGCGATGGATGAACATATAAAGGTCACATTTGAGTGTAATTCCAACTCTGCGCACTATCTAGACGTGCCCATATCCCGTAGGAACAACCATCTGGATACGAATATCTTTCACAAGGTGACGGACAAAAATACGTTATTGCATGCGGGAAGCCATCATCTAACCTCTATGAAGAAGGGTCTCCCCTATTCTCAATTTCTCAGAGCCAGGAGGATTATTAATAATGAGGAAGAGGTTAAAGTTGAGTTGGACCACATGATGGAGAAATTCCTGGAACGTGGTTACAGAAGGGATGGATTGGAAGTGCCAAGGAGGAATGCCTTGGCCATACCGCGCCAGCAATGTTTGACATCAAAAGCTAAAGCTACTACACAAATTCTGCCGCTTGTGAGTAAATACAACATAGCAAGTCCGCGTGTGAAGAAGAACTCAAAGAAGTTGTGGCCTATAATTACGACGGATAAAACCCTACCCATATTTAAGGATTTTCGTTTATTGAACTGTCACAGAAGAGTCCGTAATTTGAGAGACTGGCTGGTACACAATGTTTCTCCCTCACAGACAAAGCCGGAACACTTTTTATCCAAACCGCCTGGAATATATAAATGTATCGGTTGTACCACCTGTCGTATGGAAACAGGACCCACGGTGACACATCCGCATTCAGGAAAGAGGACGCATATTCAATATGTACTCTCCTGCTCATCAAAATTTGTTATATATATAATTAAATTCCCTTGTGGATTTGCCTATATTGGTAAGACAACCTGCACTTTTAAAGAGCGTGCAGGGCAGCATCGATCTGCCATTCACCAGGCCCTGGAGGGCAAAGATATTGAATAGCCCGTAGCGAGGCACTTTAAACAAGCCTGTCATTCTCTTGCCAAGCTTCATTACAAACTTATAGACCATGTGCCACCTATGGTAAGGGTGGTGACAGGCATAGAAAACTGCTTCAACTCGAGGCAAAGTGGATCTATAAGTTTAATGCGGTTTCACCGGCAGGGCTGAATGAAAATGTATCTTTGATGTGTTTCCTGTAATGCTCATATGTTCTATACCTGTTATTAGATATGCAATATTGGACCCAGTTATATAAGGGTCCCACAATATATTTTTTCATATTTTTGTATACTACTTAAGCTTTTGAGGTATTGTTTAGTATTACTAGTGAGTCCTCATGTTGGTATATATCTACCAAGCGGTCTTTTGGCATGTTTATGCAATATACGTTCAAATAGGTGTTTGTCGCTTAATCCATTTTACAGAATCTGGTGTTCTAAAAAGTCATATACCTGTATGTTACCATTTTACGGAATCGGGTGTTCTGAAAATCGCTATACCTGTATGGGAATCGGTATGAAATACCACCGGCTGCATGGCCGGTGGTTCGATTCCCGGCAGCGCCTGGCCGACAAAAGCAGAGTTCCCGGCAGCGGAAGCCCGACAGCGCTGGAAATCCCGATCGTCACTAAGGTAAGTATAAAGTAATCTAACCTAACCCCCTAATCCTAACCCTCCGTAGGGGTGCCTAACCCTAACCTCCCCCCCAAGTGCCTAACCCTAATCCCCCCTCTAAGTGCCTAAACCTAACCCCCCCTTCCCCGCTGCCTAAACCAAAGTCCCCCGGGGCGGTGCCTAACCCTAAGTCCCCCCCGGGGGTGCCTAACCCTAACCCTCCCTCCCCCTAGTCTAACCCTAACCCTCCCAGGGGGGTGCCTAACCCTAAGTCCCCCCGGGTGCCCTAAACCTAACCCTCCCCCCCCGCGGCTGTTCACTCGCCGGGCGCCTGTCTCCCGGCGTCGGGAAAATGTCAGGCGTCTACATCTAGACGTCCGGCATTTCACCCTCGCCGGGATATGACAGTCGGGAAGCCAGCTGCTGGTATTAAGGCAGCCGGTTTCCCGATTGTATACCCCTGTATGTTACCATTTTACGGAATCGGGTTTTCTGAAAATCGCTATACCTGTATGTTACCATTGTGCAAGGTTGCTATGCAGCTATTGTGGGTTCTGATGAAAATTGGCAAACTTTATTTCTACTGCCTTTATAATCTAATTTCTATCATCTTTTGTGCTTAAACAGCCCTATATTAATACAGGGGCTATTCACGTGCTTGACCTCAGGTGTAATACGTATATACGCTTGCTATATGATGATAATTGGCAAACTTTATTTCTACTGCCTTTATAATCTAATTTCTATCATCTTTTGTGCTTAAACAGCCCTATATTAATACAGTGGCTATTCACGTGCTTGACCTCAGGTCTAATACGTATATACGCTTGCTCTTATGATGATAATTGGCAAACTTTATTTCTACTGCCTTTATAATCTAATTTCTATCACGTGCTTGACCTCAGGTGTAATACGTATATACACTTGCTCTTATGATGATAATTGGCAAACTTTATTTCTACTGCCTTTATAATCTAATTTCTATCATCTTTTGTGCTTATACAGCCTTATATTAATACAGGAGCTATTCACGTGCTTGACCTCAGGTGTAATACGTATATACGCTTGCTCTTATGATGATAATTGGCAAACTTTATTTCTACTGCCTTTATAATCTAATTTCTATCATCTTTTGTGCTTATACAGCCTTATATTAATACAGGGGCTATTCACGTGCTTGACCTCAGGTGTAATACGTATATACGCTGCTCTTATGATGATAATTGGCAAACTTTACTTCTACTGCCTTTATAATCTAATTTCTATCATATTTTGTGCTTATACAGCCTTATATTAATACAGGGGCTATTCACGTGCTTGACCTCAGGTGTAATACGTATATACGCTTGCTCTTATGATGATAATTGGCAAACTTTATTTCTACTGCCTTTATAATCTAATTTCTATCATATTTTGTGCTTATACAGCCTTATATTAATACAGGGGCTATTCACGTGCTTGACCTCAGGTGTAATACGTATATACGCTTGCTCTTATGATGATAATTGGCAAACTTTACTTCTACTGCCTTTATAATCTAATTTCTATCATCTTTTGTGCTTATACAGCCTTATATTAATACAGTGGCTATTCACGTGCTTGACCTCAGGTGTAATACGTATATACGCTTGCTCTTATGATGATAATTGGCAAACTTTATTTCTACTGCCTTTATAATCTCATTTCTATCATATTTTGTGCTTATACAGCCTTATATTAATACAGGGGCTATTCACGTGCTTGACCTCAGGTGTAATACGTATATACGCTTGCTCTTATGATGATAATTGGCAAACTTTACTTCTACTGCCTTTATAATCTAATTTCTATCATCTTTTGTGCTTATACAGCCTTATATTAATACAGGGGCTATTCACGTGCTTGACCTCAGGTGTAATACGTATATACGCTTGCTCTTATGATGATAATCAGTAACTGTTATTTCTACTGCCTTTATAATTCCAGTTTCCTCATCTTTTGTGCTTAGAGAGCCCCACATCAATGCAGGGGATATTCATGTGCTTCTCCTCAGGTTTAATACGTATAGTGCTTCTCCTCAGGTGTAATACGTATAGTGCTTGTTCTCAGGTGTAATACGTATAGTGCTTGTTCTCAGGTGTAATACGTATAGTGCTTCTCCTCGGGTGTAATACGTATAGTGCTTGTTCTCGGGTGTAATACGTATAGTGCTTGTTCTCGGGTGTAATACGTATAGTGCTTGTTCTCAGGTGTAATACGTATAGTGCTTCTCCTCAGGTGTAATACGTATAGTGCTTCTCCTCAGGTGTAATACGTATAGTGCTTCTCCTCAGGTGTAATACGTATAGTGCTTGTTCTCAGGTGTAATACGTATAGTGCTTCTCCTCAGGTGTAATACGTATAGTGCTTCTCCTCAGGTGTAATACGTATAGTGCTTGTTCTCAGGTGTAATACGTATAGTGCTTGTTCTCAGGTGTAATATGTATAGTGCTTGTTCTCGGGTGTAATACGTATAGTGCTTCTCCTCGGGTGTAATACGTATAGTGCTTGTTCTCAGGTGTAATACGTATAGTGCTTGTTCTCGGGTGTAATACGTATAGTGCTTCTCCTCGGGTGTAATACGTATAGTGCTTCTCCTCAGGTGTAATACGTATAGTGCTTGTTCTCAGGTGTAATACGTATAGTGCTTGTTCTCAGGTGTAATACGTATAGTGCTTGTTCTCGGGTGTAATACGTATAGTGCTTGTTCTCAGGTGTAATACGTATAGTGCTTGTTCTCGGGTGTAATACGTATAGTGCTTCTCCTCAGGTGTAATACGTATAGTGCTTGTTCTCAGGTGTAATACGTATAGTGCTTGTTCTCGGGTGTAATACGTATAGTGCTTGTTCTCGGGTGTAATACGTATAGTGCTTCTCCTCAGGTGTAATACGTATAGTGCTTGTTCTCAGGTGTAATACGTATAGTGCTTGTTCTCAGGTGTAATACGTATAGTGCTTCTCCTCAGGTGTAATACGTATAGTGCTTGTTCTCAGGTGTAATACGTATAGTGCTTGTTCTCAGGTGTAATACGTATAGTGCTTCTCCTCAGGTGTAATACGTATAGTGCTTGTTCTCGGGTGTAATACGTATAGTGCTTGTTCTCGGGTGTAATACGTATAGTGCTTCTCCTCAGGTGTAATACGTATAGTGCTTGTTCTCAGGTGTAATACGTATAGTGCTTGTTCTCGGGTGTAATACGTATAGTGCTTGTTCTCGGGTGTAATACGTATAGTGCTTCTCCTCAGGTGTAATACGTATAGTGCTTGTTCTCAGGTGTAATACGTATAGTGCTTGTTCTCAGGTGTAATACGTATAGTGCTTCTCCTCAGGTGTAATACGTATAGTGCTTGTTCTCAGGTGTAATACGTATAGTGCTTGTTCTCAGGTGTAATACGTATAGTGCTTCTCCTCAGGTGTAATACGTATAGTGCTTGTTCTCAGGTGTAATACGTATAGTGCTTGTTCTCGGGTGTAATACGTATAGTGCTTGTTCTCAGGTGTAATACGTATAGTGCTTCTCCTCAGGTGTAATACGTATAGTGCTTGTTCTCAGGTGTAATACGTATAGTGCTTGTTCTCAGGTGTAATACGTATAGTGCTTGTTCTCGGGTGTAATACGTATAGTGCTTGTTCTCGGGTGTAATACGTATAGTGCTTGTTCTCAGGTGTAATACGTATAGTGCTTGTTCTCGGGTGTAATACATATAGTGCTTCTCCTCGGGTGTAATACGTATAGTGCTTGTTCTCAGGTGTAATACGTATAGTGCTTGTTCTCAGGTGTAATACGTATAGTGCTTGTTCTCGGGTGTAATACGTATAGTGCTTCTCCTCAGGTGTAATACGTATAGTGCTTGTTCTCAGGTGTAATACGTATAGTGCTTGTTCTCGGTGTAATACGTATAGTGCTTGTTCTCGGGTGTAATACGTATAGTGCTTCTCCTCGGGTGTAATACGTATAGTGCTTGTTCTCAGGTGTAATACGTATAGTGCTTGTTCTCAGGTGTAATACGTATAGTGCTTGTTCTCAGGTGTAATACGTATAGTGCTTCTCCTCAGGTGTAATACGTATAGTGCTTGTTCTCAGGTGTAATACGTATAGTGCTTGTTCTCAGGTGTAATACGTATAGTGCTTGTTCTCAGGTGTAATACGTATAGTGCTTCTCCTCAGGTGTAATACGTATAGTGCTTGTTCTCGGGTGTAATACGTATAGTGCTTGTTCTCGGGTGTAATACGTATAGTGCTTCTCCTCAGGTGTAATACGTATAGTGCTTCTCCTCAGGTGTAATACGTATAGTGCTTGTTCTCAGGTGTAATACGTATAGTGCTTGTTCTCAGGTGTAATACGTATAGTGCTTGTTCTCGGGTGTAATACGTATAGCGCTTGTTCTCAGGTGTAATACGTATAGTGCTTCTCCTCAGGTGTAATACGTATAGTGCTTCTCCTCAGGTGTAATACGTATAGTGCTTGTTCTCAGGTGTAATACGTATAGTGCTTGTTCTCAGGTGTAATACGTATAGTGCTTCTCCTCAGGTGTAATACGTATAGTGCTTCTCCTCAGGTGTAATACGTATAGTGCTTGTTCTCAGGTGTAATACGTATAGTGCTTCTCCTCGGGTGTAATACGTATAGTGCTTCTCCTCAGGTGTAATACGTATAGTGCTTGTTCTCAGGTGTAATACGTATAGTGCTTGTTCTCAGGTGTAATACGTATAGTGCTTGTTCTCGGGTGTAATACGTATAGCGCTTGTTCTCAGGTGTAATACGTATAGTGCTTCTCCTCAGGTGTAATACGTATAGTGCTTCTCCTCAGGTGTAATACGTATAGTGCTTGTTCTCAGGTGTAATACGTATAGTGCTTGTTCTCAGGTGTAATACGTATAGTGCTTCTCCTCAGGTGTAATACGTATAGTGCTTCTCCTCAGGTGTAATACGTATAGTGCTTGTTCTCAGGTGTAATACGTATAGTGCTTCTCCTCGGGTGTAATACGTATAGTGCTTCTCCTCAGGTGTAATACGTATAGTGCTTGTTCTCAGGTGTAATACGTATAGTGCTTGTTCTCAGGTGTAATACGTATAGTGCTTGTTCTCGGGTGTAATACGTATAGCGCTTGTTCTCAGGTGTAATACGTATAGTGCTTCTCCTCAGGTGTAATACGTATAGTGCTTCTCCTCAGGTGTAATACGTATAGTGCTTGTTCTCAGGTGTAATACGTATAGTGCTTGTTCTCAGGTGTAATACGTATAGTGCTTGTTCTCAGGTGTAATACGTATAGTGCTTGTTCTCAGGTGTAATACGTATAGTGCTTGTTCTCGGGTGTAATACGTATAGTGCTTGTTCTCGGGTGTAATACGTATAGTGCTTGTTCTCGGGTGTAATACGTATAGTGCTTGTTCTCAGGTGTAATACGTATAGTGCTTGTTCTCAGGTGTAATACGTATAGTGCTTGTTCTCGGGTGTAATACGTATAGTGCTTGTTCTCGGGTGTAATACGTATAGTGCTTCTCCTCAGGTGTAATACGTATAGTGCTTGTTCTCGGGTGTAATACGTATAGTGCTTGTTCTCGGGTGTAATACGTATAGTGCTTCTCCTCGGGTGTAATACGTATAGTGCTTCTCCTCAGGTGTAATACGTATAGTGCTTGTTCTCAGGTGTAATACGTATAGTGCTTGTTCTCAGGTGTAATACGTATAGTGCTTGTTCTCAGGTGTAATACGTATAGCGCTTGTTCTCGGGTGTAATACGTATAGCGCTTGTTCTCAGGTGTAATACGTATAGTGCTTCTCCTCAGGTGTAATACGTATAGTGCTTCTCCTCAGGTGTAATACGTATAGTGCTTGTTCTCAGGTGTAATACGTATAGTGCTTGTTCTCAGGTGTAATACGTATAGTGCTTCTCCTCAGGTGTAATACGTATAGTGCTTCTCCTCAGGTGTAATACGTATAGTGCTTGTTCTCAGGTGTAATACGTATAGTGCTTCTCCTCGGGTGTAATACGTATAGTGCTTCTCCTCAGGTGTAATACGTATAGTGCTTGTTCTCAGGTGTAATACGTATAGTGCTTGTTCTCAGGTGTAATACGTATAGTGCTTGTTCTCGGGTGTAATACGTATAGCGCTTGTTCTCAGGTGTAATACGTATAGTGCTTCTCCTCAGGTGTAATACGTATAGTGCTTCTCCTCAGGTGTAATACGTATAGTGCTTGTTCTCAGGTGTAATACGTATAGTGCTTGTTCTCAGGTGTAATACGTATAGTGCTTCTCCTCAGGTGTAATACGTATAGTGCTTCTCCTCAGGTGTAATACGTATAGTGCTTGTTCTCAGGTGTAATACGTATAGTGCTTCTCCTCGGGTGTAATACGTATAGTGCTTCTCCTCGGGTGTAATACGTATAGTGCTTGTTCTCAGGTGTAATACGTATAGTGCTTGTTCTCAGGTGTAATACGTATAGTGCTTGTTCTCGGGTGTAATACGTATAGCGCTTGTTCTCAGGTGTAATACGTATAGTGCTTCTCCTCAGGTGTAATACGTATAGTGCTTCTCCTCAGGTGTAATACGTATAGTGCTTGTTCTCAGGTGTAATACGTATAGTGCTTGTTCTCAGGTGTAATACGTATAGTGCTTGTTCTCAGGTGTAATACGTATAGTGCTTGTTCTCAGGTGTAATACGTATAGTGCTTGTTCTCAGGTGTAATACGTATAGTGCTTGTTCTCAGGTGTAATACGTATAGTGCTTGTTCTCGGGTGTAATACGTATAGTGCTTCTCCTCAGGTGTAATACGTATAGTGCTTCTCCTCAGGTGTAATACGTATAGTGCTTGTTCTCAGGTGTAATACGTATAGTGCTTGTTCTCAGGTGTAATACGTATAGTGCTTCTCCTCAGGTGTAATACGTATAGTGCTTCTCCTCAGGTGTAATACGTATAGTGCTTGTTCTCAGGTGTAATACGTATAGTGCTTCTCCTCGGGTGTAATACGTATAGTGCTTCTCCTCAGGTGTAATACGTATAGTGCTTGTTCTCAGGTGTAATACGTATAGTGCTTGTTCTCAGGTGTAATACGTATAGTGCTTGTTCTCGGGTGTAATACGTATAGCGCTTGTTCTCAGGTGTAATACGTATAGTGCTTCTCCTCAGGTGTAATACGTATAGTGCTTCTCCTCAGGTGTAATACGTATAGTGCTTGTTCTCAGGTGTAATACGTATAGTGCTTGTTCTCAGGTGTAATACGTATAGTGCTTGTTCTCAGGTGTAATACGTATAGTGCTTGTTCTCAGGTGTAATACGTATAGTGCTTGTTCTCAGGTGTAATACGTATAGTGCTTGTTCTCAGGTGTAATACGTATAGTGCTTGTTCTCGGGTGTAATACGTATAGTGCTTCTCCTCAGGTGTAATACGTATAGTGCTTCTCCTCAGGTGTAATACGTATAGTGCTTGTTCTCAGGTGTAATACGTATAGTGCTTGTTCTCAGGTGTAATACGTATAGTGCTTCTCCTCAGGTGTAATACGTATAGTGCTTCTCCTCAGGTGTAATACGTATAGTGCTTGTTCTCAGGTGTAATACGTATAGTGCTTCTCCTCGGGTGTAATACGTATAGTGCTTCTCCTCAGGTGTAATACGTATAGTGCTTGTTCTCAGGTGTAATACGTATAGTGCTTGTTCTCAGGTGTAATACGTATAGTGCTTGTTCTCGGGTGTAATACGTATAGCGCTTGTTCTCAGGTGTAATACGTATAGTGCTTCTCCTCAGGTGTAATACGTATAGTGCTTCTCCTCAGGTGTAATACGTATAGTGCTTGTTCTCAGGTGTAATACGTATAGTGCTTGTTCTCAGGTGTAATACGTATAGTGCTTGTTCTCAGGTGTAATACGTATAGTGCTTGTTCTCAGGTGTAATACGTATAGTGCTTGTTCTCGGGTGTAATACGTATAGTGCTTGTTCTCAGGTGTAATACGTATAGTGCTTGTTCTCAGGTGTATCATGTATATTGCAAACGCTATGGCAGTTGATGGCATGAAGGCCTCATTCACTGTTACTTATGCATTCAGCCATGTATGCTGGCTTGATGTGTTTTCAGTGAGCCTAACATGATGCTAGAAGTTTATTTTCTTCGTCAGCTTTATGAATCCTGTAAGTTGCAATGTGTAATATGCTATGTATCATGCTACATTGTATCACTTCTGTGCAGATTAGTACCTGCAGCACTTTGTTGGTGATAGTGTCACTTTGTAACTATGGAGACTGGACCCTCCCCCCGCTCCCCCCGCCCCCTCCCCTCCCCGTCTGGTGGTCACGTGATCTGTGATGTCAGCTTGCTCAGCCCCGGAAGTGAGGTGGGGGATGTTGGGCTCTGGCAGTGCCCTGGTGGGAATAGGAAGGTAAGATTGCTGTCTGCTTATTTCATCCTGACTGTAGATGTGACAATACAGCTGATACACTGGTCATACACTGATCATACACTGATCATACACTGGTCATACACTGGTCATACACTGATCATACACTGGTCATACACTGATCATACACTGGTCATACACTGATCATACACTGATCATACACTGGTCATACACTGGTCATACACTGATCATACACTGATCATACACTGGTCATACACTGGTCATACACTGATCATACACTGATCATACACTGATCATACACTGGTCATACAGCTGATACACTGGTCATACACTGGTCGTACACTGGTCATACACTGGTCATACACTGATCATACACTGGTCATACAGCTGATACACTGGTCATACACTGATCATACACTGGTCATACAGCTGATACACTGGTCATACACTGATCATACACTGGTCATACACTGATCATACACTGGTCATACAGCTGATACACTGATCATACACTGGTCATACACTGATCATACACTGGTCATACACTGATCATACACTGATCATACAGCTGATACACTGGTCATACACTGGTCATACAGCTGATACACTGGTCATACACTGATCATACACTGATCATACAGCTGATACACTGGTCATACACTGGTCATACACTGGTCATACAGCTGATACACTGGTCATACACTGGTCATACAGCTGATACACTGAACATACACTGATCATACAGCTGATACACTGGTCATACACTGATCATACAGCTGATACACTGATCATACACTGATCATACAGCTGATACACTGGTCATACAGCTGATACACTGATCATACAGCTGATACACTGATCATACACTGATCATACACTGATCATACACTGGTCATACAGCTGATACACTGATCATACACTGGTCATACAGCTGATACACTGGTCATACACTGATCATACACTGGTCATACAGCTGATACACTGATCATACACTGGTCATACAGCTGATACACTGGTCATACACTGATCATACAGCTGATACACTGATCATACACTGATCATACAGCTGATACACTGGTCATACAGCTGATACACTGGTCATACAGCTGATACACTGGTCATACAGCTGATACACTGGTCATACAGCTGATACATTATTGATACATTGATACATTATTGATACATTATTGATACAGTTGCTGTTTGTCTGAACTCTTTTTTTTTTTTTTTTTTTTAAATCCGGGGAGTGCTGCCCTATGTTAGAAGTTTTGTACTATTGGAGTCTGAATGATTTATAGTTTATGTTATATGTAGTGCCGGTCATCTACCTTTTTATATATATATACATACAAACACACCTGTGTATTCTATCATACATAGCATTTATATACACATCACACCCCTGTGTATTATATCATACATAGCCTTTATATACACATCACACCTCTGTGTATTATATCATACATAGCCTTTATATATGCACACATCACACCCCTGTGTATTATAACATACATAGCCTTTATATACACATCACACCTCTGTATTATATCATACATAGCCTTTATATATACATCACACCCCTGTGTATTATATCATGCATAGCCTTTATATATACATCACACCCCTGTGTATTATATCATACATAGCCTTTATATACACATCACACCCCTGTGTATTATATCATACATAGCCTTTATATACACATCACACCTCTGTGTATTATATCATACATAGCCTTTATATATACATCACACCTCTGTGTATTATATCATACATAGCCTTTATATACACATCACACCCCTGTGTATTATATCATACATAGCCTTTATATACACATCACACCTCTGTATTATATCATACATAGCCTTTATATACACATCACACCCCTGTGTATTATATCATACATAGCCTTTATATACACATCACACCTCTGTGTATTATATCATACATAGCCTTTATATACACATCACACCTCTGTGTATTATATCATACATAGCCTTTATATATACATCACACACCTGTGTATTATATCATACATAGCCTTTATATATGCACACATCACACCCCTGTGTATTATAACATACATAGCCTTTATATACACATCACACCTCTGTATTATATCATACATAGCCTTTATATATACATCACACCCCTGTGTATTATATCATACATAGCCTTTATATATACATCACACCTCTGTGTATTATATCATACATAGCCTTTATATACACATCACACCTCTGTGTATTATATCATACATAGCCTTTATATATACATCACACCTCTGTGTATTATATCATACATAGCCTTTATATATACATCACACCTGTGTATTATATCATACATAGCCTTTATATATACATCACACCCCTGTGTATTATATCATACATAGCCTTTATATACACATCACACCCCTGTGTATTATATCATACATAGCCTTTATATACACATCACACCCCTGTGTATTATATCATACATAGCCTTTATATACACATCACACCCCTGTGTATTATATCATACATAGCCTTTATATACACATCACACCTCTGTGTATTATATCATGCATAGCCTTTATATATACATCACACCCCTGTGTATTATATCATACATAGCCTTTATATACACATCACACCTCTGTGTATTATATCATACATAGCCTTTATATATACGTCACACCTCTGTGTATTATATCATACATAGCCTTTATATATACATCACACCTCTGTGTATTATATCATACATAGCCTTTATATATACATCACACCTCTGTGTATTATATCATACATAGCCTTTATATATACATCACACCCCTGTGTATTATATCATACATAGCCTTTATATATACACATCACACCTCTGTGTATTATATCATACATAGCCTTTATATATACATCACCCCTGTGTATTATATCATACATAGCCTTTATATATACATCACCCCTGTGTATTATATCATACATAGCCTTTATATACACATCACACCTCTGTGTATTATATCATACATAGCCTTTATATATACATCACACCTCTGTGTATTATATCATACATAGCCTTTATATATATACATCACACCTCTGTGTATTATATCATACATAGCCTTTATATATACATCACACCCCTGTGTATTATATCATACATAGCCTTTATATATATCACACCCCTGTGTATTATATCATACATAGCCTTTATATACACATCACACCTCTGTGTATTATATCATACATAGCCTTTATATATACATCACACCTCTGTGTATTATATCATACATAGCCTTTATATATACACATCACACCTCTGTATTATATCATACATAGCCTTTATATATACATCACACCCCTGTGTATTATATCATACATAGCCTTTATATATACATCACACCTCTGTGTATTATATCATACATAGCCTTTATATACACATCACACCTCTGTGTATTATATCATACATAGCCTTTATATATACATCACACCTCTGTGTATTATATCATACATAGCCTTTATATATACATCACACCTGTGTATTATATCATACATAGCCTTTATATATACATCACACCCCTGTGTATTATATCATACATAGCCTTTATATACACATCACACCCCTGTGTATTATATCATACATAGCCTTTATATACACATCACACCCCTGTGTATTATATCATACATAGCCTTTATATACACATCACACCCCTGTGTATTATATCATACATAGCCTTTATATACACATCACACCTCTGTGTATTATATCATGCATAGCCTTTATATATACATCACACCCCTGTGTATTATATCATACATAGCCTTTATATACACATCACACCTCTGTGTATTATATCATACATAGCCTTTATATATACGTCACACCTCTGTGTATTATATCATACATAGCCTTTATATATACATCACACCTCTGTGTATTATATCATACATAGCCTTTATATATACATCACACCTCTGTGTATTATATCATACATAGCCTTTATATATACATCACACCCCTGTGTATTATATCATACATAGCCTTTATATATACACATCACACCTCTGTGTATTATATCATACATAGCCTTTATATATACATCACCCCTGTGTATTATATCATACATAGCCTTTATATATACATCACCCCTGTGTATTATATCATACATAGCCTTTATATACACATCACACCTCTGTGTATTATATCATACATAGCCTTTATATATACATCACACCTCTGTGTATTATATCATACATAGCCTTTATATATATACATCACACCTCTGTGTATTATATCATACATAGCCTTTATATATACATCACACCCCTGTGTATTATATCATACATAGCCTTTATATATATCACACCCCTGTGTATTATATCATACATAGCCTTTATATATACATCACACCCCTGTGTATTATATTATACATAGCCTTTATATATACATCACACCCCTGTGTATTATATTATATACACCTTCCTCCCTACATATCTGACCTCCGGGATCCTCCAGTCACTCCCCCTAGATACGTGAGCGTATAGGTAACCGTGGAGACCCGGCGGCTGGAAAGAGCAAAACAGAACCATTATAGCGTCAGACATACACATTACAAACATAAACCAAACACAATAATAATATTAAAAACATTGAAACCAATTGGCTATAGCCAACTCTGTCATACAGCTCCAGCAATAAGGTCTAATTAATTACACATACAAATTCTTGTGACAAATAGGAGGTAAAATACGATACATAGATGTTAATATTCAAACATAATGTAGAACTGTTGAATTTAACGAGAATATAACTAGAAAACAAAAACATTTAAGTGAAGCTGATCATTTAGTCCCCTGGGTCTCACTGTATCCAAAATATGGATCCATTTTGCTTCTAAACGTAGCAATTGTTCATGTCGGTCCCAACGTCTGGGATATGACCAATGGTCAGGTGTCTGATATGTGACATATTATGTTTAGATTCTGAAAAATGTTTTGCAATAGGTTGTTGTGACCCTCTGCCATTAATGGCGGATCTTATTGCTGATCTGTGGAGTGGCGTGCGCTCCTTCAATGTGCGCATGGTCTTCCCCACATAGCAGGGACCACAGGGGCAGTCATATGGCTGCAGGTAACACAACCTGTGCACTTGTAGCAACCGTTCTTCCTTTTTGTTTCAACTCCCTATCTCTCATTGTGACAGGAACACCTGAATGGACTTCCCAGTCTCTTATGTTCTTACCCCTCTTAAAGCACAATCTAATCTTACTATGTTTAAGACTGGGGAGTTCTCTATCTCTCTGTATGACAGGCCATATTTCCCTGCTGGTGTTAAGGATTTTATTATGTGCCGTGGTATATGTGTGTACCCAATGTAGAGGGTCAGGTGAGTCTCTCACTGTTTTACTATTGAGGGCTTCTGATCTAGGCATCAAATCCACTTTCTTACGTACCAATCTCAAGGTTTCTTCCGAATAGCCTCTGTGTCTAAATGTATCCATCATTAGGTGTAAATCCCTACTCAACATCTCAGGATCGCTGGTAATTCCTTTTACCCTGAGGAGCTGTGAAAGTGGTAGACCTCTGATCGTTTCCTGAGGGTGAATGCTATCTGCCCAGGAGAAGTGTATGTCTATCTGTGGATTTAGAATAGAGACTCGTACAGATTATTATGTTCTTAATTGAAATGGTGACATCCAAAAATGAAATCTCTTCTAGACTAGCTTGATATGTGAATTTTATGGGGTGATCTTGCCTATTAATGTTCTCCATTAGATCTGATGACCCTTGTAGAAGAAGCAGCGAGAGAACTAACCTTGATGAGACAAAAAGTTACTGATTATGAAATCAAGAATAAGACTCTGCTTTTACGAGATCAAACGTGTGATTGGTATGAAAAGCTCCAACAACAGGTGGATTCCTACAAAAAAAAGATTTTAGTGGCTTTTAAAAAGCAGAAGTTTGACATTTGTCAATAAAGACTATGACGAAATGAAAGTATACAGATGGCTGTCGGGCAGTTCCCAGTCTGGAGCTTATGATAAACGCAGATTCGGCAGAGTGAGATACAGAACAACTGGTGACGAACATTCCTCAGGAGAACTACCAACCTCATCTGGTCATGAATTTAGTAACACTCAGAACATTAGAACAACAGGGATGAAGCCCCCTTTAGGGGTGAAAACCCGCGCGGGGCCACAGGAGGCACACTAGAAGGGGTGGCCAGAGGCTCCGGAAAAGGAGGCAGGGGCAAGAGTCGGAAGAAACCAACTTAATTTATAATTTGTCACAATAAATCCTGACTTCAGCAGAGATAGTAGTTTTAAATAGAGGATTAGGCTATGTCCCAAAAAATGCTTTCAACTCTTTAAATTGGAAAACTGACCATCATTATTGGAATAGGCAATTGAAATTGAGAGCATTCCTTGACAACAAGAATCCTTCTATGACTCCATAGATATGTGGTCCCTTTAAACAAAAATCAACATTTGATCCACCTTCCCATAACGTCGCTGTCCAGAGCTTTATGAAGACTTTGGGTGTAATGGTCTCTGAAAGTCAGGAACATCCCACAACCTTCAGAAATAACTTGAATTCGGAGGAATGGAAAGCGCTTAAAAAAACTGAATTCCTATAAAGATATAGTTGTCAGGTCAGCTAATAAGGGGGGTGGCATACTGGTTCTGGATGTCACTAAATATTGTGAAGAGATTTACAGTCAACTATCTAATACAGAAGTGGGTGAAGACCCTATGGACCAATATAAAATATATAATAGAAATGGATAACCTATTGACTGCGGCTTTCAACGGTGGGACCATAGTTAGAGATTTATGATGTTCTGAGTATTGGTCACCCGAGGATACCACTACTCTATTCGTTACCAAAGAGCCACAAGAGTATGACTGCTCCACCAGGACCTCCGATAGTCTCAGCAACGAACTCAGGGCCTTCTTCAGACCCGCTCGCAAGCGGGTCGATGTTGGCCCAGTGCGCATTCGCACGATGGACCCGGCTCCGTCATGCACATGCGCCAGACCCGGATAGCGACGGGCAAGCCGTCGCTATGGGTCTCGCTACAAAGGGGGCGTGCTGTCTATGGTGAGTGACAGCATGCCCCCCTTTGGTGGGCGTGCCGGGGGCGTGGCAGGCCAGACGGAGGCGTTCCCATGGAACTCTGATAGAGCCAAAAGCACTCCAGGGCTTGCGGCAGACGAGACCCTACCACAAGGGTCTTGTCGCAAGCCCGATGGTCGCGATGGTCTTGATCATCGCGACCATCTTCCTGGCCGCTCGCTATAGCTGTGGGTGGTCACCCACAGCTATACGAGCGGCCAGGAGGCCGCTCTAAAAATTCAGAAGGACGGCCCTGATTCAGAGCGAGCGCTCTGTCAGAGCGTCCGGCTCTGAATCAGGGCCTCATTGTATAGTAACATATCTACATTTTTAGACTATTACTTACAGCCTTGTGTACAGTCAGGTGTTACCTACCTTAAAGACACCATAGATCTACTATTGTGCTAGATGAATTGGGGGAGTTGCCTCCCAACACCTGGGTTTGCACAATGGACATACCAAGCATTTATAGGAACAGTGGAATCTGTTAGGGAATTGTTAATCAGAAATGATCTGTATAAGGGACCCTTGTATTGATTTTTTCTGACACTTTTAGACATGTCACTTAGGAGAAATTATTTATTTTTTAATGGTCAATACTTTCTGCCAAACACGGAGTGTGCCATGGGATCACATGTGGCACCCACGTATATGCCAATGCCTATATGGCTAGTTTGGAAAAAAAACTTCTTCTTTAATAGAAATACCAGGGATAGAATCCTATTTCTCAGACGCTATATTGATGATGTGATACTTTTGTGGAGGGGGGAGTTATGGTGGGTTTCAAGATCTAATGGAGAACATTAATAGGCAAGATCACCCCATAAAATTCACATATCGAGCTAGTCTAGAAGAGATTTCATTTTTGGATGTCACCATTTCAATTAAGAACATAATAATCTGTACGAGTCTCTATTCTAAATCCACAGATAGACATACACTTCTCCTGGGCAGATAGCATTCACCCTCAGGAAACGATCAGAGGTCTACCACATTCACAGCTCCTCAGGGTAAAAGGAATTACCAGCGATCCTGAGATGTTGAGTAGGGATTTACACCTAATGATGGATACAATTAGACACAGAGGCTATTCGGAAGAAACCTTGAGATTGGTACGTAAGAAAGTGGATTTGATGCCTAGATCAGAAGCCCTCAATAGTAAAACAGTGAGAGACTCACCTGACCCTCTACATTGGGTACACACATATACCACGGCACATAATAAAATCCTTAACACCAGCAGGGAAATATGGCCTGTCATACAGAGAGATAGAGAACTCCCCAGTCTTAAACATAGTAAGATTAGATTGTGCTTTAAGAGGGGTAAGAACATAAGAGACTGGGAAGTCCATTCAGGTGTTCCTGTCACAATGAGAGATAGGGAGTTGAAACAAAAAGGAAGAACGGTTGCTACAAGTGCACAGGTTGTGTTACCTGCAGCCATATGACTGCCCCTGTGGTCCCTGCTATGTGGGGAAGACCATGCGCACATTGAAGGAGCGCACGCCACTCCACAGATCAGCAATAAGATCCGCCATTAATGGCAAAGGGTCAGAACAACCTATTGCAAAACATTTTTCAGAATCTAAACATAATATGTCACATATCAGACACCTGACCATTGGTCATATCCCAGACGTTGGGACCGACATGACCATTTGCTACGTTTAGAAGCAAAATGGATCCATATTTTGGATACAGTGAGACCCAGGGGACTAAATGATCAGCTTCACTTAAATGTTTTTGTTTTCTAGTTATATTCTCGTTAAATTCAACAGTTCTACATTATGTTTGAATATTAACATCTATGTATCGTATTTTACCTCCTATTTGTCACAAGAATTTGTATGTGTAATAGATTAGACCTTATTGCTGGAGCTGTATGACAGAGTTGGCTATAGCCAATTGGTTTCAATGTTTTTAATATTATTATTGTGTTTGGTTAATGTTTGTAATGTGTATGTCTGACACTATAATGGTTCTGTTTTACTCTTTCCAGCCGCCGGGTCTCCACGGTTACCTATACGCTCACGTATCTAGGGGGGAGTGACTGGAGGATCCCAGAAGTCAGATATACAGGGCGGAAGGTGCTGGGCGGGACCCGGCGTCTGGAGAAATGGCGACAGGTATGTAAGGTATGCTTTGTACACATTTATGTATTATATCTCCTGTATATAACACACATTACACCTGTCTGATTATATCTCTGTGTATTATATCTCCTGTATATAACACACATTACACCTGTCTGATTATAGCTCTGTGTATTATATCTCCTGTATATTACACACATTACACCTGTCTGATTATAGCTCCGTGTATTATATCTACTGTATATAACACACATTACACCTGTCTGATTATAGCTCTGTGTATTATATCTCCTGTATATAACACACATTACACCTGTCTGATTATATCTCTGTGTATTATATCTACTGTATATAACACACATTACACCTATTCTGTTTGATCATTGGTGGTAACACTAATACTGGCCGTGTCTGGCTTTGCAGGAATCGCTGGTGTATTCGGTTAGAAGATGTGAGCGTGTAACGAGAGGACACTGACATTGCGTTCATGTCTGTACAGTAGGTCAGTAAGGAGAAAGCACAACTTACCTTAACTTAACATATTTCCTTCAGTCCTATAGATGTATATGTGCAGGAAATCCCTGATGTAAGAGGGAGCCTCGCTATCCCCGTCCCTCTCTTGTCACATATACGGTGCAAGTGATTCTTGAATGAAGGCCAAAAATGTGGAATAGGTAGTATGTCCTCTGTAACAGAGGCTGGGTACGGGATGTCGGTGCTCGGGAGCCCAACGCCGGCACCCCGATAGGGTTAGGATCCTGATACCTGTCGGTAAGTATCCTAACCCTATCCCTAACCCTCTCTCCCAGCACCCTAAACCTATTCTCCCCCCTAGTGCCTAACCCTCCCCACCTAGTGCCTAACCCTCCCCCTAACCCTCTCTCCCAGCACCCTAAACCTATCCTCCCCCTAGTGCCTAACCCTCCCCAGCTAGTGCCTAACCCTCCCCAGCTAGTGCCTAACCCTCCCCAGCTAGTGCCTAACCCTCCCCTCCTAGTGCCTAACCCTCCCCACCTAGTGCCTAACCCTCCCCACCTAGTGCCTAACCCTCCCCACCTAGTGCCTAACCCTCCCCACCTAGTGCCTAACCCTCCCCTCCTAGTGCCTAACCCTCCCCTCCTAGTGCCTAACCCTCCCCACCTAGTGCCTAACCCTCCCCAGGTACAGGATCATTTGAGGCTGACAGTATCATGTCTGTACAGTCACGGCTGGATCATAAACTGGCAAAAGTCGTCACCCTGTCCGGTACAACAGATGTGTCATTTGGGAGCGAGATTGGACTCCGTGGTGCAGAAAATATATCTGCCGGAGGAGAAGATCCTGGCCCTACAATCACGAATACGCAGGTTGCTTCGCAACAGGCAGATATCCGTTCTAGTTGCCATGCAGGTCCTGGGGTCGATGGTGGCCACCTTCAGGATGGTGGAATACGCTCAATTCCACTCCAGACCACTGCAGCAATTCGTTCTGTCTCACTGGAACAAGGATCATCGCACGATCAGCTCTCAGCTGCTGCGTCTCTCTCCAGAGGTACGGTTGTCCCTGACCTGGTGGTTGCAGACAAAGCATCTCAGGCAGGGTCGCCCCTTTTGGGTGCCGGATTGGACATTAGTCAAAACCGACGCCACTCTTCAAGGTTGGGGGTCGATGAAGGGGTCACACACTTTCCAGGGAAAGTGGTCAGTGGCGGAAAGCCGGCTACCGATAAACGTCCTGGAACTAAGAGCTATATTCAAAGCTTTAGTGCAGGCTCAGAAAATCCTAAAGGGCAGGTCGGTGTAGATACAGTTGGACAATCGCACCGCGGTCGGCTACCTAAAACATCAAGGGGGCACAAGGAGTCGGGCTGCCTTGGCAGAGGTATCAAAGATCCTGGTATGGGCAGAGACTCATCTGCCCACGATATCTGCCGTGTTCATTCCAGGAATCCTGAATTGGGAGGCCGATTTTCTCAGTCGGCAAGAGATAAATGCAGGGGAGTGGGCCCTACATCCACAGGTTTTTCGGAACCTTGTGGACAGGTGGGGCCTACCAGAAATAGATCTGATGTCATCAAGAAGGAACAACAAGGTTCCCAGGTACGGATCCCGGACAAGAGATCCGAGAGCCGAGTTTGTAGACGCACTGACAGTAAAGTGGCGTTACAAGCTGGTATATCTGTTTCCCCCGTTTGCTCTTCTGCCCAGAGTGGTCAGAAAGATCAAACAAGAGGGCAGCACCGTCAATTAAATAGCTCCGGCATGGCCGAGACTGCACTGGTTCACAGATCTACAGTCTCTCTCCATAGACACTCCATGGCCTCTGCCATTGAGACCGGATCTGTTGCTACAGGGTCCCTGCTGGTACTCGGATCTTCATCGGCTATCGCTGACGGCATGGCTCTTGAGGCCTCCGTCTTGAGGAAGAAAGGGTTTTCCGAGTCTGTTATACGGATGATGTTGAAGGCACGGAAACCATCCTCAGCCCGTATATACTATAGGGTTTGGCATACTTTCTTTCAGTGGTGTGAACTGAAAGGGTATGATCCACATAAATTCCTGATATCCAGAGTGCTTGATTTTCTTCAAAGCGGTCTGAAAAAGGGCTCCGCCTGGCCTCTTTAAAGGTACAGGGGTCAGCTCTTTCAGTCTGGTTCCAACATAAAATTGCTCTGAGACCGGATATAAAGACCTTTTTTCTGGGGGTGTTGAGGATTCAGCCTCCCTTCGTTTCCGCCGGTTGTTCCGTGGGACCTGACTCTAGTTCTGAAAGTTTTACAGGCTCCTCCGTTCGAGCCTTTAAATTCAATAGACATCAAGTGGCTAACATCAAAGACGGTATTCCTCCTTGCCATGACATCTGCACGTAGAGTGTCGGATTTAGCTGCGCTTTCCTTCCGTGAGCCGTTCTTGGTATTTCATCAAGATAGAGCAGTGCTACGTACTAGGGAGGGTTACCTTCCGAAAGTGGTGTCTAAATTTCATATTAATGAAGAAATAGTAGTTCCAGCATTTCAGGGCACAAGTCTCTCACAAGGGGAGGCGGCTTCCCTGGATGTGGTCCGTGCTTTAAGAATTTATGTTAAACGCACGAGCAAATGGAGGAAGTCCGATTCACTTTTTGTGCTTTATGGTTGTCATAAGCGTGGCTGGCCAGCCAATAAACAGTCACTGGCCAGGTGGATTCGCATGGCAATTTCATTGGCTTATACACAGGCTGGTATGTGGGTGCCGGATTCAGTGACGGCACACTCTACTAGGGCGGTAGGTCCATCTTGGGCTGCCCGCCGGGGTGCTTCTGCTGAGCAATTATGCAAAGCAGCCACATGGTCTTCCATCCATACCTTTGACAAATTTTATTCCTTTGACACCTTTGCCTCTCAGGATGCCTCCTTCGGGCGTAGGATTCTCCTCTCTTCCGAGAGTCAGGAGCGTCCCCGCCCGTAGGGTTAGTGCTTTGGGATATCCCCAACGTAATGGCTGTGGACCCCATGGCCCCCGAAGAAGAAAATAGGAGTTATGGTATAACATACCTTTGTTAACTCTTTTTCTTCAAGGTCCATGGGGTCCACAGGACACCCACGTAGTTCTGGGGCAGGTTTTTCCGTAGTTTCTCCTCTTGAGAGTCTGGACTCGTAAGTATGGGTCCTTTTCTTTCTTGTTTGTCTCTGCCTGCTTGAGCTTGGTAACGAACTGGCTACCTGAGGCAGGGGGTGGGGTATATGAGGAGGAAACCCGGTGCACCCTGGGAGCAGAGAGCTTGTTTGTATTAACTGTTTGGTGACCGGGATTCATACCCCAACGTAATGGCTGTGGACCCCATGGACCTCGAAGAAAAAGAGTTAACAAAGGTATGTCATACCATAACTCCTATTTTTTGGCCTTCATTTAAAACGTACTAAGGATTCGTTACTGTAAATCCTGCACTTAGAGTGATAAATGAGGAATGCCCATTTATTTATTTCCAGTATCTCCACTTTCAAATGGCTAAGTTTCAGATGCATTGTGGGTGTTTGTCCTGTGGGATCACATGACTTAAAATATCGCCGTTCTCTCCTGTGTAATGTACGGTTACGATGATGCCTGTGATCTATTTCTGTGCTCTCTGGTTGCGGGGGACATATGAGTCTGTCATCGTAACTAAGTTTGTAACTGAATTTATACTGATTATTTGATTTATATTAATGGGCATTTTAACCATAATTAGCCTATTGTATATTTCGAACCATAGAAGTTACTAAGAAGAAGAAGAATGTATACAAACTAAGGAAATGTTTTATATGTAACTAATTATGTCCAGTATATCAATCTCCTGCACATTTTTGAATATTCACATCTTAAAAAATAAAAATTGCTTAAAAAAGGTGGCGCTTCTCTGTCTGGCATTTGTGCAGAAATCAGAATAGAAGAGACTGAGGGGGTCATTCAGACCTGCTCGCGAGCGCAGGACACTCGCAAGGGGGTCGATGTTGCCCCACTGCACATGCGCATGACGGAGGGAACTCCGTCGTGCGCATGCGCGAGACCTGGATAGCGACAGGCTCTCCGTCGCTCCGGGTCTCGCACCAAAGGGGGCGTGCTGTCGATGTTGATTGACAGCACGCCCCCTTTGGTGGGCGTGCCGGGGGCATGGCTGCCAGACGGAGGCGTTCCCATGGGATAGAGCCAAAATCACTCCAGGGCTTGCGGCAGCGAGACCCTACCGCAGGGTCTCCGTCGCAAGCCCGATGGTCGCGATGGTCTTGACCATCGCGACCATCATCATGGACGCTCGCATAAGCTGTGGGTGGTCACCCACAGGTATGCGAGCGTCCAGGAGGACGCTCCATTTTCATGGAGGAGGGCCCTGATTCAGAGCGAGCGCACTGGTCAGAGCGTTCGGCTCTGAATCGGGCCCTGAATTCCTGGCTGTTTGTAACATAAATGTGTAATCACTGGATCACAGCAAGCTTGATGGGCTTGCTGTGCTATGGTATTTCAGCTTTTTGTCTCATATCAGCAGCTTTTTAACCTGTGTCTAAAGGGGCACATCCACTGGCAGACAGTGAAACGACTGCACGATTATGACATTGTAATCGTGCAGTCGTTTCACAGTCTGTGCTGTACCTACACTGAGCGGTCAGTCGTTCAGTGTAGGCACCCTCCCTCAGAGTTGCCGACTTGTAGCTCCCTCCTTCCGGGAGTGACCTGTCGGGCATCCTCAGCAGGGGGGCGTGTCCCATCAGAAGGGGGCGTGGCCTGGACGTTGACTAGTCATTGGGGGCGGGGCATGGGCGTGACAACGCGATCGCGGCCCCGCCCCCTCTTCACAATGCCGATAAATGGCAGTGTGAAGCAGGGGGCGGGGCCATGATGACGCGAATCGCGTCATCGGGCCCCCCGCTGACGGGGATAATACTGTATTTGCGGTGGGAGCGGCGGCGAGCCAGATGTAGGCGAGACTTACCTACCTTTCCGGGGGGCCTGGAGCAGCACCCGATTTTCGGGAGGCTCCTGACAAAATCAGGAGGGTAGGTAAGTATGCCCTCCCTCATCCCCGAACAAGGTCGTTATCGGCAGATTGACCAGCATGTTCGGGCGATGATAGATGTCAAAAACGGAAGCGCGCATTGCTGGTTGTTTTTGACTTTAAGCTGCCCGATTTGTGCCTGATTAACAAGCGATTCAACGATAACTATGTCGTTATCGTTCAATCGCTCTGGTTAATCGGGTAGTGGATACCCGCCTTAAGGGCTGCAGGATTTACTTAATGATATTTTTGGTCGCCACATACAAGTCTGTTCATGCAACGCACAGTGAGAATATGAATACTAGTAAGATGGGTTCCTCATATATTAGATTGACTTGAAGGTGGGCACTAACAAGGTATTAGAAAGTGATCAGTTTCTACTCCTAAGGAGCAGGATTTATTGTAAAGGGCATGTTCTTTCCAAATCGTAAGTCCCCTTCCATGGGCCTAGTTGAGGGTCTGTCCCCTAGAATTTGTCCCCACCCCCTCCTCGCAGCTAATTAAATTGACCCCTATATTTGATGTTGGTGGATTTTACTAGTCATCAATATAACTATAAAAATAATCCAGTGAGAGGCAACCTCAGATTTGTGTTCTTCTTTCTAGGACCTCGGAGCACTTGTAATGAAATGGAGCCCGGGCTGAACACTTTCCGTGTCGAGTTTCCAGATTTCTCCAACACCATCCTGCAGAAATTAAATCAGCAGCGCCAGCTTGGACAGTTATGTGACATCACCATCGTGGTACAAGGGCATCTCTTCCGAGCCCACAAAGCAGTGCTGGCAGCCAGCTCTCCGTACTTCTGTGACCAGGTGCTACTGAAGAACAGCCGCAGAGTGGTCCTCCCAGATGTCATGAACCCAAGAGTCTTTGAGAACATCCTGTCCTCCTCTTACACTGGGCGGCTGGTGCTTCCCACTAACGAGATTGTAAGTTACCTAACAGCAGCCAGTTTTCTTCAGATGTGGCACGTTGTTGACAAGTGTACTGAGCTTCTAGAGGGGAACCCGACTCTCCTGTGTCACAAATCCAACCTCAGCAGTGACCACCAGTCTCCCAGCAGCAGCAACTACAACGGTCTCAACGAAACCTTTGAGCTCGGAACGAGTGGGCAGCCTGATTTCAGGAAGGGTGAAGAGATCAGAGATGTCGAAAATGAGGAGGAGAGCCCGAAAGATGATGAGTTGTCTTCTCAGCTTACCGAACATGAGTACCTGCCCAGCAACTCTTCCACTGAACACGACCAGCTAAGTACTGAGATGACCAGCCAGGATGGCGAGGAAGGGGCCAGCGACAGCGCTGATTATCACTACAATCGCCCTTTGTACATTAAGCCAAGTATCATGACCCACAAGCGGTGGGTACACATAAAGCCGGAGAGGTTCGAGCAGGAGTGTGAAGGTGTGGAGATGCGACCACCTCTTGAGGACCACGTCTCTGAGTCAGTAAACTCGGGGCAAGTGGAACCGTCCATCCAGACTTCAGCTGTCGCAGACAGCTTTGACTTTTGTAATAAAAAGTCAGTAGAACCTGAAGGCCATGCCAACAACCACCGTTACGATGACCACGTGGATTTCTATGGAGCATCTATGGAGGAGTTTTCTGGAGAGCGGGAGGAACATCTTGAAGGCCGCGGAGCAGAAACTACTCCTGGAGGGTTTGGGGAACGTATTGACATTTCGGGGGGCATCAAAGAGGAAACCTCATCGTCTGGCTTTACTGCGGTTGTCTACAAACTTTACCCATGTCAGTGCGGTAAGAGCTTTACGCATAAGAGCCAGCGGGATAGACACATGAGCATGCACCTCGGGCTGCGACCTTACGGTTGCGGGGTCTGTGGTAAGAAGTTTAAAATGAAGCATCACCTGGTAGGCCACATGAAAATTCACACAGGGATTAAGCCATACGAGTGTAATATCTGCGGCAAGCGTTTTATGTGGAGGGACAGTTTTCACCGGCACGTGACTTCTTGTTCCAAGTCCTACCATGCTTCTAAAGGTGGGCAGGCCTCAACCGAGAGCTAGGCAGGTGCCAACTGAGAGCTAGGCAGGTCCCAACCGAGAGCTAGGCAGGCCTTCTTTCCTTACATATAACAGTACAGTGAGAGAACCATGATCCTGCTCCATGGCCTAGCAAACACTATAGTATGAGTAAGCAATAAGCAGATTATAGCATGCAGTCCGTAATGCTCACGTGGGTTTGGTGCTCGCTACTGTAACAATGGACAAACAGCTGTCAGACAACGAAGCTACCGAAAGAAGATGTCCATCATTTAAGATGTCGAGAAATAGCTGTTTGCTAATTTAGTAATATAGCTCATAATAATTATAGCTGGGTTTTTTTCCCCGGTTGCATTTGGATTTAGCACTTTTGTGATGCTGTAGGACTAATAATTGGGATACATGTGATGCAACTCCTAGAGCGGCTTAAAGTTATAATGCCCACACGGTTAAAATGTTTTAAGTAGCGTTACATTTGTGCCGGGATCCCAGTGCTGGCGTTCTCATGTTTACATAGTATCTTTAGACATCCTGACTGCCTCCGCCAAAAATACTATTTACCTGATTCTACCGTCAATGCCTGTCGATAGGCTTTTACGTTTTCTTGATATTTTTGGCAATTTTTATCTAAATTGTGATATAAATCAGCCCTTTCGTTAATTAGCAGGACGGCGAGCGTCTTGCCCCAGAATCGAACACTGTGAGCAGAGCTGTATCCGTCTAAAACCGACCCAACACTGCGACACCTGCTGCCACCTCTTGCAGGGGCTCAGTTCCTCCCCCAAACCCCCGAATTACCAGTCTTCCTGGTAAGGGGCACTGAGAATTCTGCTAGGGAATGGGGATGTACGATGTTACAGAGTTACACTGCATGTATGCAAAAATGCTAACAAGCGCAAAATGGCAACGCAAATTAAATATTTCCCTTTTTTAAACATTGCATAAATGTTGCATGATCAGTCTCCCAAAATACTTCTTTAATTTCTTTGGGAAGATCGTTTCTTTCTAGGTAATTCACAAACTATAACGAGTTATGAAACTTCCTTTCAGGTTGCTTAAAAGTCTCAGGAGCCATTTTGGAGTCCTGGGACAAAAGAGGACGTTTTACTGAAACATATGTTACAGTTACAAATAAAAAAAATCTGCTTCCTAAAACTAAAAAGGCTGCTCCCATGTCTGTGAGATACGTCCTTTTATATTGTTCTGTAGCGTCTTCGGTTTGTACAGTCTCGCCAAACAGCCCTTCTCGGCGCACCAGGGCCCTTATTCAGAGCCGCTCGCTACCGCTGCCCGCACGCTGGGATTGTGGGCGTTTTTTTTTTTTTTTTTATCTCCGGCCGTTCTGCGAGCGGCCAGGAGACCATAGCCATAATCACGACCATCGACCTTGCGACGAGACCCTACGGTATGGTCTACGCTGCCGCAAGGCCGAAGTGGACCTCCTGCTCTAATAGAGCAGGAAGCTCACCACTGACATCACTAGTGATGTCAGTAACATCTCCCTACAAATGCCAGGCGTTCCTAAGGGTACGCCTGCGTTTGTCCAGCCATCCCCCCTACCCGCCCACTAAACGGGGCGAGCTGTCACTCACCATCAACAGCTGCCCCGTCTTGTTGCGAGCCCCGTAGCGACTGAACTTCAGTTGCTCGGTGGGGCTCACGCACACGCAGTGCCTAAACATCGGGCCGCTTGCGAGCGGCTCTGAATCAGGGCCTAGGTCCCATGCGACTTGGCTTGCACCTAGCGTCATTTTTTAGCACCTCCGTCGTATTTCGATGCGAGAAAAAAACGCTTCACGATTCTGCAATGATTAATTTCTATGCAACACTTGTATATCTGTGTGCGACTGACTGAAGTGCTACAAAGCAGCGGCCGTGGCTTGTTCTGCGCCACGCTCCGTTGTGCTTCATACACAGATTCAGACTGAGGGCCTGATTTGGAGATGGACGGATTTGCAGAGCGGCACACAAGCGTCTGTGCAATTCCGTCCATCTCAGATGCAAACGCAGAAGAAGGGGTCAGACACCTCCTTGTAGCACTAGCGATCGCAGCACTGCGACCAACGTCACCGGCTGGGATCACCATCGGAACCTGGTTGCTCCTGTGGACAGGCTGCGGGAGCTGAAGTAGAAGTGTCGCATATCAGATTAATCAGTGAAGCGGTTTTCGAATCGCCTTGTCACCAAGACGCATTTCGGGCAAAAAAATATACTACACCGCTTGGTGCAGTATTGAGGGTAGGTGTATGAGACCTCTTCTGTATTTGGCCTTTGCTGTACTGGCATCTGTCTAATGTTACTAAGCCACGTGCCACGAGCCTCACTCACCCTCTAAATGCCAGTATGCTAAGACCGTAGGTCCTATGTGCAGAATGACTTAAGCCGGATTGACTCGCAGAATAATGATGTAACAATAACAAAATATAAACATTCTTTCTAAATAGACATGTTCCATGAGGCTACAATAGCAAGCACCAAACTCCCTGCACAGCTCTAACATCTGCTCCTTTGTGTTATAATCCAGTTCTGTTAAAGTCTGGCTGGGAATCTCTGCACGCCTCTGCGTAGGACGATCATTTATGTTACCGCAAACGTGACCATTAGCTGCGTGTGTTACCCCGGATAAGGATGGAGGAGACCCTCAATTCAACCGCACGTGGGCGTTTGTGAAAGATTCATTTTCTTTTGACATTTTATTTTATGATTTGATTAGTTGCACCTTCAGCCAGTGGGCACTGTAATGTACGCTGTGCCAAGTAACTCTCTCTTTGCAATACACAGTGGACATAACCGCAAATATACTTAAAGATACAGACTTGTCACTTGTGTTGCAAGTGTGTGACCTCGCCTCGGATGACACTTGAGAATACGTACATACTGGCACGAAGGCGGCCCTCTCTCCTGGCACTCTTCAGACTTCTCTCAATGTGTATTGAGGCTTTCGTGGTGAAGCCATGTTGAGTATTGGAGTGTTCCCAGTTTAGCACTTTTAACCCGTTTCCTATACTGTTACCATTTCAGGGCGACCCTCCCACTCAGCTGAGATTCCTGGGAACCCCACCTCGAGTCTGACACTGGTTAGTAGGAATAAAAACCACCTTGATGCATATTTCTGTTCCACAATTTCCCTTACTTGCCATGACGTTACCGGATAACCTTTCTATGCCGGTTTGGTGCTGTCCCAGTCTAAGTTACTCGTCCTGACCAGTTACGTCCCTTTAAATATTCAACAAATTTAGTATTGTGCAGTGGTCTCGCTAGTGGTCCTTTATTGGAGTGCTGTACAATCTGAAATTTGTAAAATAGTTCATATTTAAAAGATGACCTCTTCCCGTCCCTTACTTTTCTGGACATAAGCTGAAATAGATAGCACTTACTTGAATATTTTATGTTTGTTACGACGGTTGTTTAAAGTTGTTTGAAATACTGTAAATCTTTCATCTAATTTATACTGAAGAAGAAAATGCTTGTGTAACCCTTATGGTAGCTGGAATAACTGTAATTGTCCTCTATACAGGTTGAGTCTCCCATATCCAAATATTCCGAAATACAGAAATTTTTTTGGCACGACTGAGATAATGAAACCTTTGATTTTTGATGGTTCAATGTACACAAACTTTGTCTAAGGCACAAATTATTAAACATATTGTATAAAATTACCTTCAGGCTGTGTGTATAAGGTGTATATGAAACATAACTGAATTTTATGTATATACACAAACTTTGTTTGAGCCACAAAATTATTGAAAATATAGTATAAAATGACCTGCAGGCTGTGTGTATAAGGTGTATATAACACACAAATGCATTCTGTGTGTATATTTGGGTCCCATTCCCAAGATATTTCATTATGACATGCAATTATTCCAAAATACGGAATATTCCGTTATCCAAAATACCCCTGGTCCCAAGCATTTTGGATATCGGAGACTCAACCTGTAATAACTAGCGCAGAGTTGTCACACTTGTATAAACCACATTCTTCTACCCACAGATATTCTGTACTATATAAACACAAATGGCCAGCATCTGGTCACCTACCTAATGGTTCCTGCTTTAGGATTATATGGCCAGACCCTGAGACGAAATGTCAGCTGGCTGTGGGCTCTCTAGTGACCATAATTCTGCTTACGAGAGGTTACACATTGGCCTGTGCCATCTCTTCAAGAGGAAAGAGAGATGTTTTTGTTAGAACTTATCTGCAGCGTTTATTAATCTGTTCTGGAGGAATTTCCACAAAAAAACCCAAAAACATTTGACACACAAGATATTTGCACAACAATTTGAGTTTACTTATCTTATGTGACATAATCCTATTTACATAATGTGACTGAAAAAAAAAAATCTTCCTTTGGCTAAACTGGCTGTGTCAGTGTGTAAGGTTAATCATCTAAATCCTTGGTTCTCAAGTACCGCTAAAAGGTCATGTTTTCTGGATTTCTTTAATCATGCACAGGTGAGTTGATCTGTTTTGCTGGGCCACAGACAGAAATCCTGAAAACATAACCTGTTAGGAGTACTTGAAACATCGGTGGCCGCCATGTTGTGGGCTTTAAAAAAAATACAGCCCACAACATTCAGCCTGTCAATTTTCAAGGGAGAAGTGACTTTGCTTCGGCAGGTAGCCACTAGTTCAGGTGAATCGGCTGGGTGCAGTCTCCAGCAAAATGGCCGCCTCTGGTGTGTAGGTCACAGAAGTGATTTTAATACCAGATCATGCTAGCTTGAAATGATTAATGGCCGTGTAAGTTGTATTCTGGACTTAGTGAGTGTTTTATTTAGTGGATGCCCTGTCCTGGCTTTGGCAGGTAACTGATGTGCAATGAATGTAGCAGAACTGTAGTTACACAGGGGTCTGTGGAAACAAGGTTATGACATGGTTTATATATCCCAGGCTGTTGTGCAATGTCTGTCGTCACATTACAGCCACGCACAACTTGTACAGGACATCGCAGGACACTTGTCCCCAGATGTATGTAGCATTAATTAATGACGATCTTTATGGCCCTTAGGCGATGATATTCATGCTTACCCAGTGCTGTGGATGCCTATGTATCGGGCAGAATGTTTTACCTCTCCCATATTTCTGGTTGGTCACTGAGAGCGTCGCAGTTAGAGTTCCGCAGCAGGATGTGCTAAGCAACGCAACATGGACGTGCCAGGTGCTCCGTTACTAATACAGGGCCTGCCGCCTTCATGTCCTATAGATGGCTGCTGGGATTACAGGTCCTGTTATTCGGGGCGATTACTTCTCTGCGCACATTAGGAGATTATTTCACACATTTATCTTCTTTTTTATTTTTTTTAATCAGTGTTTCAAAATGTAAGAAATCCGCAAATGTTTACATTGTATCTCCAAGACTGTTATTTTCTCTCTCCACGATTGGCAAATTCCAATCAAGACGAGCTCTAGAGCAATATATATAATGCAAATTAAGATTACATGTTCTGATGTGAGGTTTGGGCGATGTGCAATGCGTGCCCCACCCGTAAATATGGCAATCTAACATAGGGGTGATATAGAATTCCCTTGCGGGTGGTCACGCGCCATCCCAACGGTACATCAAATGCATCGTCCCTACTTTGCATTTAATTGAACGGAGAACCAGCATTTTTCAATATACCACATCACTAGGACTGAGGAAGTTGCGTCTCAAGGTTATCAAACAGTTGAGCACCGATTCCTGGAAAGTGACAGTACTTATCGCGTCTTTATATTTTTAGTTATTGGTGTTTATTGCAGCATTGGAAAGTTTATATATCTGTGTCTATAATGTCCTGTATGGTAGCAGGTGGGAGCGGTGCCCGGTCTGTCTGTGCCGCTCACATTAAAGCCTGTAATAATGTAAACACAATGGGGGGTTATTTCTTTCGTTAATTGAAATATGTCAATCTTAAATTTTTTTAATTTATTTTATTTTTACATTGTACAACAAAAATTGTGGATTTCTGAACATTTTAAAACCTTTTAAATCAAAAACTGCGCCTGATGATAAAAAAAATGACAGTCAAAGGGAAAATTGGAGCTGGGAGGACCCTGGAGGTGGGAGGTCCCTGGAGCTGGAGGTGGGAGGTCCCTGGAGCTGGGGTGGGGAGGACCCTGGAGCTGGAGGTGGGGAGGACCCTGGAGCTGGAGGTGGGGAGGACCCTGGAGCTGGAGGTGGGGAGGACCCTGGAGCTGGAGGTGGGGAGGACCCTGGAGCTGGAGGTGGGGAGGACCCTGGAGCTGGAGGTGGGGAGGACCCTGGAGCTGGAGGTGGGGGGGGACCCTGGAGGTGGGGGGGGACCCTGGAGCTGGAGGTGGGGGGGGACCCTGGAGCTGGAAGGACCCTGGAGGTGGGAGGACCCCGGAGCTGGAGGTGGGACTCCCTTCATTAGCGCCTCACTGAGGAGGATAGGAGCAATCTATGGGGACAAGTAATCTTACCAATGACATAAGTTACCTCTTCATTTATCTTTTTGTACTTTGCCCCCACTCCTCAGCTAGCGCAATCAGGAACTCCTTTAGGAACGCCATATTAGAATGCCTCAAAGTGTGGGAAAGATTTACTACAGCCCTTTCTCATACTGCCCCCTACTGGCGGAGAACCCGTTTCGTTGCACATAACTGCCTAGTTACGCCGTTTTCTCTCTAACGTTAGCGCATTTCAGTGAACTATTGTGGCACTCGGATTGGGGCGCATCTCTTTTGCTGGCGTCTCACATATATAACGAGTAACGATATCTATACGATCTGGGGAATGGAAGGGGGGCCGACTTAGTTTAGTACCCAACAAACATCGAAACCGATTAATCCATGTTTACCAGAGGCCTAATCCAAAGCACTTTGTATTTCTATTTTTGTATAGGGTATGTCCGTATATACTGTACTGCACTCATTTTGCTAAAGCTAAGAATCATTTGTTTACATATTTAAATAGGTGCATTTTTATTTTTTATTATTTTGTTTTTGTTTTTTACCGACCCCAGTAGTACGCAAAGCTGGTGAATGATGTACATTTTACTTTCATTTTAAGGACATCTAAAAGGTTTGTTGGTAACTGTACAGATTCCACATAGTAAATGTTACTGTGATTCACTTCCTCTGTTGGGGGTTTAGTGCATTTAGTATATACAGCAGCTATATGTCTAATTATAAAGTGTCCCCGGCACCTACGCACAGTGGAAGTTGCCATCTGGTGGGGTCCCCCAGCTAATGCGCTAGTAACATCACTGGGGCATCGGTGACTATGCGAGGTCTTCGGGTTCCTGGCAGATCACTGGGCTGCAGTTTGGTAAATATTGGTCCCGCCGAATTATGTCATCTCCGCTATTTTTATAGGCTACAATGACTGCACAGTATGAGGTTCCTTACAGGTGTAACATCCCTCCTCTCTATTTGCTTGCTGTATTTACTAATGTGTTAAACTGTCCAAAAAAAGAATAATTTAACCGTGTACTTTGTCTAGTCTTCCTTCATGATCTGTGGGCATTGTGTCAGGTGTGTGGAAGGTGTTAAAAAAGGTCTTCTGGGGCTCATAAATCTAGCCGCCATCGCGGCCATTCCCCGTTCTGCCGACAGCGGTGGTCGGATATTTGGGGATATTCAACTGTTGAAAAATCTCGGTTTTCCAATCTCGACCCAAAAGTGGTCGGAATCAGCAAGTGAGGATTTTTTTACATGTTGAATTTTTTCCGATCTGCCCCGGATCGCTGATCATCGATAACCGGCGATCATCGGATTGTGAATTGTCTGATCTATACAAATCGGCAGAACGGGGAATCGGGACCGTAGAAATATTGGCCCCATTAAACTAAATATTGACTTTTTTCATATTTATATGTTTATTCTACCCCGAAAATGGCCTCTAAAACCGCTGAATACGTCTAGTATCAGAGTTATAAAAGTAAGAGGCTGGTCGCTGTGTTGTACAAGCCATGCATTTACTGATGCAAAACATTATATATATATATATATATATATATATATATATAATGTACCCTTACACGTGTATCAGCACCAGGCCTGTTTAACCTGTGTATTATATTACACTAACGCTGGTAATACAAAGTACACCTGTACCCCATCATAATCCAAAAAAGTGTTTTCCCCAAGCCTAATCCTAATTTGCATGTTGGAAAATCTGCATCTTTATATGGAAGAAAACAATTATTCTGTGCTGTAGCCTCTTATCCACAACATGTAGCTCCTCGGCCTGAATCTGTGAACGCAGCAGCAGGTTGGAGTTCATGCGTTTAGAAGCCGCCAACGCATTATGAACGGTTTTCCTGCACGATGAGTGGACACTATTGAGAAAATAGGGCAGATCATTTATTTTTCATTGTTTGGGCCCCAGGAATCGCTACCACGAACTTCCTGCGCCTTTTGCAAAGTATTGCTCACGGAGAGATGTGGGGTTCTGGCCTAGTCACACTCTGAATCCTGGGTCACAGTAACGCCGTTCTGGTCCCCTCGGACATTGCTCCCGGCCGCGTCTGCGAGACCGGACGCGTCCCTTGTTAAATGATATTGCTGACATAACTGTACAGCTGGTTGGTGTTTCATTCAATGTCTTGTTATTTTCTTCTTATAGAAGAGACTCAAGCTGTTTTGTATCACATGTTAATAATAAATGTTACCTGTTAACCCTGTTTTGTTGTTGTTGATTTCTGTGGGGTTTTTTTTTCCTTTAGAACATAAAATCCCCCTCATACCTCATTCCATTATTTTGTATTAGTGGGCAGCCCGTTTAGCTGACTGGTTTTGCTAAATCTATAATCAAACTGTTTATTTTTCTACATAAGATGTAATTGAATCCCAAAATATATATTTGTTATCATTATGAAGTTTCTCACTGTAAATTGCCATATTTCAGCTAATGTCTGTCACACACCCTTAATCACGTGTTTGATTAATAAACTGCCTTATTACAGGTTATATGCCAACACTCGCATGTCCAGGTTGCCACAAGTACCCCCATTACTATGAAGCTCAAACTGCACATGACTTTGCCGGACAGCATTAGTGGATGCATGTAATGCGGATCTGCCAGGGGGGGGGGGGTCAGTATTTGCCCTGGTGCCTTCATAAGGGCAGTTTGGAGTTAGAATTCTTTTGATCCCAACACTGCTGCATTACATAGTCATTGTGGGCCTCATTCAGAGATGTACCGTGTTTAGATTTTTACACAGTTGAGCGATTATTGGTGAACTGGGCACGCGCCAAGCCCCCTCAGCGAAACCGCACGCATACCTTTTAAGAATCGCAGTGTGATTGACAGGAAGGCTCCTTATTACCCTGTAGCATGGGATATTATGTACAAATAAAAATCTTAGCATGTGACAGATAAATGAACATATCCCGAGGATAGTATCTGGTCCTGAGACATAAGGGGGAGATGTACCAAGCCTTGGTGAGAGATAAACTGGAGAATTTGCCCAAAGCAACCAATCAGCTTTTAACTGTCATCTAGTACATTGTAGAAAATGAAAGCTGGAATCTGATTGGTTGTTATGGAAAGGCTATGTCACCCTTATAGGCTGACAGTGCAGACAGTTGTAGCGTTCACTGACATTGACACCTCATCAGTGCAAACGTGGTTTCCTCCTACTGCTAAAATAATACGTAACATCTTTCACAATTACATTCCTTTACTTGTTACTAAATGTCAGAACGTGACCAGTAATCTGGGAATGTGCTGCAGCATATTTGTGATGGAACAGGTAAGTCCGGTAAGGTCACACCAGGCCCCATATTTCTAGGCAGCCTCCGCCCAAACATTCTCCTGCACCGGGGTGGAATAAGGACAGCGAGATCCGAGTACACCTCCGTGTATCACACACCCCACTGAAGTATAATACCTCAGCTGCTAAACAGGGCCCCTGTACCTCTGAGTAACCCACGGCAGGATTACTGAGCAGTGGGAATTCTTTGTGTCTGTTTACAGTGAAAACACAGCACTTTGCAGGCCCCGGCCCCCTGCCCCGGGCACATCTGTCATAGCTGAGCTCTGCTACCACAGATCTGGAATGAATATCTGCTCTGAACCGAGCAAAACCATCGGTGTTCGCTTTCAAAAGGGTCGCACGGCCAGAGACGATTGGAAAATCAACAAGCACACCCTGAGGCCAATTTGTTGTGCGCTAAATTCTTCTCTCTCGCCCAAGTGTTTACATATCGCAGCGAACCCAAAGGCTGATACGTTGCTCTGCGCCACTCGTTTCCCCGAAAAGGGCCGTAAAACCCACAACAACAGTCAGTGTACCCAATCTACAGAGACGTTTCAGAAATCCTCTTCGGGGTCTAGTTACTAAGCAGTGCTAGGAGACAGAGTGAAAAGTGATAAGGTACCAGCCAATCAGCTCCCGACTGTCATCTCACAGGCTGTGTTTGAAAAATGACAGTTGGGAGCTGATTGGCTGGCACCTTATCACTTTTTACTCTGTCTCCTAACACTGCTTAGTAAATAGACTCCTTAATCTCTTAGGAAACAAGAGTTTTTGATCTGAGGATGTGATAGTGGGGGAAGCACTTTTTCCCTAAGCAAACCTGACCTAGGCCCTCATTCAGAGCCGTACGCTCTGAGCAGAGCGCACGCTCTGAATGAGGGCCGGGCTCCATTTTCATGGAGCGTCCTCCTGGACGCTCGTATAGCTGTGGGTCACCACCCACAGGCTATACGAGCGTGCTTTTTGATGGCCGCGATGGTTGAGACCATCGCGACCATCGAAATTGTGAGCCGGAGCCTGCGGTTGAGGTTTTCAACCGCAAGCTCCGGAGTGATTTTGGCTCTATCAGAGCCAAAATCACTCCCACTGACATCACTAGTGATGTCAGTGGGCCGGCTTCTGACGGGAGGCGTTCCCGTGGGAACGCCCCCGTCAGGGAGGCACGCCCCCGGCACGCCCACCAAAGGGGGCGTGCTGTCAATCAACATTGACAGCACGCCCCCTTTGATCGGACACAACGAGCGAAGGACTTACCTTCGCTCGTCGCGTCTGGCGCATGCGCACGACGGAGCTCCCTCCGTCGTGCGCATGCTCAGTGCATAACATCGACCCACTTGCGAGCGGACAGCCGCTCGCGAGTGGGTCTGAATCAGGCCCCTAGTCTATAAACCAACTTTCATATTTCGTGTACGGAAATAAAGGGCCCATTCTCATTCGGACGGATCTTTTTGCAGGGACACAAATAGCGAGCTTTAGCATATAGCGCACACGCAGACGTGGATTACCGTATTGTGTGTGTTTGCCCATTTCTGAGTTGGATGAGTCTTGGCCGGATTTGTCTTTGCGTGAAGTGGGTGTTTTCGAGGCCAGGAACTGGGCAGCGGCAATGCGCTTGCGGTTCTGTCTTGTGGGCGTGTCAGTGGTGTGTAGCTTAGAGTTCTGATTGGTGCGTACGGAGGAGGGCAGCCAGGTCCTGTCGAGGTGACTGAATTGCGTGTGCCTTTGCGCTGTGCGTAATTGTGTGCGCTGGGTTCCGCAGCACGTGCAGAGGGAATGCCAGCAAGATACGCTCTGCAAACGGACTTGCATTAGCACGTGCAGCGGAGCCATTGTAGGGAGCCTTTTGGGGGCTGCAGTGGCTGAACACAGAATATTTTTAGTAGCTGTTGTTTTAAGTTTGAAAATAATGATAATTTCCTTACCGTGTTCTAATGCCACGCTGCCCTCAGTAAACTGTAGTGGCAGGACAGAATGTATTATATAACCTGTATTATGTAGGCACAACGAGCGCTCGTCTGGGGCGTCACTGCCCAAGCGGCAGCAGGAAAATGGCGCCATCTACTTTTTCTTGTCTTTATCTTAGGTGGCCGATCAGTGCCGGCCGCCTATTTCCCTGGTAAGGGCGCAGTAGTTGCCGGTGCTGGGAATTGTGGCATGAACGGGCACAATTTCTAATTTAGGACGTTTTCATGGAAGAGGGTAAAAGCCGGAACATAGTAAATGTATCAGAAAAGCCGGAAATCATAGTAAATGTATTAGAAAAGCCAGAAATCATAGTAAATGTATTAGAAAAGCCGGAAATCCAGAGTAAATGTATTAGAAAAGCCGGAAATCTTAAAAAATCTGGAAATCATATTAAGGGCCATATCCAATTAGCTGTGAAAAGCTGCGGTTTATCGAAAAGTTTACACTTGTGCAAACTTTTCACCAAAAATGCGTATCGTGTTATCCTTTTAGCCGCGGCTTTTCGAACATGCGAATTTTGCGCAGCTAAAAGTGGAAAATAGTTTTCATTATCTCAGAGCAGGTGAAAAAATTTACAAAACCCCTATTTTGGGATAAAAATGTGGGGCTTGGTTCAGAACCCCTTGGGCCTCCCTAATGATTAAGCAATGTATTTAATAAGATTTACGGCTTTTTCAGTACACTTTATTATGATTTCCGGCTTTTTCAATACACCGCTAATGGTTTCCGGCTTTTACAGTACACTGTATTATGGTTTCTGGCTTTTTCAATGCACTTACTATGTTTCTGGCTGTTACCCACACCCCGTTTTCATGAATGATTGTCCGGGGCGATACACAGAACTTGGCTCTGACTGTAATGTGCCTGACGCAATGATTACTGTGCAATTGTTTTTCTTACCCTTGCAGAGCAATATTACAAATTGATTCCTGATGCCTTTTACAAATTTTAATTTTACAAAAAAAAAAAAAAGTGTCCTTGTCCAATTTCAGGGTGTTTTACGCCTCTGGTCAGAGCCTTGAAATGGCGTTACATCGGTGTTGCAGATTAGTGATAAAGCCAAGAGACCTCACACTGTTCTCCATGCAGAACTTAGCCAGGGCGATATATGCTTATATTACATACTACAGGGCTTATGTATCAAAGCTCGGAGAAAAAGAGAAAATTGTAACCTAAATTGCCAACCAATCAGCTCCTAACTATCATTTTTTAAACACAGTCTGCAAAATGTAAATTGGGAGCTGATTGGTTAGTACTTTATCTCTCACAATTTTATCTCTCTCCCAGCTTTGATACATAGGCCCCTATGTAATGTTTAGCTATCACAGGCCATTGATTAAAACTTAAGGAAATGGGTTAAGAATGTCCCTATGGGAAAAGAAAAGAACATTACCTTCCCAGCTGCCGGGGGTGATGTGTGCCCTGTCCTGGAGCAGATAGATAATTACAGCGACTGCAGAACACGATCCGTGTAGAACTCACTGAACAAGTTTTGCATAAAGTCAGGTTCATACAAGGTGACATACACAGGACACTACAGGCAGCCAGCCGCCCATCCGATGCCTTCTATCACAGGAGAGGTGTCACCGAATAGCGGAACCACTCCCTAGGTTAAAAGCCGTAACCTTCTTTTTAATTGCAAATTAATCAACGATAGCCCCTAGGTATACAGTGGGATTTTGCATTTTTATTAGGCCATTGGTTATAGCCCCTTTATTCAGTAAATTGTCATAGTCTTTTGTATAATCCCACTGAGTGCTTAGAGACGGGTGTAGAACAGTTGCTTCTTTCCAGATCTCACCAAGCTATAAAAACATGAGAATTAAAATAGCACCATACTATCTGGTTCCATCCAGGCTTCCTGTATCCTCTAACATCTGATCTGCGTTGGGGGGAATGTGGAGCGGCTGGATCTTTTTGCAGAATGGTAACTAATCACACATATCTACAACACCGCAAAGCCCCAATTAGCAGAAGACACGAAAAAAAGAAACACTACACCCTCTAGAAATGAAACAATTCATTATTTTTATTTTATTTATACAACGCCACAAGGTTTCCTTAGCGCCGTACATAGGCCTAGAACATACAGGATTGCATGGGTACAAAGTGAGATAATTACATAGTAAAAACAGGAGTAGAGAGGGCCCTGATTGCAAGAGCTTACATTCTAAAGGGAAATGGGCAGGTAGAGAAGGATGTGTCTGTCCATCTATTTGCCCCCAGGGCTAGGGTTGCCCCTGGGCGGACACTCCATTGATGGTCATTATCAATGGTTCCATCTGTAATTACCCTTGATGGCACAAAGCAATCTATGGTAAACCATTAAAGGATTGCACCCCTCGATATCCACTGCTGCTAGTGGGGTATGGTGGCCCATGGGCCAATCAGAATCAGAGACGTGGCTTAGCAGGTCACCTGGGACATGTCTAAGCTCCGTGCCGTGTGGGGGAGGGGACCATCAGGTCCTCGTCTGCCATCGAATGCAGAGAACCATTGGATCGCTGTCATTGAGCGGAATTCAATTGATTTTGCGGCCCGCATCTCCCGTCTAAAGTGACAGGAGATCGCGGCCTCTATTCAATTGTGCCAGAATTTCACGCTGATCGCGCCCATAGAGGTCAGGTTTAGCAGCGTAAAGCAGCTAAACCCGACCAAAGTGCTGGGCGCGATCGCGAAAAGTGATGTTTGGGCGCCCAAACATGTCACTTTTCGCACATTTCAGCTCTCATCCCCCAGGGGCTGCGAGCTGAAATGTAGCGCTTGGCAGCTGAACGCGCCCGACAGGAGCAAGAATAGAATAGCTCCGTCGGGCGCGATAGGGGCTGGAGAGAATTGAATTCCGCCCATTGATGGCAAAACCATTGGTAGTTAACTATCAGTGAATGTTAACTATTGATGGACGATAGCCATCCCTACCTTCCTGTGAAGCAAGGATCCGGACACCGACCTCCCCAAAGGAGACCAGCCCCCGGATGGAGCATTGCTAGAGACTGAAAATAACAGCTGACGTCTGCCAGTGTTATATAACAACCTGATGTTGGAATACAGTATATTACAGCAGTATAACGGTAACAATTAGGCCATTCCTTGGGAATTGTAATTAGTATTGACTATTAGGCAATGCCTTTATTTATCAGACCTAGGTCTGTCTGGATTAGGATCTCCTGTTAGAGCTAATTGACATGCGATCTTGTCTCAATTATTGCACTTTTGTTAATATTTTTTTTTTATCAGCAACAAATCGTTACTTTATTAGGCCTATGCTATGTAGTAGCCATTTCATGTTATTATTTGTTACATTATTTATGTTTCAATAAATATGTATGGTTCAGTTATATTGGATGATCTCATCGTATTGAGAATGCGGTCAATCATACCAGCGTTACCTATCGGAACAACACATGGAGGTATGAGCATTGATGGCAACCGCATACAGCATGTGCGCGACCCCAAGCTGGCAGATCACATGAGTTACTGTCTCATTGTTACTGGCGGCCAAGTTGTTATCTTGCCTTGTTTGTGCCCGTTTTAAGACTTTTTACAGCTTTTCCCCATTCCCTCTCATTTTCCCAGACTACATTTTGGATTTACCACCATCTAAAGGCAGGACCACAATCCTGGAGGTGGTTGATGGACATAGTCGTGCGCACGGGGGGTGTGTGCCGACACCCCTTATCCAGCCCCCGGGCCACAAACCCTACAGATAACAACTAGTAAGTGCTGGGATCAGTGCACATCGTTCCCTGCAGTGATGTCCTGGGCGCCCCAACCCAGCGCCGACACGCCATCGTCCGGGACTCAGGCAGAGCAGCCAGGATTCACAGAGCACCCGCCACTGTGGAAATTATGTGAGTGGACTATGGGCCTGATTCAGACCCGCTCGCAAGCACGTTTACCTATGTACGTCTTCAATAACATGCTATCTGTAATAGATGGCACTGCCGCGCCAGAATAGTCCAGCTCTGCGGTGCCAAAGCTCGGGCGCTGTGTGCACTTACAGAAACATATTGTTATGCGTTGCGTTGTCATCCATGGACTCGGCTCATTTCTGTGGCATTCCAAGAATGCTAAGCCGGCATTACACAGGAGGAAGGGTAGCTGCTTTTAGCCTGAAGGCACCCCAGGAGGTCATCTTCCTTTCTATTTTGTCTGTTTATTACAGAGATAGGGACGTTGCCCCAGATATGGAAGCATGCAGTCAGTGCTAAACCAGATGGTGCTTAAATCCAAATAGATCATTGTACTGTATGTGCTTCCTGGTGCCTGATTACGCTGGGGCTGATGCTAAGTTTGGAGCCAGTATCTTTGCACCTGGGCAATCCATTCTTCAATGTATGGGAGGCAAATACATGTATTTATTATGGTTGTATGCAGGGTATAGATCTGCTGCTGGTGCATATAGCCCACAAATGCTGGACAGCTTTATTATTACACTGCAATTTACAGATTTCAGCTACGACATGTCCCCTCCCAAATCTAATCTCTCTGCACATCTCTACCCAGAGGCATATTAAGAGAGGAGGGGGCCCGTGTTCACTCACCACCCGGGGTCCCCTCCTCTCTCCCCGGCTGCCATCAGCGAACGGCAGTGGTAGGCACCGGGCACTAGAGTGTGCCTTGAGTCTACTGTGCCGTGCCATTTTCCTGGTGATTTCCTACTACGCATGCGCAAAATGCCGGGAAAATAGCCGGGAGGCCGTATGAGCAAAACAAGTGTAATAGATGTGTAGTATGATCATGTACAGCGGTCAGGACATGTTGGGGGTGTAGTGTCCTATGTCTGTATATGGTGTAATAGATGTGTATTATGATCATGTACAGCGATCAGGACATGTTGGGGGTGTAGTGTCCTATGTCTGTATACAGTGTAATAGATGTGTATTATGGTCATGTATAGCGGTCAGGACATGTTGGAAGTGTAGTGTCCTATCTCTGTATACAGTGTAATAGATGTGTATTATGGTCATGTACAGTGGTCAGGACATGTTGGGGATGTAGTGTCCTATGTCTGTATACAGTGTAATAGATGTGTATTATGGTAATGTACAGCGGTCTGGACATGTTGGGGGTGTTGTGTCCTATGTCTGTATACAGTGTAATAGATGTGTAGTATGATCATGTACAGCGGTCAGGACATGTTGGGGATGTAGTGTCCTATGTCTGTATACAGTGTAATAGATGTGTATTATGGTCATGTACAGCGGTCAGGACATGTTGGGGGTGTAGTGTCCTATGTCTGTATACAGTGTAATAGATGTGTATTATGATCATGTACAGTGGTCAGGACATGTTGGGGTGTAGTGTCCTATGTCTGTATACAGTGTAATAGATGTGTATTATGATCATGTACAGCGGTCAGGACATGTTGGGGGTGTAGTGTCCTATGTCTGTATACAGTATAATAGATGTGTATTATGATTAGAGATGAGCGGTTCGGATTCTGTGGAATCCGAACCGCTCCGAACATTGGGGATCCGAGTCCACCCGAACCCTGTTCGGGTGTTCACCGCCTGACTCGGATCCCCGTTCGGGGCCGAACGGCGGCCGCCTGATGTCGGATTCTCACTAGAGAATCCGACATCAGGTCTCCTCGCGTGTAGGGCAGAGCGCAGTGATAGCGCTCTGCCCTACACAGACACAGACACACAGCCGCCAGCGGCAGCTGTGTGTTTGTTACAGCAGCCAATGAGAGTCACACAGACTCTCATTGGCTGCTGCACGGAGGGAGCCGGCTGGAGCCGGCTGGAGCTCACACATGAGCTCCATCTTCCGGCTCCCTCCTCAGCGTGTGACAGAGCGGACGGCGCGGGAGCGGGGATACAGGTAAGTTTTATTTTTTTACTTGTCAAAGGTCCGGGGGCGCTACTGGGGGGGGGGGTCTGCACTACTGGGGGGGTCTGCTACTGGGGGGGGGCTATACTACTGGGGGGGCCATACTACAGAGGGGCCTGCTACTGGGGGGGCTATACTACTGGGGGGGGGTCTGCTACTGGGGGAGGCAATACTACTGGGGGGGCCATACTACAGAGGGGCCTGCTACTGGGGGGGGGCTATACTACTGGGGGGGGGTCTGCTACTGGGGGGGCCATACTACTGGGGGGGATCTGCACTATTGGGGGGCCATACTACAGAGGGGCCTGCTACTGGGGGGGGCTATACTACTGGGGGGGGTCTGCTACTGGGGGGGCCATACTACTGAGGGGCCTGCTACTGGGGGGGGCCATACTACTGGGGGGGCCTACTACAGGGGGGGCCATACTACAGGGGGGGGGCCCATACTACAGGGGGGGGGCCCATACTACAGGGGGGGCTACTACTGGAGCAGCCTACTACTGGGGGAGCCTACTACTGGGGGAGCCATACTACTGGGGGGGCATACTACTGGGTGGCATGCTAATGGGGGGCATACTACTGGGGGGGCCTGCTAATGGGGGACATACTACTGGGGGGGCCTGCTAATGGGGGGCATACTACTGGGGAGCATTCAACTGGGGGCACTGCATAGTGGACCGTACTACTAAGGGGACTGCATAGGGGGCACCACTGCTGGGGGACATTGTGTAAGGGACACCGCTACTGTGGGCATTGTGTAAAAGGGTCACTACTGTGGGCATTGTGTAAAAGGGGCACTACTGTGTGTCGTAACATAAATAAGAGACACTACTTTATGGTGTAATGTGAATCAGGCCCTATGTGCGGTGTAATGCTAATAAGATTGTGCACTGTGACTCCTAGGGCCGTAGCCCACTTTGTAAACAAGTACTGTGACTCTGCTGGCCGTACCCCACTGGGTGGGTGCACTACTTTTCATTTCTGCCACTGCTGTGTGGCAATGTGTCATAGATGTGCTTTATACTGTGGTGTCTGTGTCGTTGTGCCGCTGCTTTGTCGCTTAGTAACCAGTCAGCTCACTGCAACCTTTGGCCAATAATGTTGAAAACAATATTATAAGCTGTGATATGGTCTAAATTGACTGGAAATTAATGTTATTGAGGTTAATAATACTCTAGGAAGAAAAAAAAGACCAATTTATGTGATTTTAGCTTTTTTTGACAATTTTTGTAAAAAAATCCAAATCCAAATCCAAAGCCAGTCACCGCAGTTTGGCAAATCCAAATCCAAATCCAAAGCCGGACGACGAATTAGAACCAAATCCAAATCCGGCAAAAATGGTCCGGCGCACATCCCTAATTATGATCATGTCCAGTGGTCAGGACATGTTGGGGGTGTAGTGTCCTATGTCTGTATACAGTGTAATAGATGTGTATTATGGTCATGTACAGTGGTCAGGACATGTTGGGGATGTAGTGTCCTATGTCTGTATACAGTGTAATAGATGTGTATTATGGTCATGTACAGCGGTCAGGACATGTTGGGGATGTAGTGTCCTATGTCTGTATACAGTGTAATAGATGTGTATTATCGTCATGTACAGCGGTCAGGTCATGTTGGGGGTGTTGTGTCCTATGTCTGTATACAGTGTAATAGATGTGTATTATGATCATGTATAGCGGTCAGGACATGTTGGGGGTGTAGTGTCCTATGTCTGTATACAGTGTAATAGATGTGTATTATCGTCATGTACAGCGGTCAGGTCATGTTGGGGGTGTTGTGTCCTATGTCTGTATACAGTGTAATAGATGTGTATTATGATCATGTATAGCGGTCAGGACATGTTGGGGGTGTAGTGTCCTATGTCTGTATACAGTGTAATAGATGTGTATTATTATCATGTACAGCAGTCAGGACATGTTGGGGGTGTAGTGTCCTATGTCTGTATACAGTGTAATAGATGTGTATTATGATCATGTACAGTGGTCAGGACATGTTGGGGTGTAGTGTCCTATGTCTGTATACAGTGTAATAGATGTGTATTATGATCATGTACAGCGGTCAGGACATGTTGGGGGTGTAGTGTCCTATGTCTGTATACAGTATAATAGATGTGTATTATGATCATGTCCAGTGGTCAGGACATGTTGGGGGTGTAGTGTCCTATGTCTGTATAGTGTGTGATGTGTATTATGGTCATGTACAGCCGTCAGGACATGTTGGGGGTGTAGTGTCCTATGTCTGTATACGGTATAATAGATGTGTAGTATGATCATGTACAGTGGTCAGGACATGTTGGGGTGTAGTGTCCTATGTCTGTATATGGTGTAATAGATGTGTATTATGGTCATGTACAGCGGTCAGGACATGTTGGGGGTGTAGTGTCCTATGTCTGTATACGATGTAATAGATGTGTATTATGGTCATGTACAGCGGTCAGGACATGTTGAGGGTGTAGTGTCCTATGTCTGTATATTTTGTAATAGATGTGTATTATGCTCATGTACAGCTACAGCGGTCAGGACATGTTGGGGGTGTAGTGTCCTATGTCTGTATATAGTGTAATAGATGTGTATTATGGTCATGTACAGTAGTCAGGACATGTTGGGGTGTAGCGTCCTATGTCTGTATACGGTATAATAGATGTGTATTATGGTCATGTACAGCGGCCAGGACATGTTGGGGGTGTAGTGTCCTATATCTGTATACAGTGTAATAGATGTGTATTATTATCATGTACAGTGGTCAGGTCATGTTGGGGGTGTAGTGTCCTATGTCTGTATACAGTGTAATAGATGTGTATTATGATCATGTACAGGGGTCAGGATATGTTGGGGGTGTAGTGTCCTATGTCTGTATACAGTGTAATAGATGTGTATTATGGTCATGTACAGGGGTCAGGACATGTTGGGGGTGTAGTGTCCTATGTCTGTATAGAGTGTAATAGATGTGTATTATTATCATGTACAGTGGTCAGGTCATGTTGGGGGTGTAGTGTCCTATGTCTGTATAGTGTGTGATGTGTATTATGGTCATGTACAGCGGTCAGGACATGTTGGGGGTGTAGTGTCCTATGTCTGTATAGAGTGTAATAGATGTGTATTATTATCATGTACAGTGGTCAGGTCATGTTGGGGGTGTAGTGTCCTATGTCTGTATAGTGTGTGATGTGTATTATGGTCATGTACAGCGGTCAGGACATGTTGGGGGTGTAGTGTCCTATGTCTGTATACAGTGTAATAGATGTGTATTATGATCATGTACAGTGGTCAGGACATGTTGGGGGTGTAGTGTCCTATGTCTGTATACGGTGTAATAGATGTGTATTATGGTCATGTACAGTGGTCAGGACATGTTGGGGTGTAGTGTCCTATGTCTGTATATGGTGTAATAGATGTGTATTATGGTCATGTACAGCGGTCAGGTCATGTTGGGGGTGTAGTGTCCTATGTCTGTATACAGTGTAATAGATGTGTATTATGGTCATGTACAGCGGTCAGGACATGTTGGGGGTGTAGTGTCCTATGTCTGTATACAGTGTAATAGATGTGTATTATGGTCATGTACAGCGGTCAGGACATGTTGGGAGTGTAGTGTCCTATGTCTGTATACAGTGTAATAGATGTGTATTATGATCATGTACAGTGGCCAGGACATGTTGAGGGTGTAGTGTCCTATGTCTGTATACGGTGTAATAGATGTGTATTATGGTAATGTACAGCAGTCAGGACATGTTGGGGGTGTAGTGTCCTATGTCTGTAACTCTGTATATAGTGTAATAGATGTGTATTATGGTCATGTACAGTAGTCAGGACATGTTGGGGTGTAGCGTCCTATGTCTGTATCTGTATACGGTATAATAGATGTGTATTATGCTCATGTACAGCGGTCAGGTCATGTTGGGGGTGTAGTGTCCTATGTCTGTATACAGTGTAATAGATGTGTATTATGGTCATGTATAGTGGTCAGGACATGTTGGAGGTGTAGTGTCCTATCTCTGTATACAGTGTAATAGATGTGTATTATGGTCATGTACAGCGGTCAGGACATGTTGGGGGTGTAGTGTCCTATGTCTGTATACAGTGTAATAGATGTGTATTATTATCATGTACAGTGGTCAGGACATGTTGGGGGTGTAGTGTCCTATGTCTGTATACAGTGTAATAGATGTGTATTATGGTCATGTACAGCGGTCAGGACATGTTGGGGGTGTAGTGTCCTATGTCTGTATACAGTGTAATAGATGTGTATTATTATCATGTACAGTGGTCAGGACATGTTGGGGGTGTAGTGTCCTATGTCTGTATACAGTGTAATAGATGTGTATTATTATCATGTACAGTGGTCAGGACATGTTGGGGGTGTAGTGTCCTATGTCTGTATACAGTGTAATAGATGTGTATTATGATCATGTACAGTGGTCAGGACATGTTGAGGGTGTAGTGTCCTATGTCTGTATACAGTGTAATAGATGTGTATTATGATCATGTACAGCGGTCAGGACATGTTGGGGGTGTAGTGTCCTATGTCTGTATACAGTATAATAGATGTGTATTATGATCATGTCCAGTGGTCAGGACATGTTGGGGTGTAGTGTCCTATGTCTGTATACGGTGTAATAGATGTGTATTATGGTCATGTACAGCGGTCAGGACATGTTGGGGGTGTAGTGCCCTATGTCTGTATACGGTGTAATAGATGTGTATTATGGTCATGTACAGCGGTCAGGACATGTTGGGGGTGTAGTGCCCTATGTCTGTATACGGTGTAATAGATGTGTATTATGGTCATGTACAGCGGTCAGGACATGTTGGGGGTGTAGTGTCCTATGTCTGTATACGGTGTAATAGATGTGTATTATGATCATGTACAGCGGTCAGGACATGTTGGGGTGTAGTGTCCTATGTCTGTATACAGTGTAATAGATGTGTAATATGATCATGTACAGCGGTCAGGACATGTTGGGGGTGTAATGTCCTATGTCTGTATACAGTGTAATAGATGTGTATTATGGTCATGTACAGCGGTCAGGTCATGTTGGGGGTGTAGTGTCCTATGTCTGTATACGGTGTAATAGATGTGTATTATGATCATGTACAGCGGTCAGGACATGTTGGGGGTGTAGTGTCCTATGTCTGTATATAGTGTAATAGATGTGTATTATGGTCATGTACAGTAGTCAGGACATGTTGGGGTGTAGCGTCCTATGTCTGTATACGGTATAATAGATGTGTATTATGGTCATGTACAACGGTCAGGACATGTTGGGGGTGTAGTGTCCTATGTCTGTATATAGTGTAATAGATGTGTAATATGATCATGTACAGCGGTCAGGACATGTTGGGGGTGTAGTGTCCTATGTCTGTATACAGTGTAATAGATCTGTATTATGCTCATGTACAGCGGTCAGGTCATGTTGGGGGTGTAGTGTCCTATGTCTGTATACAGTGTAATAGATGTGTATTATGATCATGTACAGTGGTCAGGTCATGTTGGGGGTGTAGTGTCCTATGTCTGTATACAGTGTAATAGATGTGTATTATGATCATGTACAGTGGTCAGGTCATGTTGGGGGTGTAGTGTCCTATGTCTGTATACAGTGTAATAGATGTGTATTATGATCATGTACAGGGGTCAGGACATGTTGGGGGTGTAGTGTCCTATGTCTGTATACAGTGTAATAGATGTGTATTATGGTCATGTACAGTGGTCAGGATATGTTGGGGGTGTAGTGTCCTATGTCTGTATAGTGTGTGATGTGTATTATGGTCATGTACAGCGGTCAGGACATGTTGGGGGTGTAGTGTCCTATGTCTGTATACAGTGTAATAGATGTGTATTATGATCATGTACAGCGGTCAGGACATGTTGGGGGTGTAGTGTTCTACGTCTGTACACAGTGTAATAGATGTGTAATATGGTCATGTACAGCGGTCAGGTCATGTTGGGGGTGTAGTGTCCTATGTCTGTATACAGTGTAATAGATGTGTATTATGGTCATGTACAGCGGTCAGGACATGTTGGGGGTGTAGTGTCCTATGTCTGTATACAGTGTAATAGATGTGTATTATGATCATGTACAGCGGTCAGGTCATGTTGGGGGTGTAGTGTCCTATGTCTGTATACAGTGTAATAGATGTGTATTATGGTCATGTACAGCGGTCAGGACATGTTGGGGGTGTAGTGTCCTATGTCTGTATACGGTGTAATAGATGTGTATTATGATCATGTACAGTGGTCAGGACATGTTGGGGGTGTAGTGACCACTATGAATTCCTAATGATCTATACACCCTAAATGTCGCTATTTAACGTTATGTCGCACATGAAATAATTGCTTTGCGGACTTTGATTGTGGATCCAAAGCACAAAAAGATATTCACCAAAAAGCAGATAGTTACACGCTGTGATCTAAATTACAATTAGTGCAAATTATTAGACATAAACAAGGTACAGTCAATACATTACGCAGGCACTCTGGATCCAGATTTCCGGCATCAAAGGTGAAGCCTCCGTCAACAGAAAGAATATGACTCCCCCCTACTGAATATAGAGCGCCTGAATATATACCCTTACAGAGAGTAGGCAATACAATGGAAATGAGTTGGCATAATCCTATTGGTTCTTCTGTCATAGGTCAGTTGGTACAATGGTAGTTCAGCCCTCCAGTGGCTCTTTGTGTGTGTTTTAACTAAACAATAGACACTACATACAAAGTACATTCTAACACATAATTCTCTATAATCCATTATTTGCAGACGCATATTGCGATCTCCTTGCCGATGGAACTAGAGATCTGCAAATAAAATGTGCTTTAGAATAGCACCAAGCACGATGTGGCTACTACATACTAAACCTTAGATATCAAATACATGCGTTTTATAACATTATACAATAACGAATAAACCTTCTAATATTAGCCTTTATACTAAGGAACCTTTTAGGAAATTTGTGTAAGTGTAAGAGAATATTGCGTAAAGTTGCTAATATGCGTGGTGCGTTTAAGTGTAGAGTGTTTATGATTAAACAGTGCAACTGTGCGTAATGTGCGGTGTTTATGCATGTAAGTCTATGTGTGTGTGTTATGCAATTCAGTGAATTTGTGATGGATTTAATATAAATATATATATAGTCAGGTTCATAAATATTGGGACATTGACAGAATTTTCATATTTTGGCCTCTATTCACCACCACAATAGCTTTGAATTGAAACAAACAAGATGTGCTTTAACTGCAGACTTTCAGATTTAATTTGAGGGTAATTACATCCAAATCAGGTGAATGGTGTAGGAATTACAACGGTTTCTATATGTGCCTCCCACTTTTTAAGGGGCCAAAAGTAATGGGACTATCAACTCAAAAGCTATTTCATGGACAGGTGTGGGCTATTCCCTCGTTATTTCATTATCAATTAAGCAGGTAAAAGGTCTGGAGTTGATTCTAGGTGTGACATTTGCATTTGGAATCAGTTGCTGTCGACTCTCAATATGAGATCCAAAGAGCTGTCACTGTCAGTGAAGCCATCATTAGGCTGAAAAATCAAAGCAAACCCATCAGAGAGATAGCAAAAACATTAGGTGTGGCCAAATCAACTGTTTGGAAGATTCTTAAAAAGAAAGAACGCACCGGAGAGCTCAGCAACACCAAAAGACCTGGAAGACCACGGAAAACAGCTGTGGTGGATGACAGAAGAATTATTTCCTTGGTGAAGAAAAACCCCTTCACAACAGTTGGCCAAATCAAGAACATTCTCCAGGAGGTAGGTGTATATGTGTCAAAGTCTACAATCAAGAGAAGACTTCACAAGAGTGAATATAGAGGGTTCACCACAAGATGTTGTAAACCATTGGTGAGCCACAAAAACAGGAAGACCAGATTAGAGTTTGCCAAACAACATCTAAAAAAGCCATTACAGTTCTGGAACAACATCCTATGGACAGATGAGACAAAGATCAACTTGTACCAGAGTGATGGGAAGAGAAGAGTATGGAGAAGGAAAGGAACTGCTCATGATCCAAAATATACCACCTCATCAGTGAAGCATGGTGGTGGTAGTGTCATGGCGTGGGCATGTATGGCTGCCAATGGAACTGGTTCCCTTTTATTTATTGATGATGTGACTGCTGACAAAAGCAGCAGAATGAATTCTGAAGTGTTTCGGGCAATATTATATGCTCATATTCAGTCAAATGCTTCAGAACTCATTGGACGGCGCTTCACAGTGCAAATGGACAATGACCCGAAGCATACTGCAAAAGCAACTAAAGAGCTTTTTAAGGCTAAAAAGTGGAATGTTATGCAATGGCCAAGTCAATCCCCTGACCTGAATCCGATTGAGCATGCATTTCACTTGATGAAGACAAAACTGAAGAGAAAATGCCCCAAGAACAAGCAGGAACTGAAGACATTTGCAGTAGAGGCCTGGCAGAGCATCACCAGGGATGAAACCCAGCATTTGGTGATGTCTATGCGTTCCAGACTTCAGGCTGCAATTGTCTGCAAAGGATTTGCAACAAAGTATTAAAAAGTGAAAGTTAGATTTAGGATTGTTTAGTTTGTCCCATTACTTTTGGCCCCTTAAAAAGTGGGAGGCACATATAGAAACCGTTGTAATTCCTACACCGCTCACCTGATTTGGATGTAATTACCCTCAAATTAAATCTGAAAGTCTGCAGGTAAAGCACATCTTGTTTGTTTCATTTCAAAGCCATTGTGGTGGTGACTAGAGGCCAAAATATGAAAATTCTGTCAATGCCCCAATATTTATGGACCTGACTGTGTGTGTGTGTGTGTGTATATATATATATATATATATATATATATATACCTCACTTTATCTATTTACTGGCATCATTTTAATATTTATACATTGCTTGAACCAAATTCTAAGTTGCTTGAAGAGCAGGTTTATTTCTAGGTAGGGGGAGACTCCCAGCTGTCTGCCGTTGCCACTTTGTCTGATAGCTAATTCAAAGGTTTTCCTCTGCCTATTTAGAATACACTTGTCAGTACTTCTTAAGCAAACCTCTGACCATTGTTTCTAACTCTTCATTCAGACAAATTCAATTGTGCATATCAGTGTCTGGGTTATATTTCAATTGCCACAGCCATACTTGTCTGTATATGGGGCTTCTCAATTTATATGTAAAAAAACTCACAGTATCCTGGTGTATAATTATATATCTTTCAACTACCTTTCCCAGACATGTATACAGAAGCTGTTTCTCATTACTAACTAAACCATGCATGAATATTGTGTTTGTCAGTGTGAGAGTGTTGTGTATATTCGCTATTTAGTGTTGTGCGAATGTGTGGATACGTGGGCACACTGGGTGCGTGCGCATGCAATGGTGCGTCATGGATTGTACCAACATAAATCGGACAGCGGACGACCAACTCGTCCAATAACAGTTGAATTGCGGTCGCATGCAATTATTCGACACCTATGTCTGTATAGAGTGTATTAGATGTGTATTATGGTCATGTACATGTTGGGGGTGTAGTGTCCTATATCTATATAGGGTGTAATAGGGCAGTCTGACAATGCCAGGAGCTGCGTAATGGGGAGAGCAGGAGGGTACTGAGCAGTATGGCGGCAGTCTGACAAGTCTTCACATCGCCTAAATAAGAAAGCTGGATCTCGCTGACATGTATACGTATGTATATTGCCTCCAGCAACCTGAACCTACTTTTGCTAATAAAAGAATATTTGAAATATAACACAGTGCCAAAGTATATACGTGCCAGGTACTTAATGCCAATCTCAGCTTGGCAAGGCCTGAACACCTAGTAGGCTGTGATTTACAGGCGTTCCAGTGTCTTTGTGGATGTTTCTGCCAAATCTCTGATCAGTCACCTAAAATTCATATAATCTGAGCCAAAACACCTACATATGAAATGATCCTAAATGACAGCTGCTGTAATTACAGAGGGAGAGCGTGTCAGCCCCCCGTGTAATTTACTATCTCCCCTCACTGGAAACCTCACCCACGCCCAATACATCACATATGAGCTGACCTGTAAGTGTGGGATCTGGCAGGTAAGTATATAATGCAGCAGTTGTGTACGCTGGGTGTTTTCGCATTAATATGCTACTCAGTTACGCTATACATGCAGGGATACATTGACGCCGCCTTTCTTGTCTGTGTGCAGCGTTGCGCAATTCCACTCTTTTCTTAACCTGGATGAAAACTATAGTCAACTGCCCAGAAGGACTTCCATTCCAGTGGCGTCATGAGGGGGTGCAGGCCGCACCCGGGTGTCACACACTAAGGAGGTGACGTCAAAATTCCGGCTCCTCTGCAGTGACAGGAGCTGCAGAGTGATATTCTCCTGCAGTGTGACTTTCTCCTGCAGCACCCGGCTCCTGTCATAGAAGGGGATCTGACAGTGCTGACAGCCCAGTCTCCGGCGAAGCTGGACTGCCCCCAGAGAGAAGTCACCGGGATGCCCCGTACGGCCACGTCCCTTTATTTTAGGTCACGCCCCCTTTAAGTGTGTCATTGGTGATGTCACAGAGTGAGCGCAGTGCAGTCACACAGCCTATGTAGCAGGTTAGTGTGTGATTGGATGGTGATGTCACAGAGTGAGCGCAGTGCAGTCACACAGTCTATGCAGAAGGTTAGTGTGTGATTGGATGGTGATGTCACACAGTCTATGTAACAGGGTAGTGTGTGATTGGTGATGTCACAGAGTGAGCACAGTGCAGTCACACAGTCTATATAGCAGGTTAGTGTGTGATTGGATGGTGATGTCACATAGTAAGAGTATTATTATGCTACAGATTACCGAAGGAGATTAAGCTTTTGGTTTAATATCATTGCCATCCATAGTGGTTCTCAAACTCTGGGCCTGATTCAGACCCACTCGCGAGCGCTCGCAAGTGGGTCGATGGTGCCCTAGTGCGCATGACGGAGGCTGCTCCGTCGTGCGCATGCGTGAGACCCAGCTAGCGACGGGGAAGCCGTCGCTCCGGGTCTCGCACCAAAGGGGGCGTGCTGTCGATGTTGATTGACAGCACGCCCCCTTTGGTGGGCGTGCCGGGGGCATGGCTGCCAGACGGAGGCGTCCCCATGGGAACGCCTACTGTCTGGGTCCGGCCCCACTGACATCACTAGTGGCTCTGATAGAACCAAAATCACTCCAGGGCTTGCGGTCACCGAGACCCTACCGCAGGGTCTCGTCGCAAGCCCGTTGGTTGCGATGGTCTTGACCATCGCGACCATCTTTTTGGCCGCTCGCATATGCTGTGGGTGGTCACCCACAGCTATGCGAGCGGCCAGGAGGCCACTCCAAGTTTAGGTAGGAGGGCCCTGATTCAGAGCGAGCGCTCTGAATCAGGCCCTCTGTCCTCAGGACCCCACACAGGTCACATTTTCCAGGTCACCCAGCAGGTGCACAGGTGTACTCATTACTCACTGACACATTTTCCAGGTCACCCAGCAGATGCACAGATGTACTCATTACTCTCCGACACATTTTAAAAGATCCACAGGTGAAGCTAATTATTTCACTGCGATTCTGTGAGGAGACCTGGAAAACATGCACTGTTTGGGGTCCTGAGGACTGAGGCCCTGATTCAGAGCCGGACGCTCTAAATCAGGGCGTCTTTTTTTTTTTTTTTTTTTTATGGAGCGGCCTCCTGGCTGCTCTCATTGCTGTGGGTTGGCACCCACAGCTAATGCGAGCGGCCAGGATGATGGTCAAGACCATTGCGACCATCGGGCTTGCGACGAGACCCTTGTGGTAGGGTCTCATGGCCGCAAGCCCCAGAGAGCTTTGGGCTCAAACAGAGCCGAAAGCTCTCCCACTGACATCACTTGTGATGTCAGTAGGGCCGCCCCCAAACGGTAGGCGTTCTCATGGGAACGCCTCCGTCTGGGCAGCCACCCCCCCCCCCCGGCCCGCCCACCAAAGGGGGCGTGCTGTTACTCAACATCGATAGCACGCCCCCTTTGGTGCGAGACCCGGAGCGACGGATTGCCCGTCGCTATCCGGGTCTCGTGCATGCGCACGACGGAGCCGGCTCTGGGCCACCATCGACCCGGTTATGAGCGCTCAGCGCTTGCGACCGGGTCTGAATCAGGTCCTGAGTTTGAGAACCTGTGGCGTAAATAGAGGTTCACTTTACTACCTCATATTACTGAGGTCCTTGTGTGGAGTTTGTATGTTCTTCTGAGTGTTTGTGGGTTTTCTGTGGGTGCTCTGGCTTCCTCCCACACTCCATAAACATATTGGTAGGTTAATTAGCTTCTAACAGATACATTAATCCTAATGTATGTGTGCCCATGAGATAGGGGATAGATTGTAAGCTCCATTGGGGCAGTGACTGATGTAAATGATTTATCTGTAATGAGTGGATGAAGGAATGTGTGCGCTATATAAATAGCTGATAATAAAATCAATTATACATTTTCGGGAAACTACATTTGTTCACACTCAGGGGCCTATTCATTAAACCTAAAAATTCTCTACAGATAATTAGGTTTAGAACTTGCATGGAGTTCTAGCTAATTATAGGTGGAATTCATCATTCCACCTCTCCATAAGTATCTATTCCGGTACCTGTCATTTTTGCGATGACAGCTTTTCGGGAAATAGATACTTTTCCTGCCTACACTACCTTATCGCATCTGGAAACAGTGCTACGCATGCGCTGATACATCTGTAAAACCAGCGCATGCGCAGCACTGCCTACAGATGCGTTAAGTTTGTGTACCCCTACCCTCCGCTCACCTCCCCCCCCCCCCAACTTACCTGTCCGCGCAGCAGCCTCCGGCTCCGTCCTGCTGCGCTGTCATGTGGTTTCCCGGCAGACCACATGACAGATTAGAAAAAAAAAATTTTTTTTTCTTTTTCTAAACTTTCTTGTGCTCTGCTGGGGAGCACACATGACAGACCAGCCTCCGGAGCCTGAGGACGGAGCAGAGCACCGGAGGGACTCGTCGGGGGACCTGCACACGTGGATACAGGTAAGTCGATTCTGCTATTCGCCACCTCACAGTGGCGAATAGTAACTGCATCAAATTCCAAAAATTCATAATTTTCGGAATTTGATGAATACCACAATTTCCACATCCCCATACTAATGTACTAATGTACCCATACTAATGTACCCATACTAATGTACCCATACTACTGTACCCATACTAATGTACCCATACTAATGTATGGGGAGCGTGGAAATTAACGCAGGGGAACTTAGCAAGGAGATATCTGTGATATCTCCTGTGCTAAGTGGCTACATGAATACCAAAATAACGTTATTTAAGGAAAATGTCCTTAAAAACGTTATTTTAGTGTTGATGAATAGGCCACTCAGTCACAGATAGGGGCCCATTTATTAATGATTTGCAGGGTGTTCTGGGCATTATATTACCGCCCATGATCGCATTGCTTGAAGCTACCTTAGCGCTGGAATGTATTATCCAGCACTCACAGGGACAGAGGCTCAGAAAGGAACCCATCCGTCCCTGTGATGTGTCCGGAGTGCTGCCGAGGCTACTGCGCATTGCTAGTCCCGCTGCCTGCACATGCACGGCCGCCATTTCTGGGGAGGCTTCCAGCTGAACCCACTGCCGGTGAATTATGCTTAGTGTAGCCCATAGGTTACAACGGTTTGGGTATGAAATACCGCCAGTCGGGATACCAGCTGTCAATATATCGTCAGCGACATCCCAATGCTCAATACTCCAACAACAGGGGTACGTAACTATGCTAACCTCCCCCCTTCTCCCTCTAACCCTCCTTTCTTGCATTCTAACCCTCCCTGTTAGTGCCTAAACCTAACCCTCCACCCTTAGTGTCTAACCCTAACTCCCCCTGCCCGTAGTGTAACCCTAACCTCCTGCTCCCCCTCCCGGAGCCTAATCCTCCAGGGGTGCCTAGAACTAACCCTCCCTGTTAGTGCCTAAACCTAACCCTCTACCCTTAGTGTCTAACCCTAACTCCCCCTGCCCGTAGCATAACCCCAACCTCCTGAAAACCTCCCCCCCGGCGCCTAAACCTCCAGTGGTGCCTAGAACTAACCCTCCGCACGGCTAACACCTAACCCAGCCCCGCTATACTTTGTTCAGGATGCTGGCTGTTGGGATTCAGGCGTCTGTGTCTAAACTGGCGTCGGGATTTTGGCGCCTATGTTTAGTCCAGGGTCCGGATTCCGACGCCGGGATTTCAACTGTCGGCATCCCATCCGTCGGCAAGGTAACTACATCCCGGTCACAACAGGCGTTAGCTGCGGGGGGGAGGGGGCAATCTCCGGAATGTTTTGCATTCCGGAAGCTGGTAAATCTGTCACTTCCCCCCCATAGAAACCCACTGTGGCTGCAGCTGCCGGCAGGAACGGAGGGATCGCAGCAGGTTTATCCCAGGTGGGAGCATTACCTGGGCGTGTAGAAGCATAGGCGTAGTATTCTGTTGGGAGGAGGCTATAAATGGCAGCCATCGCTGTCTGGGTTGCTCGGACTGAATGGCGTCCATGACCAAAGCACAGCTGATCATCGGTGCAGAGCTGTGGTAGAATATGTCAGACATATTGTTATCATCCGGGCTAGGCCAGAAATGAGATGGTGGAATTGTAGGCAGCGCATTTCCTTGTGAGGTTGAGATAGGGGGATTGTGTAAGGGGGGGGGTTATAGTTTGTATAATTCTAAAAAGTCTGGTACTATAGAATGTAGAAGAAGGCCGCAATATTCACCGGGAAGCTGGATTTATGGGAAGGACGGTGTTATCTCTTTCTTCGACTGGGCCAGCTTAGGGATCTCTATGCAGCCAGGTTTGGTGTTCCGGATATCCAGTAGATCCCTGGTAGAGATCAGCATGGCTAGGGGTGTAATAATGTCCTGGGTTAGGGTTAGGAGCATGTTTCCTGTTGCTGTGGGGGGTACGTACGTCATACCGGCACCTTTTTGTGGTCTCATCTTTCATTCCCATTTATTTAGTTCTGGAAACGGGAAGAAAAGCGGTGAAGCCATGATTTCCAGAAATGAATATAATTATCTGCGCACTTATACAGAGGGTCATGTTGGGAGGTATGCACTCATACAGAGGGTCATGTTGGGAGGTATGCACTTATACAGAGGGTCATGTTGGGAGGTATGCACTTATACATAGGGTCATGTTGGGAGGTATGCACTTATACATAGGGTCATGTTGGGAGGTATGCACTTATACAGAGGGTCATGTTGGGAGGTATGCACTTATACAGAGGGTCATGTTGGGAGGTATGCACTTATACAGAGGGTCATGTTGGGAGGTATGCACTTATACAGAGGGTCATGTTGGGAGGTATGCACTTATACATGGGGTCATGTTGGGAGGTATGCACTTATACAGAGGGTCATGTTGGGAGGTATGCACTTATACAGAGGGTCATGTTGGGAGGTATGCACTTATACAGAGGGTCATGTTGGGAGGTATGCACTTATACAGAGGGTGGCAGCAGTTGGACTCATAGGAGGCCAAGCACTGGCCCCAGTAAGCCCAGGGTCTACCAGGCTGATTTATTACCTATAAAATGAATAAAACTGGTGACTATAGCACTCACAGTGCAGCCTATGTGATGGAAAGTTGCTGCCATATATAAGAAGATATTCTGCACATTCTCCAAACACATATGCTATAGCAGGCCTGGCCAACCTGTGGCTCTCCAGCTGTTGTGAAACTACAAGTCCCAGTATGCCTTGCAACAGTTTTAGAAATTCCCTAATAGCAAAACTGTAGCAGGGCATGCTGGGACTTGTAGTTTCACAACAGCTGGCGAGCCACAGGTTGGCCAGGCCTGGACTATAGTAATAGGTTTATTCCACCAAGCATGCAGCATCTGCCTGGATTAGGGACAATAAAGTTGTTTGAAAATAGACAAAAAAAAACAAAAAACAGCTTGTCCCTGTGTATCTCGAGGTGACGCGCTGGGCGTGGCCTGCAGGAGACGCCGACCCGGAAGTGTCCGCTGGGCGCGGCCTGAGAGCGTTTCCGGCAGCTGAGGAGAGCGGAGCATCGCGCTAGGCCCCGGCCGGAGCCTCCGGAGCTATGTGAGGAGGAGAGAGGCGGCTCATCCCCGGCAGGTGAGACTCGGATCCCCTCCACATTACCCATCAAGACGCTCGCACAGACGCTCCCTCTCATTCTGGAGACCCCAGCCCGGGGAGCACGGCGCGCTCACCCCGCCTCCACGGCCTGCCCGCCCGACAGCCCTTTTACCGCGTCCTCCCCGTGCTGTTCCCACCCGCTCATCACCCTCCACCACCGAGCTGTCCCTCCCCTTCATCACCCCCCCATGCTGTCCCTCCCCTTCATCACCCCCCCATGCTGTCCCTCCCCTTCATCACCCCCCCATGCTGTCCCTCCCCTTCATCACCCCCCCGTGCTGTCCCTCCCCCCCATCACCCCCCCGTGCTGTCCCTCCCCCCTCATCCCCCCGTGCTGTCCCTACCCCCTCATCACCCTTCCCCCCTACTGCCACTCCCTCTCATCGCCCTCCCCCCATGCTGTCCCTGTCCTCTCATCACCTTACCCCCTCATGACCTATCCCTCCCTGTGCTGTCCCTACCCCCTTGTCACCCTCCCCTCCCCCTATCCCTCCCCCCCCTGTCCCGTCCCTCCCCTCCCCCTCCCCTTTGGTGTCCCCCCTCCCCCCCCTTTGGTGTCCCCCCTCCCCCCCCTTTGGTGTCCCCCTCCCCTCCCCCCCTTTGGTGTCCCCCCTCCCCCCCTTTGCTGTCCCCCTCCCCTCCCCCCCTTTGCTGTCCCCCTCCCCCCCTTTGCTGTCCCCCTCCTTTGCTGTCCCCCTCCCCTCCCCCTCCTTTGCTGTCCCCCTCCCCTCCCCCCCCTTTGCTGTCCCCCTCCCCTCCCCCCCTTTGCTGTCCCCCTCCCCTCCCCCCCCCCCCCCCCTTTGCTGTCCCCCTTCCCCCCTCCCTTTGCTGTCCCCCTTTGCTGACCCCCCCCTGCTGTCCTTCCCCCATGTTGTCCCCCCTCCCTTCCCCCATGCCGTCCCCCCTCCACTCCCCCGTGCTGTCCTTGCCCCCCTCCACTCCCCCGTGCTGTCCTTGCCCCCCTCCCCCAGCTCCTGTTTATACCAGACACCCCCATCCCTTTGCTCTCTCCCTTCCCACGCTTTGCTACACCCCTCCCCCACCCTGCGCTTTGCTACACCCCTCCCCCACCCTGCGCTTTGCTACACCCCTCCCCCACCCTGCGCTTTGCTATTCCCCCACCCTGCACTTTGCTATACCCCTCCCCCGCCTCACCCTTTTCTATACCTTTCCTTCACCCTGGCCTTGCTTTCACCACACCCTTGCCTATACCTCACCCTTGCCATCACCCTTCAACCACTCCGACCTACCTCCTATACCATTTCCTCATTACCTTGTCTCAAACTGTCTTCGCCCCCTCTCATCATCACAAACCACCTTGCCTCGGTTATGGCATTTGCATTACCCCAGTAGTGTTGTAATACCCCTGTCACTTACTAAGTCAATGCACTAAAACTTGGTTGATGTTGCTCAGCTACATCTGAGATGCCAAACTATTCTGGTGTTTTTGGTTCCGATTAGCAAGGTTTTATAGCACCCCCTCCCCCCAGCTACTAGCATTCCCTGAGTTTCCCCAGCAGGCAGAGCTCTCAGGTTACAGTCCCCTGTAATGTAACTGTCTATTGTGTGGACTGAATCCCCATCAGCCCTCCAAGGCTTCTAAACTCATCCCCAACATGCACTTCATGAAAAACAAAGTCCCCATCCTGTCTGTCCCTAAACCCCTTCGCACCTTAGTGTAAATCATTTGGGATTTTATTTATAGTATTGTGTAACATTGGTTTGTTTGCAAACTTTCTAATGCTGCTGTATGGCCCCCGTGTCTGTATGTCTGGTGCCCCCCCGTGTCTGTGTGCCTGGTGCCCCCCCCCCGTGTCTGTGTGCCTGATGCCCCCCCCGTGTCTGTGTGCCTGATGCCCCCCCCCGTGTCTGTGTGCCTGATGCCCCCCCCCGTGTCTGTGTGCCTGATGCCCCCCCCCCGTGTCTGTGTGCCTGGTGCCCCCCCCCCCCGTGTCTGTGTGCCTGGTGCCCCCCCCCCCCGTGTCTGTGTGCCTGGTGCCCCCCCCCGTGTCTGTGTGCCCGGTGCCCCCCCCCCTCCGTGTCTGTATGCCTGGTGCCCCCCCCCCGTGTCTGTATGCCTGGCGCCCCCCCCCCCCCCCCCATGCCCAGGTGTAGCCACATCATAGTTAGTGCTCTCTGGTTCCTCTAGTGGTACACCTCTGCATGTGCATCTGTATACGCTGCCGTGACTGACTCCCCGTCCCTGACATGAATTAGTAATACCTGCCTGTGGCACTTGGCTGTGGTGAATATCACGCTTCTCTCTGTAAACTTGATGACATCCTCTGCCCCCAGGCCCACTGATTGCCACATGCTGGAAGTGGACATGGTGCGGTTTGTGAAATGGTTGTGTGTTAGACTATGGTAATATGGAGGGATGTTAGGAGATGGGGTTTTGTTGTGTTACAAAAGTCCTATATATAAAATGGCGTCTCTTACAGCCCATCACTTTGCACGTGTCAGTAAATGCATGAAAAGCGCTTCGCAATTGAAGTCCGTCAATGGTACCTCTCCAAAATAGTGTACCAGCTTACTGTGTTAGACAATGGCAGTGCCGATGCAACGCTTAGAAAGCGTAACACTAAATGCGCCTTTACCGCGTGCATCAAGTTTAATGCTTTGTTACTGAGAACGTGTTAGTCTGAATCTTTTCCTGAGCCTCCAATATCCTTACACGGCCAAGGAGCTGCCGTTAGATCATTTGCGTTCAGCCGTCACAGCTCCGCGTGATTTCATTATAGGCAGACTATGAAAAGGCCTCTGGTGTCTTTATCCCTTACAATACTTACCTTTACGGGTGTCTCCTTTACATCACATTTCTATTTATTAAGAGTCTTTGTAAACAGTTGGCGGTCATCAAATGTACAATACCCTTTGTGCATCCATAGTGCGATGGAAATAATGTCACTTTCTCCAAACTTTTTTTTTTGATATATATATAAACCTTCCATAATGAATATAATAGGTTATGTATAAAGAGCCGCCGTGTGCTTCATGCGCTGTGGGTGTTGGTCGTGTGATGTAGGTAGAGCAGGTTTGCGCAATCTGCTGGAACAATGGGATGATATAACAGGTGACCATAGAGGCACATTCAGGGTCCTGGGACCGTTCTGTGGTGGAAGGTGGAGAGACATGGCCATCTCACTAGTCATACAGATTCGGGGGTCTCTCTCACTGCCTCATGAGGGGGAGATGCCCAGGAGTGACAATCTCAGCGGTGTGATAATGAAGATATAGGCTACATTACTTTTGGCAGCAGATACAGCCCCTCAGAGCCAATGTATCCTAGGCGGGAGCCTCTTACACGCGAGCCCTAAAAGAGCCTGGAGGCTTCTGGCTTCTTCTCCCCACTTACACAATAATGTATTCAGAAGATCCACAGATACAGACTAAGGTGCTGTATAAACTGGTGCCTGAACTGTGGAACGCCGTGCAGGTATTGGAAATTCACCGGCTCCCAAACATCACATGAACATCACATGAACAACACAGGAACAACATTGAACACAGCGTCAAACTGCTTTCAAGGAATCTAGAGTTGATTTTTGACCTAGTTTGTACGTTCACACAGGTCACTAAGGGTAAAGTCCGACTGCTGCACTTTGGTGATCTATTTGCAGCCTTCAGTCCCCTCACACGTTGTCGCATAGTAATGAGGGGTGATCTGTGCTGCTAATGCATTGCTGTATGGAGACACCACATTATACTCGGCCTGTGGTATATTCCGGCTTCTGTGCTTCAGTCGTGCGCTCTTTTAGCTTTGAGTTAAGGTTATTATGTGAGGAATAATGCAGTTTATATCTAAGTCTAGATGGAATAGAGCAAGTGAGTCAGTCACAAAGCACAGTCAAGAGGGTCCGCTGCAGGAGCGAACCAATCACAGAGGACAGTCAAGAGGGTCCGCTGCAGGAGCAAACCAATCACAGAGGACAGTCAAGAGGGTCCGCTGCAGGAGCGAACCAATCACAAAGCACAGTCAAGAGGGTCCGCTGCAGGAGCGGACCAATCACAAAGTACAGTCAAGAGGGTCCACTGCAGGAGCGCACCAATCACAAGGCACAATGTCATGTAGCTGGTTTTTCCCAAGAAAAAAATAGTTTAATTGAAATTATCACTATGAAAGAGATGTAGTATTATTGCTGTAAATGCACTTGGCGTGGCTATGGCACAGTATGTCTTGCTAAATGAGATTTTGGCATAATAACATATTTTCTGCTCATCAGAATGCATGCAGGTTGTGCCTGGCTCTTATTCCTTATGTCATGAGCAACTGTTCTGTCCACGTGACTCGCAGTGATCGGCATTGCCGTAGGTAGCTGCAGTTAATTCATTACGTAGAGCTGGCAACGCGTTAAACATAAAGTAGCACAGATACGAAGCGCCTATCCCGCGTCCTGCGCAACAATCCTCATCTGTAATGTTGGTAGTCTGGGTGAACACATTTGTACATATGTTGGATTTCTACTAATCATCTGGTTAGGATATATTATATATGTATCTTACGCTGTCTTCTGAGCTGAATCTAAGACCCGGTGTTACACAAGTTATTAGGAGTTTGGCTTTGGTGAGCCCCGTGTCTGAGTTTCAGGCGTATGGCAAGAAGGGCAGGGGTGTCTTCCCACCCAGATGGTCTTACATCTGTTTTGTTGGGAAGGTGAGACGGGTGGGATTGCAGCCCCTTAGCGGGTGATAACTGGTAGTGTCTGAATGCGTCCGCACTACACAATAAATGACATACGCATCAATTTCTGTTCTGCTCATTTTATGCCTGTTTGTTACATATTGGTAGAACTTGGAGAGTTTCCTAAAAACAGGCTGTGCTATTTCCTGTCGCCGGGTCTGTTTTGCACCCTGTCCTGGGATAATTGTGACAAGCAGGGTCTGACCTTCGCTCACTGTGGACTTTACATCGGTTACAGTCCTATAACCACAGTCACTGTGACTTTGCCTGTAGGGCAATGGTGGTTCAGGGAATGTATTGTAGGGACAGCAGAGAAAGCATCAGGTTTCCGTCATTTACGTCGTGTTCATGGTGAATGTGTTACCAGCCTGTTAGAGGGGAGGCGGGAAATATAAACACAGCGTAATATGTATATTTAAATGTCACTTGGGGTCCGTATTCCCTTTCATCAGTGTTCAGGCTAAATGCACTGTTTGCCTATGTTGTAGGTGGTTGTGTATTCTGATTGTAATAGTGGTTTGCATACAGCTACGTCACAGAGCTTGATTAAATTCAGCACGCTGTTAACCCCGACTAAGGATTTCTTCTCGCATCCCTCCTAGCGTGCGAGCAGAAATCCAACAAAACTACAGGTACAATGCTGTTTTTTGCCCATAGCGCTGCGGAAACAGCATTGCGCTGGGCAGTTTAGTCGGAGAATGCTGGTTCACGCAACTAAACACCCATGCTTAGGGCACGAGAACCGTCATTCTCCGACAAAAATACAGCGCTGAATTGAATAACTTCGGGAGCTCCTTCCCTGCGCTATTCAATTTCCGTTGATTGAATCGTGCCCTAATTGTACTAATAGTGATCACAAGATATGAGACCCGTTATCATATCTCAGTGATGCTCCTAGTGAGTGTACAATATGGCTGCTTCCACTGTGACTTGGTGCCTGATTTCCTTATTTTGCACTTTACAGAGATGCTTAAAGTACTTTATAAATCTCCCTTAAGCACGTCAGTGCGCGTCCCGATTCACAGCGCCCGTTACCCCAGCATGTGTGCCCCATTCTTCCGTGTGCAGAAATCCTCCGTTCCTCCCCTAGCCCTGAACATAATATGCAGCAGATGAAAACGACACTTCAGATCTATGCAAATGAATGAATGCAGCGAGAATGTCTGAATGTAAATGTGGCCGGCGTGAATCTCAATATGTCTTCACAGCACAAAACACCCGCGCGTCCTCCCTCCCCGCTAACCTACTTCGCTGCGGCTCCCGAAGATTCCTGCACACGTCTTGTTAGTGGATGAGGAAGCCATCGTCTCGGTTACAGATTCCCTGGGGCAATTAGTTTTCATTGTTTCGTACGGAAGAAGTGCTGAAGCGAATGCGCTTATTTAAATGTCTCACTGCCCTTCCGAGCCTCATTGTTCCCAGCACATGGCAGATTATTGGCACCCAGTCTGATATTTATTTAAGGATTAGTGTCTCGATGCAATAACCATTTCCTACACTGCAGAATATTACTCATTACAGGATTCCTCTGTCGTGCTCTTGTCAGCTATAATCTAATAATGGTGGGAGGGGGCCGGCAGGGCTATCGTGTGATTCTGCTCCCTTTAATCTACCTGATCATTTCCTGGACGATAAGTGGTGCGATTGCCGTCTGTCTCCACTTCATATATCGCAGGCGCACTAATGCGTTATCTGGGTAAAGAAATTCCATAGGTCAGCGCAAGCCTGCACAACACACTATGCGGTTGTCTGCTTTGATTGCACGCCTCTTAGGGGCTTATTCACACCAGTGCTGGAGGAGGTTTTGTTGTTGGGTGAACGTTTTTTTAGCTATGCCTCCAGTCACTATGTAGACCTTTGGTACTCCGTTATGTTTGTTGAATGGGGTTTTCACCAAATTGGGATATGCCAGGTCACCCGTGAGCCATTATTTCTGCTCGCACCTCCTTAGGGGCGAGAAGTCGTCAGGCTCTAAAACACACCACTCCCAGTACTCTCTGATGGGTTTACCTGCTTTACGGGTAAATTTGGCGCGACATGTGCGATAAGTAATAGGCGCCCATTACCTTGTGGCCACCGGTACAAGCCATTCAATATCGCCACGTCACTTCAAGTGCGAGAAAACAATTGAATTCCCACCATTGTATTTAAATTGGAAATGTACAGAAAGCTCAATATATTTATAGTATGGTTTCTGCTGAAATACAGATATACTCTTGCCTGTGCCGTGTCCGGATCTAAGCACCGAGCATCAGGGAGGATGCCGACTAGCTCACCGTAAATATAAATCACAGGCATCAGTCCCTGCCCCAGGGGAGCTTACACTCTATATTCCCTGTCACATGGACACACACACTAGGGTACGTTTTTGGCAGAAGCCAATAAACCTGCCAGTATGTTTCTGGGGCTGTGGGAGGAAACACTGGGAGAATGTACAAACTCTACACAGATCTGCCATGACTGGGAATTGAGCCCATGACCTCAGTAATGCTAACTACACCAACCGTGCTTCAGGGTGACAAGTTATAGGTGAAAATTAAGTTAATAATATGTCCCCTCAATGTTGGAGCAGAATATACCTATGGATGTCGTGTGGGCTATAGATTGGATCCAGTACGGCCTGTCCAGCAACACTGATCCATCTGTCTGATTCTGTATAGTGACCATCGCTAGATGCTAAATGATTGATATCATCTGAGAACATCTAGGGAGACCTATACCCCAGGGACATGAAGTCATTGAATGATGGTTTGTATGTTTAGGAAAAACCCCCGCCACACTCTAGGTTGTCTGTTATTTGGGGTCTGTGACCACACAACCTATGTAACGCTGGGTATAGAAATGAGGACTCTAGACGGGCAGGTATACGGTAAAACAGTCTTTTAATGGCGGCAGACACTGCACCTTAGCATACGTGAGCATAGGCCTGGACACATACAGGCACATAGCGGAAAATAACACTGTACAACAAGTTAATACTTTTAATTTGTTTCCTTTCTAAAAACAGTCACGCATCACTAACAGTCACGCATCACTAACAGTCACGCAGCACTAACAGTCACGCAGCACTAACAGTCACGCAGCACTAATTTGAGGTCAAGAAAAACAAATGATTTCAGAATGTTTTTACTAGCTCTATTTTTTGAGGTACACTACTTGCACTATACTGTATGTACATTAGTAATGTAGTCATAGTGAAAAGCTATTGTACAATAATCTGATATTTTCTTGATAGCAAATAAATAAGTTGTTTTAATTCAATTAATCGTAAATAAGACCACAAAACGAAACAAACACACAGCGTAGGAAACGTACACACAGCGTAGGAAACGTACACACAGCGTAGGAAACGTACACACAGCGTAGGAAACGTACACACAGCGTAGGAAACGTACACACAGCGTAGGAAACGTACACACAGCGTAGGAAACGTACACACAGCGTAGGAAACGTACACACAGCGTAGGAAACGAACACACAGCGTAGGAAACGAACACACAGCGTAGGAAACACACATACAGCGTAGGAAACGTACACACAGCGTAGGAAACGTACACACAGCGTAGGAAACGTACACACAGCGTAGGAAACGAACACACAGCGTAGGAAACGAACACACAGCGTAGGAAACGTACACACAGCGTAGGAAACGTACACACAGCGTAGGAAACGTACACACAGCGTAGGAAACGTACACACAGCGTAGGAAACGTACACACAGCGTAGGAAACGAACACACAGCGTAGGAAACGAACACACAGCGTAGGAAACGAACACACAGCGTAGGAAACGAACACATAGCGCAGGAAAGTACTATGTAATATAGTAGCCTATACATGGGGGGGGGCTTTTTCTTTGCTTGGCGCTTGTACTCCTCCTCTGGGCCATCTCTTGTCACTGTCACCTCCCCTGATATCTTTGTTCCATTGCTGAGATGTCTTGGTGGAATCGCTCCCTATGCTGTCACTCAGTGCACCACAGTTATCTTGTGGGGGTAATATCGTGAAGCGCATATATTTGAATAGGGGAGGGGACAAATAACTGATTCATTTAATTGGGTCATTAGGCCCCGCCCCCTCTGCGCAGAACGCAGATTGCTGGTAAGATTCTCTCCATTCTGCCCACGTCACTAGGAATACCCCTACAGCATCATACATGGGCTATATCTCGGAACTCAGAGCTAACTGAGAGTTTTACATGTCATATTCATTCTTTTCATGCTGACTTCAATTAGAAGTAACTATTGTCACATCGGAAACATTTTCATTGTTGTGCAGTGTAATCAAACAAACATAAAAGTCAATGACCCAGCACTCCTTGTGCTTTACAGTCAGCAGTTACAATATCTTTAGAACTTCCAAGTCCTGGCTCCCTAATGCTAACCACCATCCCTGGCCTATCGCCTGACCAGCTTATCCGGCATCAGGAGCAAGGAGCATCAGGTGTGAGAGTTTTAAACCCTTCCTGTGCTCCAGTGATTATTCCAGCTGGGTCTGTGTAAATGTGAAAACCTGGGATTCCACACCTCCACGGATAATGCAGAACGCACAGGTGTCACTCCAGCCTCCCTTGGAGGGAGCTGATCCCAGGAATGTGCCCATATAACATGTTACTTACATTTGCCAGCAATAGGACAACCTACAGTATACAGGTATATCACACACCTGTTATTGGGGAACCAATGCTCCCCCTCCGCCTGGCATGTGCCTTGGGCATTATTACTCTGGCTCTCTGTGTGGGCAGGCTGCTCTGGGAAACTCATCACGTGATCATTCAGAGCAAATATGGCAGAAGACTGATGATGTCACAGCGGCACTGAGTACGCACCTGCCAGTACTCGGGCTGTTCCCACTCATGACTTACACCGGTAACACAGCAGACAGGTCACGGAGGATTACTGGTGTTTCGTTGATATCATTGTGTCGTGTAGGTGATGAATACTCTCCCCTGCCCCACTTACAGTAGTAGAAGTATTGGGGTCTTGTTCATGCTGTATGGGGGCTGTTGTACCTCCATGGATAAGGACCCTGTGCATCAAAGGAACAGATATTACTGGTTGGAGGGAAAGGACTTTGCTGAGAAACAATTTGCAAAACATGAGATATTGTCCGACGTTCCCTAACTCTCCCACTCAGCGACATCACAGCCCCTGGGGTGTCCGAGCTGCACATGTTACGTCTCATGGCTGCTGCATGCACATGTTACTGGTTATCTCCATGTAAGATCTACAGCGTGGAATGGGAGATGTCTGCTGAAGCTGGTTTATATTTGTGAAGCGGAATCTGCGACGTGTTTAAGGTGTGTGGGGGGAGGGGACACGATGAAGGACAGGGGTGTCCTGGGGTGCACAGTATTAGGCTGGAGAGCAGTGTTGCGATCACACCAGTCAGAGCTGCCAGACCAGTTTGTCATCTGCAGACTGTACCGGCTGGGTGAGGGGACCTCCTGCGACAAGCACCAGACTAATCGCTTACGCCATCCCTGTATAAACCAGTAAGCAGTGACTCGCTAGAGTAGGGCTTTCGGGCTGTACCTGCAGAGTATAACGAGTGATTGGAGGGTGTAATATCATTAGAAATGACCATTTATACCAAAGGTCACTGAGCAACACTCATTACTCATCACGGTCTTCAGACTTTACCGCTATATAAACCCCAATATGTTCGTGGAGGAATAACTTGTGTGAATACGCTCTGTTTTCACCTGGTTGTACATATGGTCACAATTGTGACATTATCTGGAATAGGTGATATAGCAGCTGAATGAGACCATTGCTAATTGTATTTTATTACTGTCTTTAATAAAATGAATTTGTTTATATGTACTAAAATTGTACTGTGACGCTATCGTACAAGATTTACAGAAGTATATCCAGCTTCAGGCTATGTCTGGCTATAATACCAAGATGTGATGAGCCAATTACCAGAAATGTAAGGAACAGAGAAGTATGTACTAAGGTTAAATGACCTTTTTAATGTATACATCCTAATCATATGATTTAGTGCTACGGGACTATAATGATAAGGTTGGATTTCTAGCTATAGGGGAGTAAAATAATTATTTGATTGGTGATATTGCCTTTAGGGGAGTATAATTATAACCATTGTTTGATTGGTTTAGGTGTAAAATCATATTTGGTATATAATTCTTGTACAATCAATGTATGGCCAGCTTACAATGATTCATCTGCCAGCTCTGTACAGACGTACATATATATATATCATCTTCAAGGAGACTTCATCGTTTTTCTGATCATTTCAGTATCATAGAATAATCAAATGATGTGTTAGTGAGGACAGGACTGAGAGTTATATAGTGGGAGGAGCAGGGTCCCCAGCAGCACAGAGTATATCAGGAGATGAGTGATGTATTAGTGAGGACAGGGCTGCATGTGACAGGGGCAGTGACATGATGTGAGTAGGGAATGGAGGCAGCAGGAATTCACAGACTGAGAGTTATATAGTGGGAGGAGCAGTGACTCAGCAGCACAGAGTAAATCAGGAGATGAGTGATGTGAAAGTGAAGACAGGGCTGCATGTGACAGGGGCAGTGACATGATGTGAGGAGGGGAATGGAGGCAGCAGGAAGTCACAGACTGAGAGTTATATAGTGGGAGGAGCAGGGTCCCTAGCAGCACAGAGTATATCAGGAGATGAGGGATGTGTTAGTGAGGACAGGGCTGCATGGGACAGGGGCAGTGACATGATGTGAGGAGGGGAATGGAGGCAGCAGGAAGTAAAAGACTGATAGTTATATAGTGGGAGGAGCAGGGTCCCCAGCAGCACAGAGTATATCAGGAGATGACCGATGTGTTAGTGAGGTCAGGGCTGCATGTGACAGGGGCAGTGACATGATGTGAGGAGGGGAATGGAGGCAGCAGAAAGCCACAGACTGAGTGTTATATAGTGGGAGGAGCAGGGTCCCCAGCAGCACAGAGTATATCAGGAGATGAGTGATGTGTTAGTGAGGACAGGGCTGCATGTGACATGATGTGAGGAGGGGGATGGGCAGGAAGCCTGAGCGTTATATAGTGGAAGCAGCAGGGTCCTTTCAAACTGATGTCTGATAAATGGAGTATATCAGCAGTAATTCTAGCTTGTTTAGCTGTAGGATAAAGATGTAATTAATCATGGACCAATACTGACACATGTGCTTCTCTTGCAGAATCCTGTTCAGCAGACAAGATGGACAGCAACAGCTTCATCCAGTTCGATGTGCCGGAGTACAGCAACACAGTCCTGAGTCAGCTAAATGAGCTGCGTCTGCAGGGGAAGCTGTGTGACATAATCGTCCACATTCAGGGCCAGCCGTTCCGCGCACACAAGGCCGTCCTCGCCGCCAGTTCCCCTTATTTCCGCGACCATTCAGCACTAAGCACCATGAGTGGCTTATCAATATCGGTCATCAAAAACCCCAACGTCTTTGAACAATTGCTGTCGTTTTGCTACACTGGAAGAATGTCCGTACAGCTAAAGGATGTTGTCAGCTACCTAACCGCAGCCAGCTTTCTGCAGATGCAGTGCGTCATCGACAAGTGCACTCACATTCTGGAGAGCATTCACTCGAAAATCAGCGTGGTAGGAGTCGGTGGAGAAGAGAGCCAAATCAACCACAACGGCGTCAAAGACGACAGTTACTTTGCCAACCCGGTGGACATTTCTCCACCGTATAGCGGGCAGGTGAGACAGTCGATCATAGGCAATGACCTGAAGTTAGATGGTATCGCTAACAAAGGCGCAAGGAGCCGTCCTCAGGAAGAGGGTCAGTCGGACAGAGGCAGCAGTGGTAGCATTTCAGAACATGAAATTCAGATAGAAGGCGATCCGGAACACGGTGACGCGGTGCGCGAGAGCCAATCTGCTGAAGTTAAAGTGAAAGCCGAAAAATCGGATCGGCCAAGCTGCTCCGATAGCTCCTCGTTGGGCGACGATGGCTACCACACTGAATTGGTCGACGGCGAACAAGTTGTGACGGTGAATGTAGGCACGTACGGGTCTGTATTGCAACATGCGTATTCATATTCTCAAGCTGCTTCCCAAACTACCAACATATCCGAGCCGTACGGTGGCATGAGCAACTCCAGCCCTTCCAGGTCCATGCTTAGCTGTTACCGCGGTGGCCGGGCGCGCCTAAAGAGGGCATCGGTGCTAACCGGCGAAGTTCACAATGTCATTCAGAGTCCTGAAAGTGAAACGGTGGTAAGCACGCCAAATTACGAGGGCAGCCCCCGTGAGAGGAACGCACGGGGTTACTGGCACCCCTACAGCGAGAGACTCATCTGCATCTACTGTGGTAAGACCTTCAACCAAAAAGGGAGTCTCGACCGCCACATGCGACTACACATGGGGATCACGCCATTCGTGTGCAAGTTCTGCGGTAAGAAATACACGCGGAAAGACCAGCTGGAATACCACATACGGGGGCATACGGATGACAAGCCTTTCCGGTGCGAAGTGTGCGGCAAGTGCTTTCCTTTCCAAGGCACCCTGAATCAGCATTTACGGAAAAACCACCCCGGTGTAGCGGAGGTGAGGAGCCGGATAGAATCGCCAGAGAGAACAGACGGCTACGTAGACCAAAACGACGCTTCGGGTTCAGAAGTGAACATGGACTCGAACATTGAGATTCACACAGTCACGACCACGCCCGAGTAACGGCGAGGTGCCGCGGCACACTGTACAAAGCACACGTAATATTAATGCCTATTTTTACTACTTATTGCTTATTTGGTAATCTCTTTAGTACAGCGAAAGCGACTCCCTAATGCTTTGTTTTTTTGGGAATGCTTCTTGGTAATACAAAGACTTTATAAAGTTTCTGGATGATACACTAAATGTACTTGTTTTACATTGGGGTTTTTTTTTTTTAATATATATCATTTTGTCCTGTTTTTGTTGCTTTTTGTAAGGAGACAGGGTACAATTGCACTCCTGAAGAAGCATATATATCTAGAGGCGAAAAGTGAGGGTTTCCTGGGATTTTTGGGGTGTTTTTTTTGTTTTGTCATTTGGTGAATGATTTTGTTTTATCGTAATGAAAGTGTTTATTAAACGAGAAATTCTATATATCTCTATGGTTTATGAATAGCTGCGCTGGAAGGTTAGGAATAGAGCCGTGCCCTTGACTGATCGGAACAAAACAATGTATCGCAATCTACTGTCATTTGTTTTATTACAACGTGATTATACACTTCCCAATATACAGGTTATTTGTGGTTTGTCTAGACACAAATTGCAGTTTTTTTGTTGGCCTTGTAGGTGTATACGGATGCTGTGCATTAGTTTATAAGGCCGCGCTACATGAAGTACCGCTAGACCGTATCGCAGTCATTGCTGGAGTCCTTGGTGGTCTCATCGATCCGCCTGGCTGCACCCATATTCTATAGGTCGTGCTTAAATGTGTGATATCGCCATTGGAGACCTATATCCAGCCATCAGATCAAATGGGTCCTTTTGGTTAGTGAATTCGGAGCCTTAAGTTATCTGTAAGGATGTTGGTATGTGACCCGTCTGTGTACACCGATCGCTAAATCCGGAATTGCGATCACATTGGTAGAAAAATCAATATTCCCCACCAAACCGCCTTGTATAGAGGCTGAAATGATGCAGGCGCGCTGTTGTCGCAGCTGTTCATAATCCTATAATGTTATATTGTGTAAAGAAGCGAATGTACGATTGAAGTCTGAACTTCAAACACTTTGCAGTAAATGGGCCCTATATAAGGGATCGTCTTTATTTCCTGTGAAGCTCTCCGCACGCCTGCCTCTCGTCGCACAACACGGATCAGATGCCAAGCGTCTAATTGGATGTTGCTGACAACGTGTTGCGTTCTGTCGCAGGCAGTCCAGGCTGCGGTTTGTGGTGCTGAATTTTTATTTTATATATACATAGTTCTACTTTTTATTTTTTATTTTTTTGCTTTTCCCCTGAGACTATATTAATCTGTATTGTACAGATACCGACTTTTTGCCAAGCTGCCGTAATATCACACTGCAGGCTGGGATAGGTTATATTAGGGGCAACGAGTAATTCTCCTGGGCTCCGTCTGTCCATCCGTCCGTTATATACTACGTAGACTCCACCCACTCGTGGGGCAAAAATTTGTTTTGTGCAGTGACGCGCAATGGTTACCGAAGGCAGAGCGCGCTGGGAGAGGGGGGTTTATAATCATGTAAACCTTTTCTCTGATTGTCGTCTTAGTATATTTGGCCCTCAGTCCTCGTGTCGTGTATTTTGTGGCCAGAAGTTGCTGCTACTGGGGGAAATATTTGTGGATTCCGATTATGGGGATAAAACTGTAGCCGTTTGGAATTGTCCCGTAACTTGCCCCATAATAGGTTCGGTAGTCGTGTATTAAACACTATCAAGAAGGAATCAGCTTCCTGTAATCCATCACAGCTTTGATCTTTATCATCACGCAGGGTCTTCTCACACTACATTGTGGCGCACCCCCACGCCTACACCCAAAGCAAATGGCCGCTGGACTAAATATTTGTGCATTGACACAGCACCCCCCAAACCACCTAGGATCCAACGAATGCTCGCCAGATTGGCTGTAACTGTTCAAGACTGCAGTAAACGGCAATATTTCCGTATACTGTAAGTTGTTTTATAGGGGTAGCCAATAAAGTTTACTTTCTTTTGTTTAAAAAATAAAGGGGGGGGGGGGGGTAGTGTGACAATAGCCTTGTAGCTCACAGCGCCAAAGCAACAATTACTTTTTACAACTTATTGTAAAGCTGTGTGAAAAATGAAACGTCATAGCGGTGATGTTCCTCTTCCCGCGCAGTGTTTATCCATGTGACGGGCCACTGTGCGGGTAGCATCCGGCCTCATTTATCATCCGCTCACTTCCTTGGGTTGCGCAGAACTAGCCCTCACACGCACGGTCATGATTGCTGGTCTGTCCTGCGCTGTGGATACTCCTCTGCTAATGCGCTCAATACTTTCCGAGAGAGAACGCGCCTGTAAGTCCATCGGTACTCTGCTAATGTCTGTCCTTGGGGGCTGGTGACTGATCTTTTTACAAATGTGAAAACTGCTGGAATCGGCGTTTTTCTTTGACTCCAGATAAACCTCATACCTCTTACTGTAGAACCCTGTATTTATTTAGCAGAGCCTCTTTGTGCGGGGGGTGTTTTATACTGGCCATACTGTAATAGAGGGAGGTCCGTTGTCAGATGTACGCAACTGCGTAGCGACACACAGAACCTCTAGACCCAAAGGCAGCTTTTAGCCTTCCCCCATTCCTTGAGCCGGTTGTGGTAAGAGAGGTATTTAAGCCATAATGCAGAACTGTATGTTAGGTTATTTTCTCCTTACTCTACTCTACGCACAAGGTTTTAGATTGGTCCTTCCCCTTGCGTTGCTATAATCCCGCTGCCTTGCTGGGCTCCAGCGATTGGCCACTGTGCTGATCAGGGCTATTCCTTTGTGGGGACGCAGCGTAATCTGACCACCTCCATAATATAGTAACAGAATCGCTTTCCCTTCAGTAACCGGTTTCCCCAGCGTATACGTGTAACATGCACGCAGCGGCCGATACTCACAGATACATCGTAGTGTGCCTTGTCACGTTGAAACGCCTCGGCAGGATTTTGAAAGTGTCGCCTACATGCATAATAAGCGCAGCGGATTCATTATTTAGCCTATTCATTCTCTGGACACTAGTGATTTATTTCTACCTTGCAAATGAATAGGATTTATTAATGCGGAACGGCTGCCGTCTCTGTAAGCGCGAGGCTATGCCTGTTATCTGCTAAATATCTACAGTACGTAACAGACCTCTCGCCACATGAATCTTCCTATCCAGTATTACGTTAGTACATCACTGTTACACCTTCCACACAATAAGCGGGCAGCCAGCTCCAATGCCCAGCGCCCAGACCCACTGCTGGCCTCAAGTCAAAAGCTACTTTACATTTAAAGAAATGTGAATTTTTATTTTTCTTCTTGTCTCTCTCAACAAAAAAAACAAAACCGAAATATTTAACCTGTAATGACTGTGAAATCGGACATTTTCTGCTCTTCTCATTATATAGTTTGTGGTTTAAAAATGAGTTATAATAATGTTCCTAAACTCTTTGATATTCTGCATCATGCAGCGTCTTTGTGTATCGGTATACTGACTGTTTTGTAAATACACTATCCATGTTATTCCAGTCTCCAACGCGCTCCCAGGCTGCGTAGAGTCGCTGGGTGACGCCATCCGTTCCCGTGCGGTTTACACGGAACACGTCACCTCCACAACAAAACGGTGTTAGTCCCAAATCTGCCGCTCAGTACGCGCCAAACTCCAGATTACATTTACGATTTTTTTTTTTTTTTAGGTGCGGCCGATTTGTGATGCAGGCGAGAATAAACACCCAATCTAAGGGCTGGGGATAGTGCTATGTCACACAAGCTTTACTTAAATAAAGTATTTAATTCCTTTTTTGTTTTCATTTTTATAAATATATATATATATAGACTGTGATATAGTTAGTGTCATTATTTTAAGGGTTTTCTCAAAGCAGAACCCACCGAAAGGGACTAAAATATGCAACCCCCTACTCTATTTTCTAAGGGATTCTCGCCCTTTTAATGGTGCTCTTTTGACTGGTCAGGATTATTTATTAAATTTTATATATAAGAAAAGAAAAAAGTATTTGGAGATTTACTTGTGTGTAAATTCTTTATATAATGTCAGTTGATGAAAACCATATATTTCATATTACCAGGATATTGAGATTTTCAGTATCAAGTCATTCAGAATGTTGGATATTTAATGTTCATGACCAAATGGGGCGCAGACGTTGATATGGGGCGAGGTAAAGCCAGGATTGGCCCCATTTCTGGAGGCGCGTACGTGTTATTTATGCCGGTTTTGGTTCTGTCCAAACCCCATTTTTCTGCATTTTATTTGGAGATATTTTTTAGCATTGCGTATATATAGATCCTGTCCTGTTTTATGTCTCATATGGGCAGGGACAGGTTTCTAAAATGAACATAAAATGTCATCTGTTTAGGATTTTAAGCAATGGGAACAGTTATAATAAGGGATCACGTACCACCTTCTGCACATGAAAAGGATATATATATATGTATGTGTGTATATATATGTATGTATGTATATATAATATATATATATATATATATATGTATGTGTGTATGTATGTATGTGTGTGTATATATATATATATATATATATATATATATATTATACACACATGCATACATACAGACCGGCGGCACTCGTCCAAAAAAACCACACAGACGGCAGGTCAAATGCGTACATACATATACATGCAAAAACAGCGGCACTCGCAGGACTTGTAAAGAAGACTCCAGACTCCCAAGGTTCTTGATAAAAGTCGTTTGACTGAAACGTTGAACTTGACCTTTGGGAGTCTGGAGTCGTCTTTACAAGTCCTGTGAGTGCCGCTGTTTTTTGCATGTGTACATTTTCGCCTGTTTGGACCATCAGAGGGCACCCAGGCATTTGTATGTTATTTAACCTGTGCAGTGCCGGCTTTATTTCGAATATATATATATTTTGTAATGCTAATGTACTGTGACTATATAAAGGCAAATGCTTCTATACAAGTCCCAATCCTGGGTGGTGTCTGACAGTCTATACCTTGCAGGAGGTGGTGCAGATTTTTTTTTTATAATGTTTCCTAAAGTGATTACATCCAAATTTTGCGTTTTTATCCCAACATAATGATTTGCGCCTAGTAGGAGGGGCTCATATTAATATGAGGGGCTCTGGTTGGCTGCGGCTACCCAACCTATCATAAATGAGTTTTACACGATACCTAAGTGATACAGTAAGTGACATATTTGTATGTAAGGGGGGATGCGCCTGGGTTGCATATAGGTCTGTCCGGTTACCCAGATATTTGTTGGTGAGCAATCCACAAATGGTCATAATATTAAAGCCCCCTATAATGAGGTGATGATATCGCACCATTAAAAGGGTCTCACCCCGGGTCACTAAATATACAAATCTTCTGAATGACTTCCGTGTTATTAGCCCCTCCGGGTCCAGCTTGCAGGCTGGAACCGCGAGGGGTTAACTTGCAATATAAACCAGTAACCTCACAACTCCGCACTTCTGTATGAAGTATCTCAAGCTCGCTACGAACATATGCTGTAACAACTAATAACTTGCCATTAAGGATTATTTTATAGCATGATTTTAAAATATTTATTCAAATGATATTTTACTCTTGTATTTTTTTTTTTTTTTAAAGATTTGTGATATAACTTCAGCGCTGCTTCCTTTTGTCACATGACTTCAGTGCTGCTTCCTTTTGTCACATGACTTTGGCTTGTAAAACGGCTTTTTTTTGTTTTGTTTTTTATTTTATGGTATAAACTAAAGTCAATGGGGATTGCTGTTTGTTTGTAAATAAAATGCTGCTACAGCCAATTGCGTGTGGAGTGCTTTGTCCTGCAGGTTTATCGCAAGTCTGCCTTCATCCCGCATAACGGCGCATTTCTCACGCGGCGGAGGCAGCCGTGCTATGGGGGCTGTTCAGCTCACCAGGAATCCGTGACAATGTACTTACATATACACAGTGCTACGTTATTCTCAGGAATATTGGTTCTGTTCCCAACCTCAACCCCCAACAGGTCATGTTTTCAGGATTTCTGTCTGGAAGCAGATGGTATAATTACTGAGCCAGCAACATAGATTAATCATGCACAAGCGAGTTAAAGACATCCAGAAAACATGACCTGTTGGTGGTACTTGAGGCCTGGAGTTGTGAATCCCTGCTGTATAAATAACCTTTGATGTTTTCCCACCTTCTAGGAAGCAATATACAAAGGAAAGAGATGTGCAAAATGGTCATTAACATTCATATAGCGCCAGTATGCAGTACGGCTCCTTTCAGGTAGGTGCGTGCAGTAAAATAACAGTCTCGCCCCCCCAAAAAAAAAAAACTGCTGTAAAACCGTACATAACACAGCCAGGGTGTGCGGTTTGGCCTCCCTGTGTACATGCACACCGTGCACCCATTATAGATACGCCAATGATGTGTGTGTATGTGTATATATACACACACACGCACACAGGTGCATAAATATTGGGACATTGACTGAATTTTCATATTTTGGCCTCTATTCACCACCACAATGGCTTTGAAATGAAACAAACAAGATGTGATTTACCTGCAGACTTTCAGATTTAATTTGAGGGTAATTACATCCAAATCCGGTGAACGGTGTAGGAATTACAGCGGTTTCTATATGTGCCTCCCACTTTTTAAGGGACCAAAAGTAATGGGACAAACTAAACAATCCTAAATCTAACTTTCACTTTTTAATACTTTGTTGCAAATCCTTTGCAGGCAATTACAGCCTGAAGTCTGGAACACATAGACATCACCAGACGCTGGGTTTCATCCCTGGTGATGCTCTGCCAGGCCTCTACTGCAAATGTCTTCAGTTCCTGCTTGTTCTTGGGGCATTTTCCCTTCAGTTTTGTCTTCATCAAGTGAAATGCATGCTCAATAGGATTCAGGTCAGGGGATTGACTTGGCCATTGCATAACATTCCACTTTTTAGCCTTAAAAAACTCTTTGGTTGCTTTTGCAGGATGCTTCGGGTCATTGTCCATCTGCACTGTGAAGCACCGTCCAATGAGTTCTGAAGCATTTGGCTGAATATGAGCATATAATATTGCCCAAAACACTTCAGAATTAATTCTGCTGCTTTTGTCAGCAGTCACATCATCAATAAATAAAAGGGAACCAGTTCCATTGGCAGCCATACATGCCCACGCCATGACACTACCACCACCATGCTTCACTGATGAGGTGGTATGTTTTGGATCTTGAGCAGTTCCTTTCCTTCTCCATACTCTTCTCTTCCCATCACTCTGGTACAAGTTGATCTTTGTCTCATCTGTCCATAGGATGTTGTTCCAGAACTGTAATGGCTTTTTTAGATGTTTGGCAAACTGTAATCTGGTCTTCCTGTTTTTGAGGCTCACCAATGGTTTACATCTTGTGGTGAACCCTCTATATTCACTCTTGTGAAGTCTTCTCTTGATTGTTGACTTTGACACATATACACCTACCTCCTGGAGCGTGTTCTTGATTTGGCCAACTGTTGAGAAGTGGTATTTCTTCACCAGGTAAATAATTCTTCTGTCATCCACCACAGTTGTTTTCCGTGGTCTTCCGGGTCTTTTGGTGTTGCTGAGCTCTCCGGTGCGTTCTTTCTTTTTAAGAATCTTCCAAACAGTTGATTTGGCCACACCTAATGTTGTTGTTATCTCTCTGATGGGTTTGTTTTGATTTTTCAGCCTAATGATGGCTTCACTGATAGTGATAGCTCTTTGGATCTCATATTGAGAGTTGACAGCAACTGATTCCAAATGCAAATGTCACACCTAGAATCAACTCCAGACCTTTTACCTGCTTAATTGATAATGAAATAACGAGGGAATAGCCCACACCTGTCCATGAAATAGCTCAATGTGTCGGGACAGACATCACGATTGGGCCTGTCTGGTTGTGATGTCACTGTGTGTCAATGGGTCGCCCCTAACACAGCCAGACAAACTGATGTGAACTACGTCGTTGACAGACAATTGGGTGTACACACCCGCCTATCTGATACATTGTCCCATCAATGTAGCTCGTAGTGTGTACTAAGCATAACATGGGCAAGACTTTAGGTCGCTAGATGCAACCACACACATACGTATATAGAAATTGGCACAAACCTGCATATAGACAGATACACACTAATATATATATATATATATATATATATATATATATATACACACACACGCAGCCCCTGTGCTAAGCAGCCTTCTATAGGGGAGGCGGGAGCTCCCAGAGTCACATGGGTGTGACAGCTACCAATCAGATGAGAGTGGGTGTGGTAATCAATATTGTGTGCTCTGATAGATATCTATGTCAGGGGTTCCCAACCACGCCCCTCAGGACACACGAACAGTCCAGGTTTTATAGGACAGACATACTTGATCACAGGTGTCTTAATGAGTACTGCACTTTTTTTTATTTAACCATCTGTGCTCAAGCATGGATATCATTAAACCAGGACTGCTAGTGTCCCGTCCTCGAGGCAAACGCTGACAGGTGTGTGTGTATATATATATATATATATATATCCTCTCTCTCAACCCCCTCCCTCAGACCAGTGATAATCAGTAATGGTAACTGGTAGAGGTTACAAAAAGTTTGTTGGCAAAGACTGAACAATAGTCACATTGAGCATTATGAGAAAAGGCCTTTGTCAGGGAACAAGTGGTGGGCTAAGAGCTTTCGGCTGTCCTGGGCCATGATGCACCTCCAGTGGGCTACTGAGAGCTGGTAGAAGGTCTTATGGACCAAACATGGACTCTGGCTCATCACGCGGAGCTTTTGTACACCGTCCTGTAGGTGAAAGGACGGTTCCTCAGTGTGTGATGCCACAATGGTCCTTGGGGTCCTCTGCTAGATCCCGAGCCGACGACAACCTGGACCAAAAGGGCTACCCCAGTATACTGCAGCGTCACGCAATACCCTCTGGTCAGGGGTGTTCTAATAAGTAGTGGGCACACGTTCAATGCCCATTAGAGGGTCCCCTTTTGTTATCTGCCCCCAACTCTCCGCCCTATCCCTCCTCCAATCAGGCTGTCAGTGATGGTCAATCACTCCCCCGGGAGGCAGAGGTGCAAGTAGAAACTGGGGGCGATGTAAGAAGAGGCGGTAAGTGCCAAATGCGCTATAACCAGCGCTGTGCGACACATCGAACATCGTCCTGTATGACAGCAGGTAATGTAGAGAAATCGCTTTTCTCTACGGTTTGCAGCTGCTACACTTTATCGCGACTGAAAATCATTCAGATGTTTTTATTACAAAAAGATAAGCGCACTTTTGTGGCTTTTTTTTTATTTTTACATACCAGCAGGATTGCCTGGTAAATGCCCCGGGGGTCCAGCTGCGCATGAGGTCTGCGAGATCCCGTGCATGCGCAATGGGCGCTGCCAGGAGCTGGGACACCGCGCATCAGCACTAGGCTGCGCTGCGAGTCTGGCACCAATCGCCAAAGGGGGGAGGAGTTGTCCCTACCCTCACTCCGGCAACTAAGATGTTACTACAAATCGGTGTTGCCGGTGTTCATGCTTCCTGCGTCCCCTCCACAAGAGGCGAGGCAGGAAGAACTACAGCAATATGATGGGTACCGCTATCGTACATCTCCCCCTGCCGCCATACCTACACTGTGAGCTGCCAATCACTGACCGCTCAGGATCAGCACATGAATATAGTTCCCTCTCGCTGCGGTCACACTCCGTTAGAGCGGTTAGTGAGTGAGCGTCTCAACACAATGACTCCAATCATTCAGATGTTCACATGATTCGAGCCACCCAGTGATTGGTGTGTTTAGACACCCACCTCCCCTAGCCTGTCAGTGGCAGCTCCGCCCCCTACGCTGCTGATCCCACCTGATCATACATGTATGATCAGGTCGGATCAGCAGTGTAGGGGGCGGAGCTGCAAAGCCGTGGTGATGCTGTGTGAGGGGGCGGAGCTGCAAAGCCATGGTGATGCTTTGTGAGGGGCGGAGCTGCAAAGCCGCGGTGATGCTGTGTGAGGGGCGGAGCTGCAAAGCCGTGGTGATGCTTTGTGAGGGGCGGAGCTGCAAAGCCGCGGTGATGCTGTGTGAGGGGGTGGAGCTGCAAAGCCGTGGTGATGCTGTGTGAGGGGGGTGGAGCTGCAAAGCCGCGGTGATGCTTTGTGAGGGGGCGGAGCTGCAAAGCCGCGGTGATGCTGTGTGAGGGGCGGAGCTGCAAAGCCACGGTGCTGCTGTGTGAGGGGCGGAGCTTCAAAGCCGCGGTGATGCTGTGTGAGGGGGCGGAGCTGCAAAGCCGCGGTGATGCTGTGTGAGGGGGCGGAGCTGCAAAGCCGCGGTGATGCTGTGTGAGGGGGTGGAGCTGCAAATCATGGTGATACTGAATGAGGGGGGGTGGAGCTGCAAAGCCGTGGTGATGCTTTGTGAGGGGCGGAGCTGCAAAGCCGCGGTGATGCTGTGAGGGGCGGAGCTGCAAAGCCGCGGTGATGCTGTGTGAGGGGCGGAGCTGCAAAGCCGCGGTGATGCTTTGTGAGGGGCGGAGCTGCAAAGCCGCGGTGATGCTGTGTGAGGGGCGGAGCTGCAAAGCCGCGGTGATGCTGTGTGAGGGGCGGAGCTGCAAAGCCGTGGTGATGCTTTGTGAGGGGCGGAGCTGCAAAGCCGCGGTGATGCTGTGTGAGGGGGGTGGAGCTGCAAAGCCGTGGTGATGCTGTGTGAGGGGGGTGGAGCTGCAAAGCCGCAGTGATGCTTTGTGAGGGGCGGAGCTGCAAAGCCACGGTGCTGCTGTGTGAGGGGCGGAGCTTCAAAGCCGCGGTGATGCTGTGTGAGGGGGCGGAGCTGCAAAGCCGCGGTGATGCTGTGTGAGGGTGGAGCTGCAAATCATGGTGATACTGAATGAGGGGGGGTGGAGCTTCAAAGCCGCGGTGATGCTGTGTGAGGGGCGGAACTGCAAAGCCGCGGTGATGCTGTGTGAGGGGCGGAACTGCAAAGCCGCGGTGATGCTGTGAGGGGGCGGAGCTGCAAAGCCGCGGTGATGCTGTGTGAGGGGGCGGAGCTGCAAAGCCGCGGTGATGCTGTGTGAGGGGCGGAGCTGCAAAGCTGTGGTGATGCTGTGTGAGGGGGGTGGAGCTGCAAAGCCGCGGTGATGCTGTGTGAGGGGCGGAGCTGCAAAGCTGTGGTGATGCTGTGTGAGGGGGGTGGAGCTGCAAAGCCGCGGTGATGCTGTGTGAGGGGCGGAGCTGTTGTGACGCAGAGTAGCTGCTGCAGCAGCATTGCAGTGGAAAATCCTGGATGCGTTGTTAATTAAGCCACCACTGCAAGGGCTCATCATACAGCAAGGTAATGACACTAACAGACCTCCAGCCATGTCAGGGTTACTTTTAGGCCACAAATCACGGATTGGCCGCTCAGTCCCCAGACTTACACCCCATCCAGTTGGTTTGGGTTGAAGTGGAGAGAGCGGAGCCACCTACGGGTGCAGCACAGTTGTGGGAACTTCTGCAGCTGGGGGGCTTCCCATGCAATATGCTATTTCCATTGTAGGCAGATGCCCCGGGCACGTTCGGCTGTTATATCTGCAATAGGTGCCTACTGGGACCATTCAAAAAGTTAGATTACATCTTGTTAAATAAAAAAAGACTTGTTTTCTTTATCTCCAGTAATTCAATTGTTCTAAGACTTCATATAAAAGTGCACCGAGATGTTACACAGCATAAAGCATGACGGGTAGAGTACGTACGCATTCCTACATCACAATTATACCTTTAAGTTGCCTGTAGCTCTTGTTACATGGGGGGGAGGGACCATGCCGCACAGGAGGTGGCCACATGTGTAGAGCTGGTTTAGTACCTGCATGTAACACGCTCCTGTAAGACAGAACACGTACATGTGTGTTCCAGAGAGAGACAACAACACAGCTGTCAGTGGCCGGGGGTCTCGGGACCTCTGTAGTCAGCCAGCATTCTACATGGCACTGTACCTATAGCATTATATAGATACCTGGGTACACATTGTCTGCAACATTTATAACTCAGTGACATTCTCTGTGGAGAGACAGTAAGAAGGGATTAGACTGAATACATTAATATTAGGGATGAGATTTGCTGCACAGGAGACTAATTCATCTTGTTACCTCAGGTGTGCAGGAGATAATGCGGGCAGCTAGAATAATTTGTAGCACAGAGTATTTCAGCTCAGCCACAACGCAACAGGGCACCTCTGTCTCAAGATCATGAATCCAACTTGTTATAATCTATCGATCACAGAGCTGCAGGGAATTGGGGTTATATGCCGGCGCACACGCTAGGAGGCGGCAGGTAGAGCTTGGTGTCCGTCTGCAGCAGGAAAAGGTGCGATATTAAAGTCTGGAATCATTTCACATGTAGTAAACATGAGGGACGAACGGATGAAAAACACTACAGTTAGTATTCAGTACACCAGGGGTTGCTCAAGGCACCAACAGTCCATGTTTTAAGGATATCCATGCTTGTGCATGGATGGTATAATCAGACTGACTGAGGTACTAATTAAGGTCACCTGTGCTTAAGTATGGATATCCTGAAAACCCGGCCCGTAGGGTAGTTTGGGATTATGTCCGCGGTTGTGTTGCCCCCCAGTGTACAGTTTGAGGCGATGCGTATGTCAGTCTGGTGCCAGGAATGGGGAACGTGCAGCAGCCGTCACGTAATCAGGATCTCTCGGCCTACGACGCATCCTCTCCATAAACACAACATTGGGACTTACTCATTGCTGAGGATGAGCAGGACTCATACCCTGTGGATATCGGGACTGATTCAGAGATGGGCGCTGTAACACAGCCGCGGCATCGTTGTACGCATCGACTGCGCTAAAATATGAAAAAGCCACAGGAGGCGTCGAAGAATTAAGACACCCATTGCCGGCTTCTCTGATCCGATGCAGAGTCCGGAGACGCAGCCATCGGATCAATTGCGTAACCCTAAGGATGGCCGTGTACTTCACACTGCCGGGCCTGGTGAAGCTGCGTCCTTGGCCTAGGAATGCTGCCCATTGCCACCTCTTCCACGTCCCCATGACAATTATTCTGTGACTAAGGGGGCACTGCGACAGTCGTGGCAGACGCTGATCTGCCCATGCGCGGATTGCAAAATATCAGAGGTATAAGTACAACTCTACAGGCCCGTAGTCCATGATTGCCAAGGGTGGGTCCCACTTCTCCTCAGGGCTCCATTTTACGAGATAGAACCCATTTACAGGGCCGGAATAGGGCTTGTGAGGTTCCCCTCCATTAAAATTTACACCCTGTCCCCCATATGCCACATGCTGCCCCCCCCCCCACTGTCAGTGAGGATAAGGGATGCAAAACGCTGCTTTTTGCACCAACACTCGGACTGGCATCTGCCAACCTGGAAGCTGCCGTACTAGTACCAGCTAAAGCTAGTGGGGCTGCCGCAGAAGCCATGCCCTCTGCACCTCAGCTGGTGACATGTCTGCGGCTGCATACATAAACCTTCAGCCATGACGGAGAATGATTAAGTGCTTGTTTGGGGGGGGGTCTTCCTCCTTCGCGAGCCCTCTGCATCTCAATGACTAAATCCACAGCAGCAGTTATTTATTGTGACTGAGGACTGTTTTATAGTGTTTTCTGTGATTTGCGCAAGTATAAAAAAACATGGACTCTTCTCTTTAAATAAATCTGAAATCTCTGTCCGTCTCCGTCAGCGCCGTATTGAGGGCATGAGATTTCACATTCAAAAAGTCAAAGTTCCTGCCATCTGCAGATCATAGGCCAAAGGTAGTGGGTGAGGTTACCAGAGACGGTCAAACAATAAAGGTGACCAGCAGATAACAGAGTGTGAGCGAGGAATATACACTGGAACTGGCATTTATACTTCTAACATTGCTCAAAGCTTCCCGAGTACTGAAAGGGATGGAAAATATATTACCAAGATCCAGACTCTCCGGCAGAGAAAACAGATCCGGCCACTTATGGTGAAAGTTGGTCCATCTGCCTTATTTTTTGCTTATCGTAGATTAAAGGGATGTCCACCCAGACACTTTTTATTTTTAATTACTATACCCCTCCCCCTGAGTATCATAACAGAAATCACCCAATACCCAGGGCCAGAGCCGTAACTAGACTTTTTGGTGCCCTGTGCCAGAAAGAGCATTGGCGCCCCCCTCATTTTTCAAACGGACATAATGCACCCAAAAAAGGGTCATGGCCTCATGGGGAAGGGCCAGGGAAGAGATAGGGGAGGCCAGGAGATGCTGGGGATAAATAGGGACATAATATAGTGCACCTGAGAGAGACCATGGCCTCATGGGGAAGGGCCAGGGAAGAGATAGGGGAGGCCAGGAGATGCTGGGGATAAATAGGGACATAATATAGTGCACCTGAGAGAGGGCCATGGTCTCACGGGGAAGGGCCAGGGAAGAGATAGGGGAGGCCAGGAGATGCTGGGGATAAATAGGGACATAATATAGTGCACCTGAGAGAGGGCCATGGCCTCATGGGGAAGGACCAGGGAAGAGATAGGGGAGGCCAGGAGATGCTGGGGATAAATAGGGACATAATATAGTGCACCTGAGAGAGGGCCATGGCCTCATGGGGAAGGGCCAGGGAAGAGATAGGAGAGGCCAGGAGATGCTGGGGATAAATAGGGACATAACATAGTGCACCTGAGAGAGGGCCATGGCCTCATGGGGAAGGGCCAGGGAAGAGATAGGGGAGGTCAGGAGATGCTGGGGATGAAATAAGAGGAAGTTACAAGCAAGAATGATAATAAACAGAAATTTGACAAGCCCAAACAGCGCCCCCTGACCTGTGGTGCGATGGCACCGGCCGCACTACCCTAGCTATGGCCCTGCCCAGGGGCCCCCTTCACGAGAGATGGCCGTCACACACACACGACACCTCGCCTACAGCTAATGCCCCCGTGATAACCACTTAGGAATCGCTTCTGTGTTTCCAAAACACTGCACCTTTATTGCCCTGAAAACCAGTCCCTTATGTGTACACAGCGCTGGATATCAAACATTTCCTGCCAAAGGCGCCAGAATTTGAAGATCGAGGCACCGTGGCGGTCAGGATGGTAGCGGTCAGAGGAGGGAGCCCATGTGTAATCTTCATATGGGCCCCACTTGTGCCATCGCATGCAGTGAGGACTGTCTCGATGCCTACTGCGAATGCGCCTTTTCCCAGTAGTGACAGAGGTTCATCCTACAACAAGATAATGACCCAAAACCTAATATATATATATATATATATATATGGCCGTAAGAGTATTGGGAATTATTCGTCCTTTACATCTGCAAACTGAGCTGACTCTTCCGAGAACTCGGCCATAAACCTTGACAGCGGCTGTTATACATTAACCGGCTCCAGCCCCAGAACCACCAGGAGAGATTAGATAGAGGAATTTCTCTCTGACCTGATCCTGCTGGACCAATATTGAACTTGGCTCCTGCACTGCGGCCGTCGGTCCCTACCAGAGAGGACCTGTCCAGGGAATTTACAGGAATACAAGATGGAATAAGAATAATATTTACCAGGTGGGCCGGACCCTTCGGGGGAATTCATGCTGCATTATTCTGAGGGTCCTCTGTTTATGCAAATATAAACCAGGACTTTGCAAAGTGACTGACAGTCCAACCTAAAAACGCTTTAATTAGTTTATTTCCCGGGAATTATATTATGCTGCGCTGACTCCTATTCATTGTTTCATTTAAAATGCTTCAACTTTGCTATAGAAAAGTGAGAAAGGAGCAGTCAGACACCTGGTAGCTGTGTATAAAATAGCAACTTAAATGCAGAGATCCAGGGACAAGGCCTTCAGAAACCGGTGTGAGAGGCCCCATTATGGCGTCACCACGTATGTGATAGATTTCACACAGTCTATAAAGGGATATTCTCATCTGCAAATGTCACGAGTGCTGTATAGGTGCAGAGACTGTCACACACGTACGTTATACCCACACACCTGAGACCGAGGCTATATAACGTAGGCCCACCACCAGTCTGCCGGCAGCCCCGGGGGGTCACAGTACAGCAGGCTTCCACAAAAAAGGATCATTCATAATTGTTCTGTGCAAATTGAGGAAAACATGACCCGTGTGACTGGTGCAAATGAAAGTTACAAAATCTTACTATAAATGAATTTGGGGATGCGATGGTCTAATGGAGAAATAAGTGACCAAGAGCTTAGACTTCAAGGGACGACTGACAAAATTTAGCCTAAGGGGCCCAAACTGTTCTTTTTCACAGCGCAACTAAAATAATGGTGATGATTTGTCAGATGTGGTTTAGAGTTAATGACGTTTATTTAAAATGGAGACTATTCTTGTGACTGATGTACAGAACATTCCACTGACCCATATACAAAACACAGCTCATTCTAGTGATCAATATACAATACAGGGAGCATCCTAGTGACCAGTATACATTACACAGCGTGCTAGTGACTGATCTATAATACAGGGAGCATACATGACATATATATGGCAGAGGGCAGACTCCAGTATGTTTATTTCAGGTGTCTGAGGTGTGTCCTAGCAGGGAGCAGGTCCACGATAAGTCACGGGGACAATGACATATACTATCTGGGACACAACACTGCCTGGAGATCTAGGCGTTGTCTCTGTCTATTAATACCATAAATCTGCGCTGTCTAACTTCAGTGGTTTCCAGCGTTTATGGCTCCATACAGTAGTCAATGGGACATGAATTATGATGCAATTGTTTAAACTTCTTGGAACCATCTCATGTTCACTACGTCCCGTATATACCAGCAGTATAATTCACGCAGGTGTCGTATCCACCCAACGTGCGCGCACACACACTATCATTAAATCAAATTCAATAAAAGTCCGGCAGGGCCGAAACGTTGGACAATGTCATGTGAATTTTTATGTGAAAGTAACCGTGAGTGCCGCTGCTGTATATTATATATATTGTACAGATGATCTATAATAAATACACTTATATAATAGGTTAAACAATTGAGGGGACGCACTGCTCTTTGTATGTCTGCGGACGATTGCAAGGGGTTGTTGAGAATACAAAACCGCTGACTACAGAGGACAAGAGCTCTCTCAGCTTGATCACAAATAAACACAATTTCAATATCTGTAAGTACGGCCATTGTATGGGAGCTTTCATTTATGTATTCATAGACTTGCATGCCATTCATCTGTGCTTTTGTTAAATCAGTAAAATGCTGTTTATTTAGCAGATTACCATTCTTGGCTAGGTTTGCGCCATTCCATCAACAGAAGCCGAGTGCAAATATTATTCCAGAGGAGATTGTGCGCCCTGTAAACACACAGCCGCCAGTAGCTTAAAGACGCCATCTCTGTAGGATTGCTTGCGAATATAATGGGCACAACCAACAACTGCAGCCGAGATTTAAAACAGGGTTTCCGCAGAATTGCAGGAACACTTTAGACAAAAACAGTCAAGTAAAATATTTTAGACAGACAGACAGACAGACAGACAGATAGATAGATAGATAAATAAAAATGTAAAAATCGGCACTCACCAGGTTTTGTAGAAAAAATAAAAAGTTTAATTACCAATTATGGGTAGAAGGTAAAATACATGATCATAGTCGGTCAACGTTTCGGTCCAAGCTGGACCATCATCAGGACACAACAGCAGTAGTACATCAATGGACAACACAATTGTGAATTTATTTTACATTTATATATATAGTCAGTTCTACTGTTACCCACCGTAGACACAAGACTGTCATTAAAACCGTCAGACAGCAAGATATTAATCACTATATAAACCCACTGTGTCCCATATCTGTGTAACAAATAAGACATTCTTACTTACCCCTTTGGGTATCCAAATTAAATTAGAAATCAGTGTTAAGATTATGTGTCACAATAAAATGTCCTAACGTCTCGTTTCCGATACATCATAATACATCTTCTGTGGTCAGAGTGTTTAAATGCCCTGATTGTCCTTCAGACGTATTGTATAACAGCTGGACGCTGACGGTGTACTTCACATTCTGCACGATCATTTAACCTCAAAAACGTTACCACATCCCACCCCCCAATTTTAATAACTTCTAACTAAGGGGTCTAGTTACTAAGCAGTGTTAGGAGACAGAGTGATAAGTGATAAGGTACCAGCCAATCAGCTCCTAACTGTCATCTCACAGGCTGTGTTTGAAAAATGACAGTTGGGAGCTGATTGGCTGGCACCTTATCACTTATCACTCTGTCTCCTAACACTGCTTAGTAAATAGACCCCTAAAACAGTTTCTAGTTAGGGTCTGATTCAGAGCCGCTCGTAAGCGGCCGCTCGTTCGCACTGAGCGATGTTCGCACAACTGCGCATGCGTACGGATTGTAATACGCATGCGCGAACCAGTCAGTGCGGCCAAAAATTGTTTGTTCGCAAAATAGCGAATGTCTGCTATTTTGAGTGACAGGAGGAGGCGTATGTGGGTGGTAACGGGAAGGCGCTTGAAAACGGGGAGTGGATTTCAGAACGCAGGCGTGCTTAAAGGTCAAAACGGGCATTTTGCATAATTAATACAGCAGCGTCAGCGACCACGTCACTGGGTTTTTTTTTAGTCAGAACTACTCGCAAAATAGCGGTTGAAAAAACCAACCACAAGAATAGCGAGCAGTTCATACGCTGTTCGATGTACTCGATTAATCTAATAAATAGCGGACATGACGTATGATGCGAGCGGCCAGGGGGCGTATTTTTCAAAATTTCGACCGCAAGTTTTGCTCGCTCGTTCAGACTTAGAGGCGTGAACAGACCGCAAAGTGCGAACGGTTCATTTGAATAGCCACCCCTTTTTTTTTTTTTAAACGAACGACCGCAAATAGCGAGCGGCTCTGAATGAGGTCCTTAGTTAGCAATTGCACCTTTAATGTTTGCAGAGTTGGTGTAGACTGAATAGAAGGTATGCAAATAAAAAAATAGATATACATTTAATTTGGCATCATGACCATCCCATCCTAACCAGATGTAATTGACACTATTTAAATTGCAAAGAGATTTATCAATGTATGGAATATTCTCCCCATTACCAACACCCGCAAACTGGTTGTCTATACTCAGGTCTGTAGCATTGCTGATTGCATCGTTCTCCTACAATATTATACACTGTGTGTTACAGGGAAAGCAGGAGATCGGGTTTGTTGGAGAATGCCGGATAGGTGTTTAGGTAATGTAGGAAATTAATTACATAGGGATAAGTACATCGCAGTTATGGCCCAACTTCCTTTTTTACTTATTTGTCTAATAACTTTGCCTATGAAATGTGGGTGAATTTAAATACCTCCTGGGAACAAATGACCAAGTTTGTCACCCTGAGACCTCTGAAAACCAGGAGGACCCGAGGAAGTGTCCTACAATGTGACTGACAACCTGCACAATGGCAGGGAGTCTGCTTATAGCACTGTACCATTGGGCACTAGGCCTGGGCACAGCGGGTAACAGCTCCTTCATTTCCCACATTGCCTGTAATATACACAAATTCCTATAATAGATCAGTGCCGCTTTCATGGGAAATGTTACAAGGGAGGATCTTTATTTTGCCATACAATAAGCTAAACGCAGACAATGTGGAGTCCTGTCATTTATAACGGTCGCACAGCACCATCTATGGCAGAATTGCTGAATGACACAACCAGGACAATAATCAGAATAAATGATCTCACTGACTAATATTATGTATTTTATTTAATTTTTTTCCTTCAAAATACGGACAGAAAACTGAACTCAGGCTCATTTGGGATTTCAGTAAACTAGGTTTAGTCCAGTAACATTTTACTACGGAAGCAGATTGATTTGTTCGGCAAATACGGACGATTCTGTTACATTGGGCCTAATTCATAGATGTCCGTAAATCAATTTCGCTGTTAGCCGCTATGCGCAGATCTGCAACGTTGCGTGCATGGCCCCAAAAGCTACAGCATGATTAACAAGCGTTCCAGAAAGCGAGGGCATGTTGACGCCACTGGCTGCGTCCTTGTACGCAGTGACACTGACCCCGACAGAGCGATTTTGCCGGACACCCTGAGTAATCCGAGGGTCACTCAGATGTCCGATGGTCTCAGGACGCAGCAGCAGATCACAGAACCCGGCAGTGGGCGTCTTTTTACACAATACGCCTCCTGCGGCTTTTGCATATGTGAGCACAGCAGCTGCGTACAAAAGGCGTCGCAGCTGTTGCTATAGCGTCCGTTTCCGAATCAGGCCCAATGTTATATTGGCATCACCCTAGCCTGCCATCGCTTGGTCTTGGCTGCGACTTTTCACTCTTTAGGGAGAAGACACTTTTTTTTTATTTTATGTAATTTAGTTTATATTTTAGGTTTATTTTTTTTTTATTAACGATGCAGATCCCTGCGAATGACGAACTGGCTCTATGTATCGGGGTAGGAGGTCCCACATACGATGCGCCTGGTAACTAGGTGAAGATGTCAGAGCTCAGGGTCCTCCTGTGCCATAAGTGGGAACAGAATAGGACAAGTGAAGGTTTCAAAAGGAAGTTGCAACGTGTGGTGAAAGGAATCCGACAGCCGTCATCATTCCCAGAGCAGGGCCCCTGGTGTTCCCAAACTGCTCACATAGGTAGCTCTGCTCCAATGCTGGGGCAGTAACCATGGGCTCCTTTACACCCCTCTACAAGGTGTGCTCACCTGGGCTCCTCCCAAACAAGCTGCGCGCACCTGGGCTCCTCCCCAACAAGCTGCGCGCACCTGGGCTCCTCCCAAACAAGCTGCGCGCACCTGGGCTCCTCCCCAACAAGCTGCGCGCACCTGGGCTCCTCCCAAACAAGCTGCGCGCACCTGGGCTCCTCCCCAACAAGCTGTGCGCACCTGGGCTCTTCCCCCAACAAGCTGCGTGCACCTGGGCTCCTCCCCAACAAGCTGTGCGCACCTGGGCTCCTCCCCAACAAGCTGCGCGCACCTGGGCTCTTCCCCCAACAAACTGCGCGCACCTGGGCTCCTCCCAAACAAGCTGTGTGCACCTGGGCTCCTCCCCAACAAGCTGCACGCACCTGGGCTCTACCCCCAACAAGCTGCGCACACCTGGGCTCTTCTCCCAACAAACTGCGCGCACCTGGGCTCCTCCCCAACAAGCTGCACGCACCTGGGCTCCTCCCCAACAAGCTGCACGCACCTGGGCTCCTCCCCAACAAGCTGCGCGCATCTGGGCTCTACCCCCAACAAGCTGCGCGCACCTGGGCTCTTCTCCCAACAAACTGCGCGCACCTGGGCTCCTCCCCAACAAGCTGCACGCACCTGGGCTCCTCCCCAACAAGCTGCATGCACCTGGGCTCCTCCCCAACAAGCTGCGCGCACCTGGGCTCCTCCCCAGCAAGGTGCGCATACCTGGGATACTCCCCAACAAGGTGGGCTACCTGGGCTAAGGAAGCAGGTGGTGTCATTACTAGGAATGATGATGCTGGTCATCCAGGCATGGAACTGAGCACCAAGGAACACAGAGGTGGCCTCACAACCTAAAACACCCAATGAATAGGTACTGAGCTACAAAGCAGAAAGCTGGGACACTGGCAAATTCCTGAATTTGAGGACAGTGTTGGAGACATCGATGGTCACTTGCGGGTGTTTGAGATGACCTTCATGTCCTGCTAAAGAGATATGAAGTGATATGTTTGGTGTAATCACTGGAGTGGGGGGTGTATCATAAGGGGGTCCCAGAGGAGTTTGTGAACGATGATGAAATAAAAGGGACGCTTAGAAACATGATACCCTTACCCCAGAGACTTACAGGCAAAAGGACCAGGACTTGGCCAAACAAAACTGGGTCACCCATGATAAGCTGCTGAACCCCTTGTACACTGCAATACATGAGCAAACCCTGCAAAGTATCAGTGTTTTTTTTAGCAACAAATAGATCTTACCAACTGCTTTGAGGCTCATTTTCATGTGGATGTAAGTCAGGTTTATGACACGCCCCTCAGATGTAGCAGTACACGCCCATCACATGTATGACATGCCTCTCAGATGTAGCAGTACACGCCCATCACATGTATGACACACCTCTCAGATGTAGCAGTACACGCCCATCACATGTATGACACGCCTCTCAGATGTAGCAGTACACGCCCACTTTACCACCATGCTCATAGGTTCTGCTTCAACAATCTCCTCGAAACGCTTTTTCAAAAGTAGATGATAAGTATGAAGTAGGGGTGGGTGAGGATGTGCTGTCACTGCACAGAGGGCCTGATTCAGAGCTGAACGCTCTGACCAGAGCGCTCGCTCTGAATCAGGGCCCTCCTACCTTTTTTGGAGCGTCCTCATGGATGCTCGCATAGCTGTGGGTTACCACCCACAGCTATAGCGAGCATCCATGATGATGATCGCGATGGTCTTGACCATCGCGACCATCGGGCTTGCGACGGAGACCCTGCGGTAGGGTCTCGCTGCCACAAGCCCTGGAGTGATTTTGGCTCTATGGGAACGCCTCCGTCTAGCAGGCACACCCCCGGCACGCCCACCAAAGGGGGCATGCTGTCAATCAACATCGACAGCACGCCCCCTTTGGTGCGAGACCCGGTGCGATGGAGAGCCCGTCGCTCGCCGGGTCTCGCGCATGCGCACGACGGAGCTCCCTCCGTCGTGCGCATGCGCAGTGGGGGAACATCGACCCACTTGCGAGCGTACTGCCGCTCACGAGCGGGTCTGAATGACCCCCAGAGTACAGGGGCCTGTGGGCGGCCCAGTCACTGCCTAACGACACCTGGATTTGGCTTGCAGGGTGCCTGAAAGCCACTAGCGCTATGCAGAGCCGCCCGGAGGATAATGGGTTTAGGGGGCGGCGTAGAGTTCTGTTATAACACTGCCAGCGACTTCTCTACAGCACATGCTGAGATCTCCGGGAAAATGGGCGCTGCACCATTTCCCAGGATTCCTGCTGCTCTGCCGCGCCAGCCGACATGGGTCTCCGGAGAGGTCAGTATAATTATATGGGTGCAGTGTGTGGCCCCTGGACCCTGCAACCATTTTAGATACGCCAATGCCTTTATGGGGCTTTATGTCCGGCAATGCCATCTTCCTCTCCTGTATAGGTCAGTGACCATTATTGAAATACAAAAGAAGAGAAGAGAAGGACCCAGTTGGAAAGTCATCAATTTCTTGATTAAAAAAATGCAGAAATTACAAAGGGTGAGATTTATTAATTATCACAAACGTCCATCGCTGCCAATTTATCTGCCGTCAAGTCCATCAGTATTCTCCGTTCGTCTTGCTGGGAAAATGTTTGACACTGGATAGGGATACATTATTGAGCTGGATGATAGAGATAGATATATACATACACAAACATTCTTTTACACAGAATGATCTACATTTAGCTGTAATTCTTTTCTGGCATAATGGTCAGAAATGGATGGTCTGTCTCCTACAGGAACATAATAATTACCTATTCAATGTAATGTTATCTGTACTTTGCACACTAGAGGGCAGCAGCTAACAACTTAGGGTCTGTTTCATCATGGATCGAAACTGAAACAGCGCACGCAGATCGGTCGATTGTGCGTACTGTGCATGCACTGTAGTGCGCGTGCGTGGGTTAGCATTGCAATCACCCAAGCAGAAGAAAAGCCATCGCAGAGTGAGTGACAGTGAGCGTTTGAGGGGGGGTTACGGGCAAGTGGTGGGAGAATCGTAGGCGTACCTGTCTGATCGAACACTATTGCGTAGGCGTGCATAAATGAGCAACTAAGCTGGCATACGCAGACTCACTGCGTGCAACAAGACCTGCAATTTCTGCGGCAGGTCAGAGCTGCTATATATCTGTGTGAGGGGCAAATGTTACTCGATGTCCCCGATGTATACACAGGACTGCACAGTATTACGGATGTGAGATAGCAGTAGTGGGTGTCTCTATGCTGGCTGAGCTGTGGCTGATGTTACAGATGTATACACAGGACTGTGAGGTATTACAGATGTGAGATAGCAGTAGTGGGTGTCTCTATGCTGGCTGAGCTGTGGCTGATGTTACAGATGTATACACAGGTCTGTGAGGTATTACAGGTGTGAGATAGCAGTAGTGGGTGTCTCTATGCTGGCTGTGCTGTGGCTGATGTTATAGATGTATACACAGGACTGTGAGGTATTACAGATGTGAGATAGCAGTAGTGGGCGTCTCTATGATGGCTGAGCTGTGGCTGATGTTACAGATGTATACACAGGACTGTAAGGTATTACAGATGTGAGATAGCAGTAGTGGTGTCTCTATGCTGGCTGTGCTGTGGCTGATGTTACAGATGTATACACAGGACTGTGAGGTATTACAGATGTGAGATAGCAGTAGTGGGCGTCTCTATGCTGGCAGAGCTGTGGCTGATGTTACAGATGTATACACAGGACTGTGAGGTATTACAGATGTGAGATAGCAGTAGTGGGCGTCTCTATGCTGGCAGAGCTGTGGCTGATGTTACAGATGTATACACAGGACTGTGAGGTATTACAGATGTGAGATAGCAGTGGTGGGCGTCTCTATGCTGGCTGAGCTGTGGCTGATGTTACAGATGTATACACAGGACTGTGAGGTATTACAGATGTGAGATAGCAGTAGTGGGTGTCTCTATGCTGGCTGTGCTGTGGCTGATGTTACAGATGTATACACAGGACTGTGAGGTACTACAGATGTGAGATAGCAGTAGTGGGTGTCTCTATGCTGGCTGAGCTGTGGCTGATGTTACAGATGTATACACAGGACTGTGAGGTATTACAGATGTGAGATAGCAGTAGTGGGTGTCTTTATGCTGGCTGAGCTGTGGCTGATGTTACAGATGTATACACAGGACTATGAGGTATTACAGATGTGAGATAGTAGTAGTGGGTGTCTCTATGCTGGCTGAGCTGTGGCTGATGTTACAGATGTATACACAGGACTGTGAGGTATTACAGATGTGAGATAGTAGTAGTGGGTGTCTCTATGCTGGCTGAGCTGTGGCTGATGTTACAGATGTATACACAGGACTGTGAGGTATTACAGATGTGAGATAGCAGTATTGGGTCTCTATGCTGGCTGTGCTGTGGCTGATGTAACAGATGTATACACAGGACTGTGAGGTATTACAGATGTGAGATAGCAGTATTGGGTCTCTATGCTGGCTGTGCTGTGGCTGATGTAACAGATGTATACACAGGACTGTGAGGTATTACAGATGTGAGATAGCAGTAGTGGGTGTCTCTATGCCGGCTGAGCTGTGGCTGATGTTACAGATGTATACACAGGACTGTGAGGTATTACAGATGTGAGATAGCAGTAGTGGGTGTCTATGCTGGCTGTGCTGTGACTGATGTTACAGATGTATACACAGGACTGTGAGGTATTACAGATGTGAGATAGCAGTAGTGGGTGTCTCTATGCTGGCTGAGCTGTTACTGATGTTACAGATGTATACACAGTACTGTGAGGTATTACAGATGTGAGATAGCAGTAGTGGGTGTCTCTATGCTGGCTGAGCTGTGGCTGATGTTACAGATGTATACACAGGACTGTGAGGTATTACAGATGTGAGATAGCAGTAGTGGGTGTCTCTATGCTGGCTGTGCTGTGACTGATGTTACAGATGTATACACAGGACTGTGAGATATTACAGATGTGAGATAGCAGTAGTGGGTGTCTCTATGCTGGCTGAGCTGTTACTGATGTTACAGATGTATACACAGTACTGTGAGGTATTACAGATGTGAGATAGCAGTAGTGGGTGTCTATGCTGGCTGTGCTGTGGCTGATGTTACAGATGTATACACAGGACTGTGAGGTACTACAGATGTGAGATAGCAGTAGTGGGTGTCTCTATGCTGGCTGTGCTGTGGCTGATGTTACAGATGTATACACAGGACTGTGAGGTATTACAGATGTGAGATAGCAGTAGTGGGTGTCTCTATGCTGGCTGTGCTGTGGCTGATGTTACAGATGTATACACAGGACTGTGAGGTACTACAGATGTGAGATAGCAGTAGTGGGTGTCTCTATGCTGGCTGAGCTGTGGCTGATGTTACAGATGTATACACAGGACTGTGAGGTATTACAGATGTGAGATAGCAGTAGTGGGTGTCTCTATGCTGGCTGTGCTGTGGCTGATGTTACAGATGTACACAGAGGACTGTGAGGTATTACAGATGTGAGATAGCAGTGGTGGGCGTCTCTATGCTGGCTGAGCTGTGGCTGATGTTACAGATGTATACACAGGACTGTGAGGTATTACAGATGTGAGAAAGCAGTAGTGGGTGTCTATGCTGGCTGAGCTGTGGCTGATGTTACAGATGTATACACAGAACTGAGGTATTACAGATGTGAGATAGCAGTGGTGGGCGTCTCTATGCTGGCTGAGCTGTGGCTGATGTTACAGATGTATACACAGGACTGTGAGGTATTACAGATGTGAGATAGCAGTAGTGGGTGTCTCTATGCTGGCTGTGCTGTGGCTGATGTTACAGATGTATACACAGGACTGTGAGGTATTACAGATGTGAGATAGCAGTGGTGGGCGTCTCTATGCTGGCTGAGCTGTGGCTGATGTTACAGATGTATACACAGGACTGTGAGGTATTACAGATGTGAGATATCAGTGGTGGGAGTCTCTATGCTGGCTGTGCTGTGGCTGATGTTACAGATGTATACACAGGACTGTGAGGTATTACAGATGTGAGATAGCAGTAGTGGGTGTCTCTATGCTGGCTGAGCTGTGGCTGATGTTACAGATGTATACACAGGACTGTGAGGTATTACAGATGTGAGATAGCAGTAGTGGGTGTCTCTATGCTGGCTGTGCTATGGCTGATGTTACAGATGTATACACAGGATTGTGAGGTATTACAGATGTGAGATAGCAGTAGTGGGCATCTCTATGCTGGCTGTGCTGTGGCTGATGTTACAGATGTATACACAGGACTGTGAGGTATTACAGATGTGAGATAGCAGTAGTGGGTGTCTCTATGCTGGCTGTGCTGTGGCTGATGTTACAGATGTATACACAGGACTGTGAGGTATTACAGATGTGAGATAGCAGTAGTGGGTGTCTCTATGCTGGCTGTGCTGTGGCTGATGTTACAGATGTATACACAGGACTGTGAGGTATTACAGATGTGAGATAGCAGTAGTGGGTGTCTCTATGCTGGCTGAGCTGTGGCTGATGTTACAGATGTATACACAGGACTGTGAGGTATTACAGATGTGAGATAGCAGTAGTGGGCATCTCTATGCTGGCTGTGCTGTGGCTGATGTTACAGATGTATACACAGGACTGGGGTGGCTATTCAAATGGGGTGGCTATTCAAATGAACCGTCCGCTCTTTGCGGTCTGTTCACGCCTCTAGGTCTGAACGAGCGAACAAAACTTGCTGTCGTTTTTTGGGAAACTATGCCCCCTGGCCGCACGCATCCTACGTCATGTCCGCTATTTATTAGATTAATCGAGTACATCGACCAGGGTATGAGCTACTCGCTATTCTTGTGGTTGGTTTTTGCTACCACAATTTTGCGAGCAGTTCTGGCTATAAAATAACCCAGTGACGTGGTCAATGCCGCTGCTGTTTTTATTATGCACACCCATAAAACGCCCGTTTTGACCTTTAAGCACGCCTATGTTCGGATCTCCACTCCCCGTTTTCAAGCACCTTCCCCTGTTACCACCCACATACGCCTCTTTCTGTCACTCAAATTATCAGGCATTCGCTATTTTGCGAGCACATGAATTTCGACCGCACTGACTGGTTCACGCATGCGTATAACGATCCGTACGCATGCGCAGTTGGGCAAACATCGCTCGGAGCGAACGAGCGGCCGCTTACGAGCGGCTCTGAATCAGGCCCATAGTGTAGTCCTATTGGTTATAAAGTGTCTCTTCCAGCAATAATAACTCCACATTTATAGAATTGCAACTAATGTAACAATTTGCCTAGATCTATGTGACCTGAGGTCTGACTGTGCACAGGCTATTAGTAAACACAGATATCACTCCTAGTTCCATCCCAACCAGTATTAAGCTCTATGCTTAATACTGCAGACTTGCACCATTTTGTTGCGACGGGACTGGGCCCAAGGAGGTGAGAAATTGAGAATACGCCCCCTCTTCCCGAAGACGTCAGCTGCATCTCTTTTCTGATCTTCTCCCAGAGAGGAGGACTTCAGAGTTGGCAAGTACTGTATATTTCAACAATGCATACCTGCCTACTCTCCCAGGATGGTCGGGAGCCTCCAGAAAATCGGATGGTGATCCTGGCCCCCTGAAAGAGTGGGCAAGTCTCCTGGCCAGCGCCCCCCACCCCCACCCCATTGCCGTTTACTAACACCCCCCGCTCTGCCCTGTGAGTGGCCTTCCGGGGGGAGCCCATGACGCGATTCGCATCATTGTGGTTCCGGCTGTAAAATGACTGTAATCTCGGCATCTTGTAGCGGGGGCTTGGCCATGATGATGCGATCACACAGTCCCGCCCCCAAATTCACATCACGCCCCCTTGCTCGGACAATGTGGCTGCCTACTCCCGGAAGAGGCAGCCAGATTGTCGGCAACCCTGCAATATTGCCGACATTACATCAGTGTTGCCATGCTGTATGAACATGCCAACATTATGATGGTCAATATAATGAACCACCCCCATAGTTACCAGCTGACTGCCCAAATAACACTGCACATTACCCAGGCTATGGGCAATCACTATGGGTTAGTGCTACCAGTCACAGATTATATAGGAACTGCTACCCATAAGGTACATGCGGAAGTTCACCCTACACCACTCAGCAGCGAGACTTCATCACCGGCGCCCGTCCCATTTGGGAATCACACCACTGGGCACGCGTATCGTCCTACATGCCCACTTTCTTGAAGACAAAAACCCCCCAAAATGATTATATTATATCAGAATCCAGAGAACGTGCGGTCTAGACAGTGGCATAAAGGAGAGGACGTGTGATTTTACGGTCATTAACAAAGCCCAGCAAAATAAAGAAATAAATATTAGAAAGTAAAGCGAGTAATGTGACCGCACAGAGCTGCGCAGAAACACGTCAGGGGGCCTCAGATACTACTACGCCACTGTGTTTCATCTAAAGGTGGTGCTAGGAGATCAGGGGGTGTTCGTCCTTTTCACAAATGTCCTCTTCATGTGTCATTTCAGCGCAACACCATCCTGTCCCCTCATCGTAACCTCCCAGTGGAGAACCTGAGGCTGGAGACAGCTGCTGGGATATTTTAGGCCGACAGACGTGAGATACAGGAACTGCAGATTGGGGCGTGGAAGGGCCTCCACAGAATCTCCTAGTGCTACTGGAAGCCTCGGGGGTCATGTAGAACAAGCAGAGCCACCTATAAAGGCCACCTATGAATGAGATAGAGGAGTGGTCCTAAGTACCCAACATAATGCTGGGCACACACTAAACGATGTGTACCCAGCACGATGTCGTTCGCGTTGGGACTACGGCGGGGGCCATGCTGCATTCGGACGACATATCATCTAGTGTATACCCGACTTAAGACTATAAAAGGCTTTTGGCTACAAGAAACTTTCGGAAGCTGCGACTGCCTTACACTGGAGCCCCTATGTCCGCACGTCACCACTCAGCAAAGAGTATCTGCGCATTGCAATCAGGCCACCATACATATCCACATTTATTAGCAAAGTATATGACATACACTCTCGTTTCACAGTATGTGCTGGGTACATCAAATGACCCTCTGACCTGGTCACAAGCAGAGGACATTACCAAGTAAGGTCACGTGTATGATCATACTACAAGCATTATAGAACCAAGGGACAGGAGATTACAGGGGCATAAGGGGGAATGCAGGGGTAGGAGCCCAGGGCAGTGACCAGCCATCACCTAGGCTTGGCTAACCATTGTGCATGGTCTGGACCCCGTAATATAATATAATATATAACACTGATAATATGGAAATGCAGTATAATGTAGCATATGCACAGCCTGGAAAGACCCCTAGAGGAGGGGGTGGGGCACCAGGCAGTGGGGCCCACCAGGGATTTCTCTTGCTCCCCTGTGGGCCAGTCTGTCCCTGGTCACAGGTGGCAGAGTCAGGGGGTCTCAGTTGTGACATTTTTTTTTTTTTATGCCGATATGGAAGAGATTTTTTTTTTTTGTAAGAATTAAATTAGTGAGTGAGGGGTCTGGTCGAGTCTTTACATTTGGTGTGTGTATGGTCATTATTTTATTTCCTGTACAAATGCTCTTCAGTGTGCTCCAGATACATATACCATAAAGTGTGCTCCAGATACATATACCATACAGTGTGCTCCAGATACATATACCATAAAGTGTGCTCCAGATACATATACCATACAGTGTGCTCCAGTTACATATACCATAAAGTGTGCTCCAGATACATATACCATACAGTGTGCTCCAGATACATATACCATACAGTGTGCTCCTGGTACATATTATACCATACAGTGTGCCCCAGATACATATTATACCATACAGTGTTCTCCAGATACATATACCATACAGTGTGCTCCAGATACATATACCATACAGTGTGCTCCAGATATATATACCATACAGTGTGCCCCAGATACATATACCATACAGTATGCCTCTGGTACATATTATACCATACAGTGTGCTCCAGATGCATATACCATACAGTGTTCCCCTGGTACATATTATACCATACAGTATGCCTCCCTGATTGCACCTTACTCCCATTATGTAACATAGCATTTTTTAACCACTGTGCCGTGAGGTCAGCGCAGTCAAAGGTGACTTTACTTGTACTATACTTGCCTACTCTCCTGGGAGTTGCAGGAGGCTCCAGATTTTTTTGGGTAACACCCCGTACCCCCGAAAAACTAAACTGATTAACAAATGTTTCTGCGCAATTACTTTCAGTAAATGTTGTGCAGTTGCCATTTATTTCAAATTTCAAGGACACCGACCATAGAGAACAGGCTACATACACGGCTGTCCACAGACTCTGGGTCCAGGTAAAGTCCTGGTTATACAGACAGTGCAGCTGTCCACAGTCCCTGGGTCCAGGTAAAGTGCTGTGTATACAGATAGCGTGGCTGGCCACAGTCCTGGGTCCAGGTAAAGTGCTGTGTGTACAGACATCGCAGCTGGCCACAGTCCCTGGGTCCAGGTAAAGTGCTGTGTATAAAGGCAGCGCGGCTGGCCACAGTCCTGGGTCCAGGTAAAGTGCTGTGTATAAAGGCATCGCGGCTGGCCACAGTCCTGGGTCCAGGTAAAGTGCTGTGTATAAAGGCATCGCGGCTGGCCACAGTCCTGGGTCCAGGTAAAGTGCTGTGTATAAAGGCAGCGCGGCTGGCCACAGTCCTGGGTCCAGGTAAAGTGCTGTGTATAAAGATAAATAGTAAACTTCCCTGTCTATAAACTACTCACCTCCCAAACCGGTTCTTAAACATGAACATGGAGATGTACTGTGCTATTATACCTTTGATGGTAGGATAGGGTGCTCTGCACTTGCCTCCATATTTTTGCAAAAGTTCATCCCACATCGAATGTCACTGGCACTAAGGGGATATAAGAGTGGTTATATATAAAAAATAAATATTGTGACCAGCTCATTGGCTCTCCCCTTTCTCCTCTCCCCCTGCTTTCTCTCTTTCTCAGTCCCACTGTAAAATAATTATGGTGGGTACTACAGCTTACAGGAATACTGTCTGATACTGCATAATGAGGCCTACCTGAAATCATCGGTTGAAACAGTGTTTCTGTCAATGGACAGAGGTGTAATATCTCCCCTTCCCCAGCACCATCTATAGCGGTGGGTGAGCTTTCAACAGGCAATTTCAGGCAGGTCTTATCAGGATTGGGGGGGAGGGGAGGAATACACTGTATGGTATAATATGTACACTGGGCCTGATTCAGAGCCGGACGCTATTTGTGCTCGCTCGTTCTGAAAAAGGGGCCGGCTATTTAAATTGAGCGCTCGCTCTTTGCGGTCTGTTGACGCCTCTATGTCTGAGCGAGCAAACGAAACATGCGCTCGCTATTTTGTAAAGACTCCCCCTGGCCGTTTGCATTATACGTCATCTCCGCTATTTATTAGATTAATCTAGTACATCGAAAGGCATCTGAACTGCTCGCAGTGCTTGTGGTTGGATTTTCCTACTGCAATCATGCGAGCAGTTCAAGCTAAAAGACAACCAAGTGACGTGGTCGATGACGCTGCTTTGTTAATTATGCAAACCCTTAAAACGCCCGTTTGGCACGCCTGCGTTCTGATCTCCACTCCCAGTTTTCAAGCACCTTCCCCTGTTACCACCCACAAACACCTCATCCTGTCACTCAAATTAGCAGGCACTCGCTATTTTGCGAGCGCTCGATTTCCGACCGCAATGACTGGTTGGCGCATGCACATTACGACCCATACGCATGCGCAGTTGTGTGAACATCGCTCGGAGCGAACGAGCGGCCGCTTACGAGCGGCTCTGAATCAGGCCCACTGTCCACAATACAGGTTGAGTCTCCCATATCCAAAATGCTTGGTACCAGGGTATTTTGGATATCGGGATATTCTGTACTTTGGAATATATGCATATCATAATTAACTATCTTGGGAATGGGACCCAAATCTAAACACAGAATGCATTTATGTTCTATATACATCTTATACACAAAGCCTGAAAGTTATTTTATACAATAATAACCTGTACTTATATTTATGCCATTACATTTCCACTATACTTCAAAACGAATGAATTATTTTTTAAACCCCTGACACAAATGCAGCATTTTCCCGTCTATGCAGCAGCACATAGCGCCTGATTCAGACCCGCTCGCTAAGATGCATACGCTCGCTGCAGGCGATGGTACACAGTGTGTATACATTGTGCGCATATCTTAGCGACAGGTCACAATGTATTCGCTCGCTGCTGCCGATGGTACGCAGTGTGTATGCATTGTGTGCATGCGCTTACCTTAGCGACAGGTCACAATGCGTTCGCTCGCTGCGCACAGACAGCCCAGCAGAGTGAGTGACAGGAGAAGCCGTTTGTAGGTGGTGACAGGGGCTGGCCATTAAAAACGGGGAGTTGAGGTGCAAACGCAGGCGTGCCTGAGCGTCTCAGCGGCGTTATAGAGGTGCGCATAATTATAGGACAGCGTCATAGTACACGTCACCTGGCTGGTTTTTACACTGACGTGATCGCAGTGCTTGCGGCAGGGTAAAGTCAACCTCAAGAGCTGCGATAGTATCCGATGTTACCCGATGTACCGATGGTTGCATACACTTCCTGGGCATGACGTGCACAAGTGGGTGTCTTAAGACAGGCTGGTGGGTGTCTGCATACACTGTGATCGCGCTCCAAGAAATACATTGTGCGAGCGACTCTGAATCAGGCCCATTATTCCTTTCTCCATCACATGTACGTCATGTATGTTTCTTTCCCTGTACACAACACTACACGTGTCCTCTTTGCCCTTTATAGCAGCTCTGTATATAATGTGAGCTCTGCGGATACTGACGGCCTCCATTGCAGGCTCTGAGGGTCTCCACAGTCTCACAGGCTTAGGAATACCACAACCTTACTAATGGCACAAAATGCACCAAATTAACTCACCTGTTGTTAAGGGGGCTGCTTTGGGTCCTCTTCCGTTACAGTCTGCAGTTGCTGTCATCTAGTTAAATTCCCAAACCTCCGTTTTCAGGACCTATTTCCCTGAGCTCCACCCTGGAGAACAGGTGTAAGGTAGTAATGTGTATAACCAGGTGCTGATGAGAACAGGTGTCAGGTAGTAGTGTGTATAACCAGGTGCTGATGAGAACAGGTGTCAGGTAGTAATGTGTATAACCAGGTGCTGATGAGAACAGGTGTCAGGTAGTAGTGTGTATAACCAGGTGCTGATGAGAACAGGTGTCAGGTAGTAATGTGTATAACCAGGTGCTGATGAGAACAGGTGTCAGGTAGTAATGTGTATAACCAGGTGCTGATGAGAACAGGTGTCAGGTAGTAATGTGTATAACCAGGTGCTGATGAGAACAGGTGTCAGGTAGTAATGTGTATAACCAGGTGCTGATGAGAACAGGTGTCAGGTAGTAATGTGTATAACCAGGTGCTGATGAGAACAGGTGTCAGGCTGTAGTGTGTATAACCAGGTGCTGATGAGAACAGGTGTCAGGTAGTAATGTGTATAACCAGGTGCTGATGAGAACAGGTGTCAGGTAGTAATGTGTATAACCAGGTGCTGATGAGAACAGGTGTCAGGTAGTAATGTGTATAACCAGGTGCTGATGAGAACAGGTGTCAGGTAGTAATGTGTATAACCAGGTGCTGATGAGAACAGGTGTCAGGTAGTAATGTGTATAACCAGGTGCTGATGAGAACAGGTGTCAGGTAGTAATGTGTATAACCAGGTGCTGATGAGAACAGGTGTCAGGTAGTAATGTGTATAACCAGGTGCTGATGAGAACAGGTGTCAGGTAGTAATGTGTATAACCAGGTGCTGATGAGAACAGGTGTCAGGTAGTAATGTGTATAACCAGGTGCTGATGAGAACAGGTGTCAGGTAGTAATGTGTATAACCAGGTGCTGATGAGAACAGGTGTCAGGCAGTAATGTGTATAACCAGGTGCTGATGAGAACAGGTGTCAGGCAGTAATGTGTATAACCAGGTGCTGATGAGAACAGGTGTCAGGTAGTACTGTGTATAACCAGGTGCTGATGAGAACAGGTGTCAGGTAGTAATGTGTATAACCAGGTGCTGATGAGAACAGGTGTCAGGTAGTAATGTGTATAACCAGGTGCTGATGAGAACAGGTGTCAGGTAGTAATGTGTATAACCAGGTGCTGATGAGAACAGGTGTCAGGTAGTAATGTGTATAACCAGGTGCTGATGAGAACAGGTGTCAGGTAGTAATGTGTATAACCAGGTGCTGATTAGAACAGGTGTCAGGTAGTAATGTGTATAACCAGGTGCTGATGAGAACAGGTGCAGAAATCAGGATGTCCTAGGTCTAAATGGTTCTACTGGCATGTATTAGAACAGGTGAATGCACTACATGCCTTCTTTGACATTAAAACTGTCCTCAGCAGTACAGAAATGTGGAAAACATGCACTGCTGGGAGAGATATGGGAATCTGAGGTTAGGTAGGGAAAAGTTACTGTGGATGATATAACTGCAGCAGAACCTGCTAGGGTGAGAGCATAATATTGATAACATATTCCATTAGTTTTATCTGTGACAAAAGGAAATCCTGGCATGTATAAACTATGAGAGTTCTTTAAATTGTCTCCAAAATAAATTGTGATACTGCAACCGTGGGCTCTCACTCTGCATGTATGGAGCTCTGGTACATTGTATCTTAACCAGATCAGGCCCCCCATAAACAATATCACAATGTATGTATGCATGTATGTTTGGGGCTCAATGGTTGCATTGTATCTTTCCCAGTGTACATTGACACCCCCCTGCACACTATCACACTGTGTGTATATGGGGCTCAGTGGTTACATTGTATCATTCCCAGTGCAGACACCGTCACACTGTGTGTATATGGGGCTCAGTGGTGACATTGTCGGGTCTAATCAATGACAAAATTGCCCAGAATATTATTGGGCGCGAGTTTTTATTAATCGTGATAATTTATGGCTGCTATTCAGCAATATTTTGGGCAGGGTCAGTGGTTGCGGTAACACGCTGTCCCTGCGATGTCATAGGAGGCAATGTTATCGGGATTCTGCAAACAATCCCTTCTGTTTGTTCCTCTGCGCATCCTCAGTCATGCGCTCGGGAACAGTCTCCGTCCCTGCTCGCTGTGACCTCCGACGGGGTAAGTACAACTCCAGCCTGTCCGAACTGAGTGACATGTGTATACAGGCTTTATACTAGCCTGTATACATGTATACATATGTGCTTTTATATTTAACATTTGCAGTATATATAAATGTGAAATATAATCGCACATAAATATAAATGTAAACAGGCTAGTATAAAGCCTGTATACACGTCACTCAATTTCGGCAGGTTTAAAAGGCTCTAGGTGGACTTACCTGCCGGCGATCCCTGGGAAGCAGGGATGGAGACTGGGTGGGCTTACAAATATATATTGTATATTTCCCAGTGCAAACACCCCACCCCTGCACACTATCACACTGTATGTATGGGGCTCAGTGGTCACATTGCATCTGTCCCAGTGCAGGCACCCTACCTCCAGCACACTATGTCACGGTATGTATGTATGTATACCCCCGCACACTATCACACTGTATGTATGTATGTATGTATGTATACCCCCGCACACTATCACACTGTATGTATGTATGTATGTATACCCCCGCACACTATCACACTGTATGTATGTATGTATGTATACCCCCGCACACTATCACACTGTATGTATGGGGCTCAGTGGTCACATTGCATCTGTCCCAGTGCAGGCACCCTACCTCCAGCACACTATGTCACGGTATGTATGTATGTATGTATGTATGTATGTATGTATGTATACCCCCGCACACTATCACACTGTATGTATGTATGTATGTATGTATGTATACCCCCGCACACTATCACACTGTATGTATGTATGTATGTATACCCCCGCACACTATCACACTGTATGTATGTATACCCCCGCACACTATCACACTGTATGTATGGGACTCAGTGGTCACATTGCATCTGTCCCAGTGCAGGCACCCCACCTCCAGCACACTATGTCACAGTATGTATGTATGTATGTATACCCCCGCACACTATCACACTGTATGTATGTATGTATGTATGTATGTATGTATACCCCTGCACACTATCACACTGTATGTATGTATGTATGTATGTATACCCCTGCACACTATCACACTGTATGTATGTATGTATGTATGTATGTATGTATGTATACCCCCGCACACTATCACACTGTATGTATGGGACTCAGTGGTCACATTGCATCTGTCCCAGTACAGGCACCCCACCTCCAGCACACTATGTCACGGTATGTATGTATGTATGTATGGGGCCAAGTGGTTTAATTGTATCTTATCCGGTGCAGACACTCCCCTCCCCCGGTATGTATGGGGCTCAGTGGTTATATTGTATCATTCACAGTGCAGGCACCCCACCTCCAGCACATTATGACACAGTATGTATGTATGCATAAATGGGGCTCAGTGGTTACATTGTAATAATTTATTCGCAGTGTAGACCCCCCCTGCACACTATCACACTGTATGTATGGGGCTCAGTGGTCACATTGCATCTGTCCCAGTGCAGGCACCCTACCTCCAGCACGCTATGCCACGGTATGAATGTATGTATGTATGTATACCCCCGCACACTATTACACTATATGTATGGGGCACAGTGGTTACATTGTATCTTTCCCAGTGCAGTCACCATCACACTGTGTATATATGGGGCTCAGTGGTTACATTGTATCTTTCCCAGTGCAGACACTATCACACTGTGTGTATATGGGGCTCAGTGGTTACATTGTATCTTTCCCAATGCAGACACTATCACACTGTGTATATATGGGGCTCGGTGGTTACATTGTATCTTTCCCAGCGAAGACACCATCACAATGTGTATATATGGGGCTCAGTGGTTACATTGTATCTTCCCAGTGCAGACACCATCACACTGTGTGTATATGGGGCTCAGTGGTTACATTGTATCTTTCCCAGTGCAGACACCATCACACTGTGTGTATATGGGGCTCAGTGGTTACATTGTATCTTTCCCAGTGCAGACACCATCACACTGTGCGTATATGGGGCTCAGTGGTTACATTGTATCTTTCCCAGTGCAGACACCATCACACTGTGCGTATATGGGGCTCAGTGGTTACATTGTATCTTTCCCAGTGCAGACACCATCACACTGTGCGTATATGGGGCTCAGTGGTTACATTGTATCTTTCCCAGTGCAGACACCATCACACTGTGCGTATATGGGGCTCAGTGGTTACATTGTATCTTTCCCAGTGCAGACACTATCACACTGTGCGTATATGGGGCTCAGTGGTTACATTGTATCTTTCCCAGTGCAGACACTATCACACTGTGCGTATATGGGGCTCAGTGGTTACATTGTATCTTTCCCAGTGCAGACACCATCACACTGTGCGTATATGGGGCTCAGTGGTTACATTGTATCTTTCCCAGTGCAGACACCATCACACTGTGCGTATATGGGGCTCAGTGGTTACATTGTATCTTTCCCAGTGCAGACACTATCACACTGTGCGTATATGGGGCTCAGTGGTTACATTGTATCTTTCCCAGTGCAGACACCATCACACTGTGCGTATATGGGGCTCAGTGGTTACATTGTATCTTTCCCAGTGCAGACACCATCACACTGTGCGTATATGGGGCTCAGTGGTTACATTGTATCTTTCCCAGTGCAGACACCATCACACTGTGCGTATATGGGGCTCAGTGGTTACATTGTATCTTTCCCAGTGCAGACACCATCACACTGTGTGTATATGGGGCTCAGTGGTTACATTGTATCTTTCCCAGTGCAGACACCATCACACTGTGCGTATATGGGGCTCAGTGGTTACATTGTATCTTTCCCAGTGCAGACACCATCACACTGTGCGTATATGGGGCTCAGTGGTTACATTGTATCTTTCCCAGTGCAGACACCATCACACTGTGCGTATATGGGGCTCAGTGGTTACATTGTATCTTTCCCAGTGCAGACACTATCACACTGTGCGTATATGGGGCTCAGTGGTTACATTGTATCTTTCCCAGTGCAGACACTATCACACTGTGCGTATATGGGGCTCAGTGGTTACATTGTATCTTTCCCAGTGCAGACACTATCACACTGTGCGTATATGGGGCTCAGTGGTTACATTGTATCTTTCCCAGTGCAGACACCATCACACTGTGCGTATATGGGGCTCAGTGGTTACATTGTATCTTTCCCAGTGCAGACACCATCACACTGTGCGTATATGGGGCTCAGTGGTTACATTGTATCTTTCCCAGTGCAGACACCATCACACTGTGCGTATATGGGGCTCAGTGGTTACATTGTATCTTTCCCAGTGCAGACACCATCACACTGTGCGTATATGGGGCTCAGTGGTTACATTGTATCTTTCCCAGTGCAGACACCATCACACTGTGCGTATATGGGGCTCAGTGGTTACATTGTATCTTTCCCAGTGCAGACACTATCACACTGTGCGTATATGGGGCTCAGTGGTTACATTGTATCTTTCCCAGTGCAGACACTATCACACTGTGCGTATATGGGGCTCAGTGGTTACATTGTATCTTTCCCAGTGCAGACACCATCACACTGTGCGTATATGGGGCTCAGTGGTTACATTGTATCTTTCCCAGTGCAGACACCATCACACTGTGCGTATATGGGGCTCAGTGGTTACATTGTATCTTTCCCAGTGCAGACACTATCACACTGTGCGTATATGGGGCTCAGTGGTTACATTGTATCTTTCCCAGTGCAGACACCATCACACTGTGTGTATATGGGGCTCAGTGGTTACATTGTATCTTTCCCAGTGCAGACACCATCACACTGTGCGTATATGGGGCTCAGTGGTTACATTGTATCTTTCCCAGTGCAGACACCATCACACTGTACGTATATGGGGCTCAGTGGTTACATTGTATCTTTCCCAGTGCAGACACCATCACACTGTGTGTATATGGGGCTCAGTGGTTACATTGTATCTTTCCCAGTGCAGACACCATCACACTGTGCGTATATGGGGCTCAGTGGTTACATTGTATCTTTCCCAGTGCAGACACCATCACACTGTGCGTATATGGGGCTCAGTGGTTACATTGTATCTTTCCCAGTGCAGACACTATCACACTGTGTGTATATGGGGCTCAGTGGTTACATTGTATCTTTCCCAGTGCAGACACTATCACACTGTGCGTATATGGGGCTCAGTGGTTACATTGTATCTTTCCCAGTGCAGACACTATCACACTGTGCGTATATGGGGCTCAGTGGTTACATTGTATCTTTCCCAGTGCAGACACTATCACACTGTGCGTATATGGGGCTCAGTGGTTACATTGTATCTTTCCCAGTGCAGACACCATCACACTGTGCGTATATGGGGCTCAGTGGTTACATTGTATCTTTCCCAGTGCAGACACCATCACACTGTGCGTATATGGGGCTCAGTGGTTACATTGTATCTTTCCCAGTGCAGACACCATCACACTGTGCGTATATGGGGCTCAGTGGTTACATTGTATCTTTCCCAGTGCAGACACCATCACACTGTGCGTATATGGGGCTCAGTGGTTACATTGTATCTTTCCCAGTGCAGACACCATCACACTGTGCGTATATGGGGCTCAGTGGTTACATTGTATCTTTCCCAGTGCAGACACCATCACACTGTGCGTATATGGGGCTCAGTGGTTACATTGTATCTTTCCCAGTGCAGACACCATCACACTGTGCGTATATGGGGCTCAGTGGTTACATTGTATCTTTCCCAGTGCAGACACCATCACACTGTGCGTATATGGGGCTCAGTGGTTACATTGTATCTTTCCCAGTGCAGACACCATCACACTGTGCGTATATGGGGCTCAGTGGTTACATTGTATCTTTCCCAGTGCAGACACCATCACACTGTGCGTATATGGGGCTCAGTGGTTACATTGTATCTTTCCCAGTGCAGACACTATCACACTGTGTGTATATGGGGCTCAGTGGTTACATTGTATCTTTCCCAGTGCAGACACTATCACACTGTGCGTATATGGGGCTCAGTGGTTACATTGTATCTTTCCCAGTGCAGACACTATCACACTGTGTGTATATGGGGCTCAGTGGTTACATTGTATCTTTCCCAGTGCAGACACCATCACACTGTGCGTATATGGGGCTCAGTGGTTACATTGTATCTTTCCCAGTGCAGACACTATCACACTGTGTGTATATGGGGCTCAGTGGTTACATTGTATCTTTCCCAGTGCAGACACTATCACGCTGGGGGCGAGACACCTGCGCACTGCTCCAGACACAACGATTTGCATAGTCCCGCCTCTCATCCTCTGACTGGCTCACTTTTTGTTGTGCTCTGATAAAGCCGGGTGCTGATTGGCCGGATGCCCTGTCGCCTGCAATTGCACCTGACGCTTCCTGAAATCGGGCTCAATGTGTCGGGACTCGGGACTGCCATGTTCCTGCCGGAGGATTAGCGGCGCATTGGAGGGAGGCCGAGGATTGGAGGCCGCCACTGGGGAGGACAGGGAGGTGAGTGCCGGTTACTGTCATGTATGTAGCCAACCCTGCCACATATATAACCCCCTCCCAGATATACCCCCTCCTACATAAATAACCCCCTCCCAGATATACCCCCTCCTACATAAATAACCCCCTCCCAGATATACCCCCTCCTACATAAATAACCCCCTCCCAGATATACCCCCTCCTACATAAATAACCCCCTCCCAGATATACCCCCTCCTACATAAATAACCCCCTCCCAGATATACCCCCTCCTACATAAATAACCCCCTCCCAGATATACCCCCTCCTACATAAATAACCCCCTCCCAGATATACCCCCTCTTACATATATAACCCCCTCCCAGATATGTCCCATTCCCATACATATACACCCTTCCTCCCATATACCCCCTCCTTCCCAGTCATATACCCCCTCCCAGATATGTCCCCTTCGCATACATATACCCCCTCCTTCCAGACATGACCCCTCCTCCATATGTCCCCTTCCTATATACATATATCTTCCTTCTTACCAGGCATGTACCCTCCCCATACATATACCCCCCTCCCTCCAGACATGTCCCCCACTCCTTCATATGTCCTCTTCCCATACAGATATACTTCCTCCCCCCTCAGAACCCCTCCTATCTTATGTCTCCTCCCATATATACCCCCTGCAGCACTTCCTGCTCTATATCTACCCCTCTCATACATATGTACCCCTCTAACAACATATTCATTTATATATTCCTCCTCTTCTCTCCAATATACCCTGCCCCCCATAATACAACAACTCCATCCTGTATCCCCCCTGTTATACATACAGTATACTGCCCTACATCTCACATCTATATCATCACTCTGTACATGTATATCTCTGTATCTCCTCCTCCTTATACATACAATATACTGCCCTACATCTATATCATCACTCTGTACATGTACAGTCAGGTCCATAAATATTGGGACATTGACAGAATTGTCATATTTTGGCCTCTAGTCACCACCACAATGGCTTTGAAATGAAACAAACAAGATGTGATTTACCTGCAGACTTTCAGAGTTAATTTGAGGGTAATTGCATCCAAATCAGGTGAACGGTGTAGGAATTACAACAGTTTCTATATGTGGCTCCCACTTTTTAAGGGGCCAAAAGTAATGGGACTGTCAACTCAGAAGGTATTGCATGGACAGGTGTGGGCTATTCCCTCGTTATTTCATTATCAATTAAGCAGGTAAAAGGTGTAGAGTAGATTCTAGGTGTGACATTTACATTTGGAATCAGTTGCTGTCGACTCTCAATATGAGATCCAAAGAGCTGTCACCATCAGTGAAGCCATCATTAGGCTGAAACATCAAAACAAACCCATCAGAGAGATAGCAAATACATTAGGTGTGGCCAAATCAACTGTTTGGAACATTCTTAAAAAGAAAGAACGCACCGGAGAGCTCAGCAACACCAAAAGACCCGGAAGACCACGGAAAACAACTGTGGTGGATGACAGAAGAATTATTTCCCCGGTGAAGAAAAACCCCTTCACAACAGTTGGCCAAGTCAAGAACACTCTCCAGGAGGTAGGTGTATATGTGTCAAAGGGCTCTATTTACTACAATCCGCATATTGAATGCGGATTGTAGTGTGATATTACCGAGTGAATTTGCATTGCTAATTCAGGCAATATCACAGGGATTTACTATAAATCCCTTGCAGGGACAGAGCTTGCGATAAAGCTCTGTCCCTGCGGATCCCATCTGCACTCTAGTCGCGGTATGTTCGGGAAAAATACTGTGACTAAGAGCCCGCGCATGGGCCGACCGACCACCCCTACTACCCCCCCACCGATGCTAAGCCCCTCCCCCCGCGATCGCGGACCCCCGCGACCCCCCCCCCCCCCCCCCCTCCCTTCATTACACTTACCTGCATCCTCCTGGCCTCCGGTGATCTTCTCCGGGCTTCCCGATCAGGTGATCTCCCATACTGCACTGGGGCCCGATCACCTGATGACCGGGCAGCAGTGCACTGTGGGTGACCAGCTGACCGGAGAGGAGCCATCACCGGAGGCCCAATCACCGGTCCCTGGAGTCAGGTAAGTAAAAAAAAAAAAAAAAATGTTTAATTTTTTTTTTCTTTTTTTTACAGCAATCAGCTTGCGGTCTGCTTAGACCACATAGCTGATTACTGGTACCGGCTCCCGCCTCTGCTCTCCCCGTTAGAGCAGAGTGGGAGCCCGTAACCGGGGGAGACCCTGGATAACGCCACCTCCAGGTGGCGCTATTATCACAGGGCTTCCCCCGGTATTTTTTTTACAATTTATTTTTAGTAACTGTGGTCGGATCACATTTCCCATTACAATTATGGGAAATGCGATCTGCTTTACTAAAAATAAGTGATACTGGGGATTGGAGTAGAATTTTACTAATTCTACTCCAATTGCCCTGTAATAACTACAGGTGAAACTAAAATAATGTGAAAAGGGTGTGAAAACACCCTTTTTCACTTTATTTTAGTAAAAATAATGTTAATAAATAGAGCCCAAAGTCAACAATCAAGAGAAGACTTCACAAGAGTGAATATAGAGGGTTCACCACAAGATGTAAACCATTGGTGAGCCAAAAAAACAGGAAGACCAGATTAGAGTTTGCCAAACAACATCTAAAAAAGCCATTACAGTTCTGGAACAACATCCTATTGACAGATGAGACAAAGATCAACTTGTACCAGAGTGATGGGAAGAGAAGGAAAGGAACTGCTCATGATCCAAAACATACCACCTCATCAGTGAAGCATGGTGGTGGTAGTGTCATGGCGTGGGCATGTATTTATTGATGATGTGACTGCTGACAAAAGCAGCAGAATGAATTCTGAAGTGAAGGGAAAATGCCCCAAGAACAAGCAGGAACTGAAGACATTTGCAGTAGAGGCCTGGCAGAGCATCACCAGGGATGAAACCCAGCGTCTGGTGATGTCTATGCGTTCCAGACTTCAGGCTGTAATTGCCTGCAAAGGATTTGCAACAAAGTATTAATAAGTGAATGTTAGATTTAGGATTGTTTAGTTTGTCCCATTACTTTTGGCCCCTTAAAAAGTGGGAGGCATATATAGAACCCATTGTAATTCCTACACCGTTCACCTGATTTGGATGTAATTACCCTCAAATTAAATCTGAAAGTCTGCAGGTAAATCACATCTTGTTTGTTTCATTTCAAAGTCATTGTGGTGGTGACTAGAGGCCAAAATATGACAATTCTGTCAATATCCCAATATTTATGCACCTGACTGTATGTGTGTGTGTGTGTGTGTGATATTTATTAGATAGATAGATTAGATAGATAGATAGAGATATCTATCTATCTATCAGTGGCGTAACTAGGGTATTTGGAGCCCAGGGCAAATTTGAAAATTGCGCCCTCCCCCCTATGTGCAGGCACCGTGAAATGTGGGCGTGGCCACTGAAAAATGGGGCGTGTCAACATGACACACCCCTTTCTTGTCACTGGGAACATTTCTTTCCATTTGCACCTTAATGCAGTGCCCCTTATACAGGCCCCCAGTAGTTGTCCCCTATATACAGTGCCCCTTATACAGTGCCCCCAGTAGTTGTCCCCCTTATACAGTGCCCCCAGTAGTTGTCCCCCTTATGCAGTGCCCCCTGTAGTGGTTCTCCCTTTTCAGTGCCCCCTGTGCAGTGTCCCCAGTAGTAGTCCCTCCTATAAAGGGTACAGTATGTAGTTCCCCCAGTAGGAGTCCCCCTTGATGCAGTGCCCCCTGTAGTAGTCCCCAGTAGTGGTCCCCCACGATGCAGTGTCCACAGTAGTATTCCCCCCCCCCCCAGTAGTGGTCCCCTATATACAGTGCCCCTTGTACAGTGCCCCCAGTAGTTGTGCCCCCAGTAGTTGTCCCCCTTATGCAGTGCCCCCTGTAGTGGTTCTCCCTTTTCAGTGCCCCCTGTAGTGAGCCCCTCATGCAGTGCCCCCAGTAGTTGTCCCCCTTATGCAGTGCCCCCTGTAGTGGTTCTCCCTTTTCAGTGCCCCCTGTAGTGAGCCCCTTATAGTGTCCCCAGTAGTAGTCCCTCCTATAAAGGGTACAGTATGTAGTTCCCCCAGTAGGAGTCCCCCTTGATGCAGTGCCCCCTGTAATAGTCCCCTGTAGTGGTCCCCCACGATGCAGTGTCCACAGTAGTATCCCCCCCCCCCAGTAGTGGTCCCCCCCCTGAAGCAGTACCCTCAGTAGTATCCCCCCCCAGTAGTGGTCTCCCCCGCTCGGCAGTGGTGTGTGTGTGTGTGTGTTGAGTCACTCTCATTGGCTGCTGATTAACACACACATCAACGGCAGTGCTGGCGGCGATGTGTGTGTTAAGCACAGTCTTAGCCCACCTGCCACCCTCCTCCTGGCGCTATTGGGCAAGCGCTCAGGGGGAGGGAAGGGGCTCAGCTGTGCAGCACAGGACCGGCGCTGGAAGCCTAATGCCGGTCCTGTGTAAATGTGTAGCGCTGACCGCACTCACTGCAGTCGGCGCTATACTGGCTAACTAGGGCGGGCCGGTACCGTGGCCGGCGGCGCTGCCGGTCCCAGGACACGTACCCCGCTTGCCCTGCCCTAGTTACGCCACTGATAAATATATATATTTCTCATCCAATATAACCCCCTCCCACTGATGTGCACCTCTGCAATCTCTATTCTTCAACACCTTTTCTAGTCACTCCTGTCCTGTACTTTTCTTACACGTGTCACTATAATCTCCTCTGATGAATGTAAATCCTGCCATCCCCTCTTCTGCTCCCTTATACAATCTCCTATACCTTTAGCATCCACTTACTGTGTGTCCTACAGGGACTTGCAGTCAGGGGAGGCAGAACCACACTCCCTGCCCCGTCGCACTCCAAAATTTTAATATAAAAACTATGTATATATACATGCGTGCCCCCCCCCCCCCCAGCCATTGATCTCACCGCACGTCACTGGTGTCCTAAATACTTCCCTATCTCTGTTTAGTACATGCATCATATCTGACCATATACATTCCTGCACCCCCTTATAATGAAAGCATGTGTGGAGCAATATGAGATGTCTTTCTAGTCCCTGTATATCTGCTCTCTTTCTCTCTCTCTTTCTCTTTCTCTTTCTCTTTCTCTTTGTGTCCTTATTCCATATATCTGCTGCCATATCCAAGCATGTCAATTATGTTCCTGACCCCACCCCCCCGCCCCAAATTATAGGGTGTATATGGGAACACTGTATATAGCACCACTATTTAGAACCCCATTAAGTGGTCCCATATAACGATTGTTATAAAGTGGCATAGGGGATCACAGCACAGTGTATTGCATCCTAAAGCATTACATACACGTACATCTATTGCCCCTCCATACATCCAATCCCTACTCCCCCGTTATTGTGTTATTTCCTTACACCATAGGGATTAGAATGAGGGTGTACTTGGGTCCCAGTATGGCGGATGTCAGATTTATATTATTGACTGAAAGTATTGTTTACAACAAGTGCGCCGCTTATGCATTCATACCTGCAGACTGGATTTGTGATGGCACCAAGGTGCGTCCAGGTGGGAAAGGGGGCGTGGTCTATGGGAAAAGGGTGTGGTATATTTTGTATTGGATTTCCCATTGGGACTCCTGGCACTTTGCTGTTCCCTTTAATGCCTCGGCGGTGTGTAGGTGAGGAGCCCTGTAAGCGTGACTACATATCAATCCTCAAACTGTGGGAGCGTCGCACGTACACTACAATTCGCCGTGTTTGCTGGTCAGGCCGTGCTGGACAGGCTGTGTTTGTTCAGAAACAGCTACGTGTATGGTTAAAAGGATGGATGACGTCTAAATGATTAAATGAGTGCTAAAAAAATGTAACACGTAACAAAGTCGTGTCTAAAGTTTTACTTTCCCCAGGTCTGGACTAATGAAAGCAGCTTAGGGGCAGATTTGCTAAAACTTCCCTGAAGGAATAGTATAGTTGTCGTACATATCATCTGATACGGTAATAGGCACACCGTAACGCTACCTTGTAACCTTCCGAAGGACCTCAGTAATGAGATACAAATTTTAATCAAAGGGGCGAATTCAATTAGAAGCGAGGGAACGTAACTCCAGGGATGAGTGCCAAGAGATTTCTAATTTCCCGCACTGTAAAACTGCGACTAGAGAAATCCGTGCTAACTAATGCCTCGGGTCTAATCCCGGTGTTACCACGTGCGGTAATGGCATCGTGCTTGACAATTCAGGGCCGTATTCAATTAACGGCGATAATATCGCCCAATTTTATCTCACCTGCGATAATTTAGCGCTCTTTTATAGTGAGAAACAGGTGAAAAGTTTTTTTTTTTTCTCCGACCTGGGGTGGGACGTACTAAGCTTGCGGTGACCATTCTGCCAGTCACCGCGACCTTAGGGTTCTGAAAGAAATCACCACTTTTTTTAGGCAAAAATAGAGATTTTGGCAAATTTTTTTATTTTTTTGTCTGAGATGGAGAAAACTTTTTCTCCTGTTTCTCACTATAAAAGTGTGATATAATCGACCGATTATTATCATCGCTGATTGAATACGTCGATAAAGGCAGTTTACCGTAACTAAGCCCCTCGTATAGGCGCGCTGTAAACTGCATGTGCTGGACGTGAGGCAGTCCATTGAATAGCTCTGGGCACACTTTGTGGTAGCTACATTGTCGCACTTCTAAATTATTTCCCCCCTATGAGACAGAGACCCCTATCTATGATAACATCATCAGCCATATTACACAAGTGTCTGGCGCTATAACAAACAATCTGACAATAAAGCCAGAATGAGCCGGAGGGTGGACATGGAGGTCTGAGCGCCGTCTGTCCATTGCTGGTCTAATCAGATTCTTCCCTTTTATGTAGTGCACTGTCGGAAATGATAGCTGGATTGTGATTGGTTGCTATGGGTAACGCTTCCCCTTTTTCCTTCTACTGGGTAAATGATTGTGATTGGTTGCTATGGGCAGCACTTCTGCTTTTCCTTGTACAGGTTGAATGATAGCTGGATTTTGATTGGTTGCTATGGGTAACACTTCCCCTTTTCCTTCTACTGGGTAAATAATAGCTGGATCATTGGTTGCTATGGGCAACACATTCCCCCCCCCTTTCCGTCTACTGGGTAAATGAAAGCTGGATTGTGATTGGTTGCTATTGGCAACATTTCCCGCTTTCCTGCTACTGGGTAAATGGTTGTGATTGGTTGCTATGGGCAACACTTCTTTTCCTTCTAAAGGGTGAATGATAGCTGGATTATGATTGGTTGCTATGGGCAACGCTTCCCCTTTACCTTCTACTGGGTAAATGATTGTGATTGGTTGCTATGGGCAGCACTTCTGCTTTTCCTTCTACAGGGTGAATGATAGCTGGATTATGATTGGTTGCTATGGGTAACACTTCTGCTTTTCCCGTACTGGGTGAATGATAGCTGGACTATGGTTGGTTGCTATGGGCAACACTTCTGCTTTTCCATCTACTTGGTAAATAATAGCTGATTTGAATTCATAGCAATGGCTGAGAGTTCTGCAGATCACTGATTTAGTTATATGATATTTTTCTTGTAAGGTTCTAATTACTGTTTGATTCCCGGCCATAGCTGTCAGTCATCATGCATTATACCATTTTTTAGCATACGCCCTCCAGTGTCGGCATGAAGCGCCGACACTGGAAGGCTAAGTGCTGTCATACCTGGTACTACCTACCTGGGAAGCCAATGCACCAGTGTGACCGTACACTTACATAGCCAGTGACCTAATACAATTAATTAGGACTGATTACTATTTAGTATTGTATATGTGTATTTATAATGTGCAGATAGACAATGGGTTTATGGTCTCGCAGTTGCCTGGGCAACGTGTAGTATCAGGTTTTGCTGTGGCAGAGACCCCGGGTAACTGGTATTTTAGTTTCTCAAACACTCTGCACAACCTGAGCGCAGAGAAAATATTATAACGTACAAAATCACTTATGTAAACTATCGCCTTCGTCTTCTGCGTCGTCAGGTCGTGGTGTCGGGTTTATCCCTTGTTTGTGTGTTTTATAGTTTTCATTCAGTTTCACCTGAGTCCTAGCTTCTCTCTCCACTAGCCCGAGCTTTGTTATGTCAGGAATGTGCCCTTTCCTCCGAGACTGGAGATATAATGTGTCAGTAAGTGTAATAGGCCCCAGCAATGGGATGGACGTGTATATATCTGCCACTCAGCCGCTTGCCAGCTAAATGGGGTTTCATCTTATCACTCCTACTGCCAGCTCAGCCAAATCAACCACTTGCCGACTGCATCTGCCAGCTTTGCACCAACATGGTGCTGCCAGCTATGCCTACCAGGCTTCTCCTCTGTCTGCTAGAACTACTGCACCTTGTTGCTGGTTGTGTGGAGTAAATTCCCCTGACCCCTTATTTTGGGTCAGGACTGCAGTGTAAAGAGCTGTAGCTGGGCACTGGGCTCATCAGGTGAACAATCTGCTCTGCCCTCCCGGGGAAATCTGGGTACAACAGCCTGCGCCCATTCCCTGCACACAGGATGGCAGAGCGGTACCTTGTGATGCTCAAAACAGCCTCTTCGGCCACCAGGCTAATGAAGGGTCTCAGTGGCGAGTTGTGTTCGACTTTGCATGAGGCCCATTTTCTGTACATATATTTGACTTTGTCACAGTGGAAACCTGTATTGAATATGGCGTATGTCTGCTTTTGTTATCAGAGGGGAACTTGCCGTGTGGCAGAAGACCGTTCTTTGCTTTTAGTGTGTGCGATAATGAATAATTGCAGAGAGGATCATAGGAGTGGCTAGGGAGGGCAGTAACACCAGGGGTGGTTAGTAATGGATATGGAATAATAGTATATGTATAGAAGTCAGTGACTTCTAATATCTGATAGCGCCTTATAAATAACCCATACCTAATGGGGTGATGTTGCCTTTACTAGTTGTAGAACTATATACCCATCTGCCTTACATTTCACCTGCAAACAAAAATGGCAGCTGCTCAATCAATCTAGCAGTACTAATCAGGTGCATGAAAGGGAGGGGTCATACTAAGTAGAAAAAGGAGGGGGATTTAACCCCCTATTGTACCTCAGCACACTGAATAGTACCTGCAACAATATATGAAGACTATAGGGTAATAGAAATCAGAGATATTAGTTGCATGCATTTTGCAAATACATGGGAAGCTGCTAGGCCACGTCACTGCTTCTCTGTCACTAGCAGCCCCTAACACTAAGAGGTTCACGTCCGGGGCGCAGTGCACCCCGAAACACGTCCGTCCCAGGACATCACACGAAAAATGGAAAAAGAGTGACAGTGTAGTGTAAAGTATAGATGTGTAAGACTAATAAGTGTTGAAAAAAGGGGTTAAAATATTTGTGAAATATTACATGAAAAAAATACAAACCTAATATGCGCTGTGAAAAGTAACTGTGTGTATTAAGTGGGGATGTCCTGCATGCAACCAATATCTCTGAATTTCTATGACCATATAGTCTTCATATATTGTTGCAAGTATTATTCAGTGTGCTGAGGAACACTAGGGGGTTAAACGACCCCCCCCCCCCCCCTCTTTTTTTTTTTTTTTTTTTTTTTAACATGTCACCTGCCATGACGTGACCTGGTTTGCCATTGATGGACATCAGACCGTGGCCCTTCGAGCCTGCGATCTCCAGCACCTTCCGGCTTTGTCAGATTTGCCTGTAACACGTGTATAAAAGGGAGGCAGTTGAAATCCTGGCTGTTGGACTGCTGGTGCTCAGAATGCCAGCACAACCAGCATCCTAATGGTAAATGTTGGGGTTAGGGCTAGGCACTGGGGGGGGGGGGGAGGGTTAGGGCTAGGCACTGGGGGGGGGAGGGTTAGGGCTAGGCACTGGGGGGGGGAGAAAGAGGGTTAGGGCTAGGCACTGGGGTGTGTGTGAGAGGGTTAGGGCTAGGCACGGGGAGGGGAGGGTTAGGGCTAGGCACTGGGGGTGGGTAGGAGGGTTAGGGCTAGGCACTGGGGGTGGGTAGGAGGGTTAGGGCTAGGCACTAGGGGGGGTGTGTGAGAGGGTTAGGGCTAGGCACTGGGGGGGTGGGAGGGTTAGGGCTAGGCACTGGGGGGGGGGGGAAGAGGGTTAGGGCTAGGCACTGGGGGGGGGGGAAGAGGGTTAGGGCTAGGCACTGGGGGGGGGTGGGAGGGTTAGGGCTAGGCACTTGGGGGGGGGGGGGGGGGGGGGAGGGTTAGGGCTAGGCACAGGGCGAGGGGGATGGGCACGAGGGAGGGGAAGGGTTAGGTTTAGGGTAAGGGGTAGGATATTTACAGACAGGTGTCTATCTTATCCCTGTTGGGATGGCGGCATTGGTTTCCTGACTCCCGTCATCCCAAACCCCACCCGTATTATTACAGATCTGTGCCTCTTCTATGAGTAAATGTATTTTCTGGTCTACGTTCAGAATGTCCACAATGACACCATCAGCCGGTCACGTAGGGGCTTGTTCAGAGCAGTCGCTGTTTTTGCAGCGGCGATTAGCGGCATGCCTCTGAGTCACTGTAGTCGTTTGCAGCGAGCATTTATTTATGATGTGAGTGACGGTCAGGGAGCGTTTGGGGGAGGTAATGGGGATTATTGGCTAAAACCACAGGCGTGTTGCGACCGTTTCGGAGGTGTCACATCCTGGTACTCTGTTTCCGTATTCCATAATATGACTTCGGCGTCTCAGTACCCGCGACCATTCTCTGCGACCACAGAGTTACCCAGGACCGCAAACACCTGTGATCAATGCCGCGTCTTTGTATGTAGGTGCTGGATTTGCAAAGACTCCTGTGGGTGTCTCTATACATATCTCGGTGTCTGCGCCATTTGCTTATTTTCGTACAGCAGCTACGATGCCATTATCGCCACAGTGTCAACATTGTAAATGTTGACAGACTTAAAACCTTTGGCCAACATGTTGACTGTTGACATTTGACTTGTCTACCTCCTGTCCATGTCGACATGTTGTACAACACCACCTTACTGTGATTAAGGGTAGTGTGCGGCCCCTGAAGTGCGTCCGGTTGTCAGTCGCTGTCGGTCTCTCCGTAGTTCCTATCGGTCTCATAGACTTGTCAGGCGCCTGTATTCCTTTATGCTCAAATTCAAATCCGTCTTTGTTTGTATTTTTTTGGAAAAGTTTTGTAGTATGATAAAGGTGTCCACCTGCGGGGCCCGGAGCCGGTCGTAGGCCAGGGTGCCTCTCTCCCGTGGGCGCAGCGGTTCGGTCTGACTGGCATATTGTCCCTTCCCTGAGAACATTTTCTTGGCCAAAATTTAAAAGCCAGAACTTCATCTGTGCTGAAAGGAATGAACAATACGGCATTGACCGGCGCCAGAGGGAGCCATTGTTACCTGCCCTTCACCCGTAATATTTTACTTTCAGCTGACTTAATGCTGCTCCCGGGATGCACTTACAGCTGGACAAAGAGCAGTTTTCTTAGCAGATTAGGGAAGGATTAATTGGGCGCAGGTATGTACAGGTGGGCAGGATGGCGGGCGGCCAGCCTCTGTTCATGAAGTGTTTTATTTATGTTTATATAGTACACTGGCTTATCTAATGCGTTCCACGTCTTTCACTACTGATGCCCCAATATGTCATGGTATGACGGAGGTCTCCTCCTACAGGTGACGCATTTATTGGTTGGCAACTTTTACAAAACAATATTTCATGTTATTTTCGGGTTCCTTCCGTTGCTGTTTATGTATCGTTGGCATAATTCAACAGGGCTTTGTAAGTGGGACCAAAACACAGCAAAAAGACTTTTCTGGGTTTAGGGATATAGGTTATTGATACATGAGGGTAAGTGGCACATCTGGGTCCTGCCAGAATGGAGGAAAGTATGACCCACTCCTGCAGCAGTGATGGTCTGGGGCTCAGAGGGCTGTAAGTTTAATAGAACTGGGTACTAGGACCCCCCAGGGACGCTTGCTGTGACGTTCAGGGTCATCCTGGTTATAGCAGTATCCTGGGAATTTCCACTGCCATGCATCACAGTAGGATAACAGTGTAAAAGAAGGAATGGGGGGCACAAACACTGGTGGCATCTGCTGGCACCAAAACATAATCGCTGACTCCAGGGGCCCCCCCGAGTGCCCTGACTGGACTGGCCCACCTTGTGTGCGTGACTGTGTGCGGGGGCTGCAGAGGCAGTTTGGGCACCATAGCAGCCGCACCCCTTGTTCCCGTGTGCAGGCTATTAGCTCTACATGAAAAAGGCGACAATGTTTACACTCCAACGCTGTTATTCACTTGAATCTATACTGACTCCCGCGCTTTCATAAAAGAGGCAAACATACTCTTATTTACTATTGTTATGTCCTAGTACTCATTGTAAAGCTTTGCTTTCGGTTCTCCTGTATTTATCATTCTCTGTCATGTATTATTCAATAAAAATAATAAAAATAAAAAAAAGGTAGACAATGTCTAGATAGACACCAGATGTAGACACTAAAGGTCGACATGAAAGAAGATTCACATGGTTAAAAGATTGACATGAAAATGGTCGACACACAAATGGTCAACATTTTTTATTTTTTTTTTTCGAGTTGGGCACTTACCGGAGGGTTATGGTTAGACACTTACTCCCAAGGTTTTGGTTAGGCACCAGGAGGAAGGGTTATAGTTAGGCACTTACCAGAGGTTTAGGCACTAGAAGGTACGGTTAGGGTCAGGCACATACCCTGGCGGTTAGGGTTAGGCACCAAGGGGAGGGTTAGGGGGAAGAGTAAGGTTAGAAAAAAAAAAACATGGGTCGACCATTTTCATGTCGACCATGGGGCTATAGGAGAGGACAATGGGCCTCATTCTCTATGGATCGCTATTCTGCGTATACGCACACAGCGCAGTTGCTAATATCAGCGGATATATGTAAATGTGTGTATTCACATTGCGATCACAGCCTGACATAAGGACGCCCACTTCCCCTTACACTGGGGGAACATGGCGAAATCATCATTAACATCGGTCCCATACGCACAGGTAAGGCAGGGTCAGACCTCACTCAGGAATTGCTTACTTCAGCGCAAGCTATGAGGCCTCAGACTGCGTATGGTGTAACAGTGGATAATTTATGCATACCCCTGCAACGCCGTCCCAACGCACTAGCACGCCTGCATTCGCCGGACCACCACCCGCAAACGGCACTTCCTATCAGTCACTCTGCCATAGGTCTGCGTATCCTCTGTGATTGCAGTACTGAGCACAGCGCCCAGTTCGTACATGCGCACTGCGATGCATATGCAGTAAGCAACAATCGTCCGATGCGTGTGTATAAGCAACTGCGTTCCTTGATGAATGAGGCCCAATGTAAACAAAGGCTGCAAGTGTACTTCACGGTCCAGCCTTCAGCCCAGGCAATGCCGGGGATCCCAGCTAGTTTCCTACATTACGCAAGTGTATTATAATGAGCGGAGTACCGTGTTATTCTGAGCACTGATGGATTATAATGTGACTAAGGTGTACCTGTATCACACACACAGTACAGAGTACACCAGCAGCAGCGCCTCCGTACTTACCCGGGAGGTAACTAGGAGCCCGTATAACACAAGGCTGCACTCTGACACATCACGCTCCCTTTATTATGGGCTCTCGGTGCCAAGTGATCTTCACACCGTTCCCATCTATGCAGATTAGCTGAAAGTCCTCATTAAGGTTCCAGCAGAAATATGGCTCAAACAATATTACGATTCCACAGCGTCTGTTACTTCCCAGGGCAGAAATTGGTAAGTTTATATTGTCAAGTAAACTTTTTTGGGGATTTTTAGAACATACAGATATTTTGGAGACCTTGAAGGGGAGCAAATTTTCAATGCGCAGAAAGTTTTTTTTTTTTTTTTTTTTTTTTTTTTTTTATTGTTTTTTCTGAGCCGGGAGGGAGACGTGTCCTATCTTATCCCAGTGCAAAAAAATTAGGCTGGCCGGTACCCGTGCGCTACCAGCAATTCAGCCGCTGCTTTCCCTGCATGCAAAACTAATATTGCATTAGTGCCTCTAATCTGAGGGCCTGTGGCTGCATTCTGCTACCAGACACCAGATAGGTAACATTGTCAGAAAGCTGCTCCAGTATTACATTACCTATATTTGTATTATAGTGACGTGACAGTAAAATATATATATATATATATATATATATATATATATATATAATTCTCTCTATCTATTGGTACTAACATAAGAAGTGAATTGCAATGTAAAGGAATAGAACATGGACATCTAAAACTGGTGCAAATATATCTGCTTTCAGTTTCTAAACGCTACCCAATTACCTGTCTAGGCTGGCACTGACAGGGCGGCGGCCCCTCATAGGCTGGCACTGACAGGGCGGCGGCCCCTCATAGGCTGGCACTGACAGGGCGGCGGCCCCTCATAGGCTGGCACTGACGGGGCCGGGGCCCCTCATAGGCTGACACTGACGGGGCCGCGGTATATTGCAGACATTGTATATACAGATCTTCTCTAATGATGCCCGTTGGGAATTATTGATTTCACAGCAACATTCTGCTGTCTGGAATAAACTGGAAATTTTTATTTCTATCATAATAATTCCGCCACTAATGCCGTCATTTTATTATTGCCATTATTTACCCATTGTTATTACATAAGGAACTGTTGTGCTTGACCAAAATATTATTATTTTACTATTTCATCCCTATGGTACTAACCCACAAATTAAGCTCTGCCTGTGTTAATACGGCTGCTACCGGCTGTCCCGCTGTGTACTATCTCTCTGCCGGCTGTTATTACACCGGCTGCTGTATCCTGTCAGTCTCTCTGTATAATCAGAGTATTGCACAGATGAGTTGTCTGTGAGTGTGAGTGTGCATGCCAAGAATCCAGGCAGCTGTTTGGCAGAATCGTCCGGCTGTCTGGTATTGCACATCAATAATTCACCGGCCACAGGAACAAATGGTCCCTTAGGTCTGCTAGACGGTGATGGCTCCAGGAGAGGTGTGCAGTATTTAACCTATGCGTGCACTTGGTGCGGCTTTCATCACACTGTACCCTGTAACAGGTCTGCGTGTCACATTAGCATGTATGCCATAACCAGAGCTCGTCCGCTTGTCACATGACTTGCACTAATCAGTGATGCTCCATTCCGGGCGCATATCGTATCCTGACTGTTTAGTTGGATCGGTACAAAAAATTAATGTAATTTCTGGAATGTCGGGTGGCTTAAAAAATTTAGAGGAAAAGACAGGTTTGCAAAGGGGTCTTTTTTTTTTTTTTTTTTTTTGGTTGATCGTGAATAGCGAACGTTAGACTAATGGTGCGTACACACGGGACGATTAAAATGCACGATATTGATCATATCGTTATCGTTCATATTGTGCATTTTTTTGGTCCCTTTCAATCCACCAACGACCTGCGATGCGCGGGCACAAATGGATGATAACTATATCGTCCATCGGCCATGCATGCAGGCCACCCTGGGCTATATCCACCAGGTTACTATAGAGGGTCGTTGGCCATCGGTGGTGTGCTGGATGATCGATATAGAACACATGTGTACGCACCATTATGGTTTGATTTATATATAAATAAAAAAAATAATTATTTAAATAGAGGATCTTTTTCTTTAGACACTAACGCAGGCCCCAAATGTAGATCTGCAATTTCCAACTGTGGGTCTGCTAACAATTTACCCGGAATCGGATGTAATCTATTTTTGTGGCGGAGGAGGTTAGAGAGATGTGCGGCCCATTAGAGGCTAGAGTGATGTGCGGCCCATTAGAGGCTAGAGTGATGTGCGGCCCATTAGAGGCTAGAGTGATGTGCGGCCCATTAGAGGCTAGAGTGATGTGCGGCCCATTAGAGGCTAGAGTGATGTGCGGCCCATTAGAGGCTAGAGTGATGTGCGGCCCATTAGAGGCTAGAGTGATGTGCGGCCCATTAGAGGCTAGAGTGATGTGCGGCCCATTAGAGGCTAGAGTGATGTGCGGCCCATTAGAGGCTAGAGTGATGTGCGGCCCATTAGAGGCTAGAGTGATGTGCGGCCCATTAGAGGCTAGAGTGATGTGCGGCCCATTAGAGGCTAGAGTGATGTGCGGCCCATTAGAGGCTAGAGTGATGTGCGGCCCATTAGAGGCTAGAGTGATGTGCGGCCCATTAGAGGCTAGAGGGCTGTGCGGCCCATTAGAGGCTAGAGGGCTGTGCGGCCCATTAGAGGCTAGAGGGCTGTGGGGCCCATTAGAGGTTAGAGGGCTGTGGGGCCCATTAGAGGTTAGAGGGCTGTGGGGCCCATTAGAGGTTAGAGGGCTGTGGGGCCCATTAGAGGTTAGAGGGCTGTGGGGCCCATTAGAGGTTAGAGGGCTGTGGGGCCCATTAGAGGTTAGAGGGCTGTGGGGCCCATTAGAGGTTAGAGGGCTGTGGGGCCCATTAGAGGTTAGAGGGCTGTGGGGCCCATTAGAGGTTAGAGGGCTGTGGGGCCCATTAGAGGTTAGAGGGCTGTGGGGCCCATTAGAGGTTAGAGGGCTGTGGGGCCCATTAGAGGTTAGAGGGCTGTGGGGCCCATTAGAGGTTAGAGGGCTGTGGGGCCCATTAGAGGTTAGAGGGCTGTGGGGCCCGTTAGAGGGCTGTGGGGCCCGTTAGAGGGCTGTGGGGCCCGTTAGAGGGCTGTGGGGCCCGTTAGAGGGCTGTGGGGCCCGTTAGAGGGCTGTGGGGCCCGTTAGAGGGCTGTGGGGCCCGTTAGAGGGCTGTGGGGCCCATTAGAGGTTAGAGAGATGTGGGGCCCATTAGAGGGCTGTGGGGCCCATTAGAGGGCTGTGGGGCCCATTAGAGGGCTGTGGGGCCCATTCGAGGTTAGAGAGATGTGGGGCCCATTCGAGGTTAGAGGGATGTGGGGCGCATTAGAGGTTAGAGAGATGTGGGGCCCGTTAGAGGGACGTGCGGCCCGTTAGAGGGATGTGGGGCCCATTAGAGGTTAGAGGGACGTGCGGCCCGTTAGAGGGACGTGCGGCCCATTAGAGGTTAGAGAGATGTGGGGCCCGTTAGAGGGATGTGGGGCCCATTAGAAGTTAGAGAGATGTGTTTTTGTTTTTTGGCCCTTGAGGCGTATCTGGTTGCCAATCGGTGCTTAAGTAACACACTAAAGAAACAACCCTGGCGGACTAGCGGCCTGTTACAGCAGGGGATGCAGGGAAGCTTTCTGCGCAGATTCCCGATGCTTGAGACTCTGCCCATGTGGCGGGACCCATACTGCCCATGTGGTGGGACCCTGTGCTGCCCATGTGGCAGACCCATACCGCTAATAATGCACACATGTTTACCATGCAAGCACAAAGGGCTGACTAACTCCGTATTTCATGTACGCCGTTGGAAAAGTGATATAACGCTGCACTTTGGGAGAGATGAGCGTGACTGTGTGTATAAAGCCAGCCCCTCAGCCCCAGAACCTGTGTAATGTAAGAGTGTCCCGGTTTTATGGGATTGTGTGACCGTGTGTTCCCTGACAATGTTCAAACCTAGGCAAAAACCTAGTCGTAGTCAAACTAAATCACCCGCCACATTTAGTTGAGCTAGGTACAAAACTCTGGCTGAGCATGAAGGACACACACCCAGATTTGCCGTATATTATTGTTACCGCCAATAGCAAAGTCTTTCTGTTTCGTATACATATGTCATTAATATTGCCAAGTAGCTGGTACCATGTGCAATGGGTAACACTGAGCATGGGCAGAGTTATGTCTGTGTATATCACTCTCTTCCAGTTGGGTTAGTGCAGTCCGTCTGTGATATTATGAGTGATGCTCCGTGCAGTCACAGTCCCCATGCTAGGAGGATAATGAGAAAAGCTCTTAATTACACAGCGGAAATCCCTTCTGCGTTCACTTGGCAGGAACATGACAATTTCCTAGATAAACTTTGTTAGCAAAGCGATGGTTTATTTAAACCAAAATAATTACTTTCCTATATTATCCTGCAATTATACACCTGCTACTGCCACCTGAGTGATGGGAACGTTTGTGTGTATGTCTGTATGGAGCAGTGATTGTGCTGCTGTTATATACTGTTTGTGCTGCTAATATTATATACTGCATGTTATTGTTACTATATGTCACTTATGTGCTGCTGATATTATATACTGCATGTTATTGTTACTATATGTCACTTATGTGCTGCTGATATTATATACTGCATGTTATTGTTACTATATGTCACTTATGTGCTGCTGATATTATATACTGCATGTTATTGTTACTATATGTCACTTATGTGCTGCTGATATTATATACTGCATGTTATTGTTACTATATGTCACTTATGTGCTGCTGATATTATATACTGCATGTTATTGTTACTATATGTCACTTATGTGCTGCTGATATTATATACTGCATGTTATTGTTACTATATGTCACTTTTACGTTATGTACTGCTGATATATGCTGTATGTTATTGCATGTGTGACTGTTCTATACTGCATGTTATAGTTATCCTATTTCACTTATTGCTGATGTATGCTGTATATTACTGTATTTTATGTATGCATGTGCTGCTGTGATATACTGTACTATATGCTATTGCACATGCAGCTGCTATGTACTGCATGTTATTGTTACTGTTTCACTTATTGCATGTGTCCTGTTATCATATACTGCATTTTATTGTTACTATATTTCACTTCATGTGTATTGCTGTTATATACTGTTATTGCATGTTATGCTTTTATTGTATACTGTTATTGCATGTGCTTTTGTTATACTGTTATTGCATGTGCTGTTGCGGTTATATATTGTGTTAAAGCATGTGCTGTTATATATTGTGTTATTGCGTGTGCTGCTGCTATTATATACTGTTATTATATACTGTATGTTATTGGCTGCTTCTGTTATTATATACTGTTTGTTATTGTGGCATATTTCAATTGCCACATGTTGTGTAGTGATAACGTGATTTGTTTTATATTTATTTATAAACCTTACTTGTTATAAAAAGAAATAAAATAATTCACACCAATACAGATTCTAAAATGAATGACAATGCTTTTACTTATAGACCAGCGTAATTATATATGTATTTTGCCAGTGCAGACTTGCAATAAAAGCCATAGATTATATTAGCAGCAGTAAGGAATACGTATAAAATAAGTGACACCCAGTGCAGCCAATTTCATACATATGCACAGCAACGGCACCAGCACCCCCAGACTCTCGTATGCTCCCCCTCCCTCTTTCTCTAGGGAATTTTTATACTTAATCCTGGCTATACCTCCAATTAACCCAATCGGGAATATTCATTTAATATTCGTACGTGCTAGACCTTAATTGGTTATGTGTCTCTTAACCACAATATGGACAATATAATATGTTATCATCTTTTTCTCTGTTCCCATGTGGCTTCTACTAGGCCAAGGCTATCTTTGATTAGCCCTTTTTATTTATAAAATCTGAGACTGGCGTCTGCTAGTTAAAACTGACAGATTTACACACCTACAGGTCCTTATTGCTGAACCATTAAAACAAGATGGCTGCTGCATCAGACACCGGATTTGCCTGCTTTATATGGGATAGACAAGGCCCTATCCGCTCTAGGCTGAAGCCATTCGACAAATACTGTCTTCTGCAACTCACACAACTAATTTATATATTCTCAATTATTTCTATACATTCTTATTTGCAATAAAAATAAATAATTATACACATAAGCATAAGCATGCATATATTCATGAATTGCTGACGAGACGTGTACATCCCTATAATTCTGTGTTATCAGTAGTGTGCTGAGGGACGCACCTTATTACACTGTCACTATATGTGCAGTTGGTATTATACAGGAGGTTACTGACTCTGTTATAGGCTGCCAGTACAGTATATGTGGGTGCACTATATTACACGGTGTCACTATATGTGCTGTTGGTATTATACTGGAGGTTACTGACTCTGGCTCTGTTATAGGCTGCCAGTACAGTATATGCGGGTGCGCTATATTACACTGTGTCACTATATGTGCTGTTGGTATTATACAGGAGGTTACTGACTGGCTCTGTTATAGGCTGCCAGTATAGTATATGTGGGTGTGCTATATTACACTGTCACTATATGTGCTGTTGGTATTATACAGGAGGTTACTGGCTCTGTTATAGGCTGCCAGTACAGTATATGTGGGTGTGCTATATTACACTGTGTCACTATATGTGCTGTTGGCATTATACAGGAGGTTACTGACTCTGTTATAGGCTGCCAGTACAGTATATGTGGGTGCGTTATATTACACTGTGTCACTATATGTGCTGTTGGTATTATACAGGAGGTTACTGACTGGCTCTGTTATAGGCTGCCAGTACAGTATATGTGGGTGTGCTATATTACACTGTGTCACTATATGTGCTGTTGGCATTATACAGGAGGTTACTGACTCTGTTATAGGCTGCCAGTACAGTATATGTGGGTGTGCTATATTACACTGTGTCACTATATGTGCTGTTGGTATTATACAGGAGGTTACTGGCTCTGTTATAGGCTGCCAGTACAGTATATATGGGTGCATTATATTACACTGTCACTATATGTGCAGTTGGTATTATACAGGAGGTTACTGGCTCTGTTATAGGCTGCCAGTACAGTATATGTGGGTGCGTTATATTACACTGTCACTATATGTGCTGTTGGTATTATACAGGAGGTTAGTGGCTCTGTTATAGGCTGCCAGTACAGTATATGTGGGTGCGTTATATTACACTGTCACTATATGTGCTGTTGGTATTATACAGGAGGTTACTGACTCTGTTATAGGCTGCCAGTACAGTATATGTGGGTGTGCTATATTACACTGTGTCACTATATGTGCAGTTGGTATTATACAGGAGGTTACTGACTCTGGCTCTGTTATAGGCTGCCAGTACAGTATATATGGGTGCATTATATTACACTGTCACTATATGTGCTGTTGGTATTATACAGGAGGTTACTGGCTCTGTTATAGGCTGCCAGTACAGTATATATGGGTGCGCTATATTACACTGTCACTATATGTGCAGTTGGTATTATACAGGAGGTTACTGGCTCGGTTATAGGCTGCCAGTACAGTATATGTGGGTGCGCTATATTACACTGTCACTATATGTGCTGTTGGTATTATACAGGAGGTTACTGACTCTGTTTTAGCCTGCCAGTACAGTATATGTGGGTGCGCTATATTACACTGTCACTATATGTGCAGTTGGTATTATACAGGAGGTTACTGGCTCTGTTATAGGCTGCCAGTACAGTATATGTGGGTGCGTTATATTACACTGTGTCACTATATGTGCTGTTGGTATTATACAGGAGGTTACTGACTGGCTCTGTTATAGGCTGCCAGTACAGTATATGTGGGTGTGCTATATTACACTGTGTCACTATATGTGCTGTTGGTATTATACAGGAGGTTACTGGCTCTGTTATAGGCTGCCAGTACAGTATATGTGGGTGCGTTATATTACACTGTGTCACTATATGTGCTGTTGGTATTATACAGGAGGTTACTGACTCTGTTATAGGCTGCCAGTACAGTATATGTGGGTGCGTTATATTACACTGTGTCACTATATGTGCTGTTGGTATTATACAGGAGGTTACTGACTGGCTCTGTTATAGGCTGCCAGTACAGTATATGTGGGTGCGCTATATTACACTGTCACTATATGTGCTGTTGGTATTATACAGGAGGTTACTGACTCTGTTTTAGCCTGCCAGTACAGTATATGTGGGTGCGCTATATTACACTGTCACTATATGTGCAGTTGGTATTATACAGGAGGTTACTGGCTCTGTTATAGGCTGCCAGTACAGTATATGTGGGTGCGTTATATTACACTGTGTCACTATATGTGCTGTTGGTATTATACAGGAGGTTACTGACTGGCTCTGTTATAGGCTGCCAGTACAGTATATGTGGGTGTGCTATATTACACTGTGTCACTATATGTGCTGTTGGTATTATACAGGAGGTTACTGACTCTGTTTTAGGCTGCCAGTACAGTATATGTGGGTGCGCTATATTACACTGTCACTATATGTGCAGTTGGTATTATACAGGAGGTTACTGACTCTGTTATAGGCTGCCAGTACAGTATATGTGGGTGTGCTATATTACACTGTGTCACTATATGTGCTGTTGGTATTATACAGGAGGTTACTGGCTCTGTTATAGGCTGCCAGTACAGTATATGTGGGTGTGCTATATTACACTGTCACTATATGTGCTGTTGGTATTATACAGGAGGTTACTGGCTCTGTTATAGGCTGCCAGTACAGTATATGTGGGTGCGTTATATTACACTGTGTCACTATATGTGCTGTTGGTATTATACAGGAGGTTACTGACTCTGTTTTAGCCTGCCAGTACAGTATATGTGGGTGCGTTATATTACACTGTCACTATATGTGCTGTTGGTATTATACAGGAGGTTACTGGCTCTGTTATAGGCTGCCAGTACAGTATATGTGGGTGCGTTATATTACACTGTGTCACTATATGTGCTGTTGGTATTATACAGGAGGTTACTGACTGGCTCTGTTATAGGCTGCCAGTACAGTATATGTGGGTGTGCTATATTACACTGTGTCACTATATGTGCTGTTGGTATTATACAGGAGGTTACTGACTCTGTTTTAGGCTGCCAGTACAGTATATGTGGGTGCGTTATATTACACTGTCACTATATGTGCTGTTGGTATTATACAGGAGGTTACTGGCTCTGTTATAGGCTGCCAGTACAGTATATGTGGGTGCGTTATATTACACTGTGTCACTATATGTGCTGTTGGTATTATACAGGAGGTTACTGACTGGCTCTGTTATAGGCTGCCAGTACAGTATATGTGGGTGTGCTATATTACACTGTGTCACTATATGTGCTGTTGGTATTATACAGGAGGTTACTGACTCTGTTTTAGGCTGCCAGTACAGTATATGTGGGTGCGCTATATTACACTGTCACTATATGTGCAGTTGGTATTATACAGGAGGTTACTGGCTCTGTTATAGGCTGCCAGTACAGTATATGTGGGTGCGTTATATTACACTGTGTCACTATATGTGCTGTTGGTATTATACAGGAGGTTACTGACTGGCTCTGTTATAGGCTGCCAGTACAGTATATGTGGGTGTGCTATATTACACTGTGTCACTATATGTGCTGTTGGTATTATACAGGAGGTTACTGACTCTGTTATAGGCTGCCAGTACAGTATATGTGGGTGCATTATATTACACTGTCACTATATGTGCTGTTGGTATTATACAGGAGGTTACTGGCTCTGTTATAGGCTGCCAGTACAGTATATGTGGGTGTGCTATATTACACTGTCACTATATGTGCTGTTGGTATTATACAGGAGGTTACTGGCTCTGTTATAGGCTGCCGGTACAGTATATGTGGGTGCGTTATATTACACTGTCACTATATGTGCTGTTGGTATTATACAGGAGGTTACTGGCTCTGTTATAGGCTGCCAGTACAGTATATGTGGGTGCGTTATATTACACTGTGTCACTATATGTGCAGTTGGTATTATACAGGAGGTTACTGACTCTGGCTCTGTTATAGGCTGCCAGTACAGTATATATGGGTGCATTATATTACACTGTCACTATATGTGCAGTTGGTATTATACAGGAGGTTACTGGCTATGTTATAGGCTGCCAGTACAGTATATGTGGGTGCGCTATATTACACTGTGTCACTATATGTGCTGTTGGTATTATACAGGAGGTTACTGACTCTGGTTCTGTTATAGCCTGCCAGTACAGTATATGTGGGTGCGCTATATTACACTGTCACTATATGTGCAGTTGGTATTATACAGGAGGTTACTGGCTCTGTTATAGGCTGCCAGTACAGTATATGTGGGTGCATTATATTACACTGTCACTATATGTGCAGTTGGTATTATACAGGAGGTTACTGGCTCTGTTATAGGCTGCCAGTACAGTATATGTGGGTGCGTTATATTACACTGTGTCACTATATGTGCTGTTGGTATTATACAGGAGGTTACTGACTGGCTCTGTTATAGGCTGCCAGTACAGTATATGTGGGTGTGCTATATTACACTGTGTCACTATATGTGCTGTTGGTATTATACAGGAGGTTACTGACTCTGTTATAGGCTGCCAGTACAGTATATGTGGGTGTGCTATATTACACTGTCACTATATGTGCTGTTGGTATTATACAGGAGGTTACTGGCTCTGTTATAGGCTGCCAGTACAGTATATATGGGTGCGTTATATTACACTGTGTCACTATATGTGCTGTTGGTATTATACAGGAGGTTACTGGCTCTGTTATAGGCTGCCAGTACAGTATATGTGGGTGCGTTATATTACACTGTGTCACTATATGTGCTGTTGGTATTATACAGGAGGTTACTGACTCTGTTATAGGCTGCCAGTACAGTATATGTGGGTGCGTTATATTACACTGTGTCACTATATGTGCAGTTGGTATTATACAGGAGGTTACTGACTCTGGCTCTGTTATAGGCTGCCAGTACAGTATATATGGGTGCATTATATTACACTGTCACTATATGTGCAGTTGGTATTATACAGGAGGTTACTGACTCTGTTATAGGCTGCCAGTACAGTATATGTGGGTGCGTTATATTACACTGTGTCACTATATGTGCAGTTGGTATTATACAGGAGGTTACTGAATCTGGCTCTGTTATAGGCTGCCAGTGTAATATAATGCACCCACATATACTGTACTGGCAGCCTATAACAGAGCCAGATTCAGTAACCTCCTGTATAATACCAACTGCACATATAGTGACAGTGTAATATAATGCACCCACATATACTGTACTGGCAGCCTATAACAGAGCCAGATTCAGTAACCTCCTGTATAATACCAACTGCACATATAGTGACAGTGTAATATAATGCACCCACATATACTGTACTGTCACTATATGTGCAGTTGGTATTATACAGGAGGTTACTGGCTATGTTATAGGCTGCCAGTACAGTATATGTGGGTGCGCTATATTACACTGTGTCACTATATGTGCTGTTGGTATTATACAGGAGGTTACTGACTCTGGCTCTGTTATAGGCTGCCAGTACAGTATATGTGGGTGCGTTATTTCTACTTCAGGGTCCATAGGGTATCCACAGGATACCTTGGGGTATAGGTGTGACGTCAGTCGCTGGGCACCATAGAGTTAAGCTTTTCAGCCTCCCAGGATGCACTAGGGTCCCCCTCCTATACCCCGCCCCCGAGCCAAGGCACCTCAGTTTAGTTTGGTGCCCGGCCGGCGTCTGGTGCACCTGTCGGAGTGGGGGCTAGAAGAGCCCCTGAAGCTTTCTTCAGTTTAGCTGTGGCTGCACATCTGGATGTACAGCATGGACAGTCAGTCCTGATGTCCATGCTGTCTTCCCTACACCCCCGCCGGTACCAGAACGCCGGTACCGATCCGGGGATGCTGGTGAGCATCTGGGGTCACAGCTAGCGGTGACCCCAGATGTTCCGGACCATGGCCGGATCCAAGGGGGACAAAGGTAAGCAGCGGGGTCCCGCGGTGGGTCCCCGCTGGTCACATGGTCCTAAGTCCCCAGGCAGGGGGCTCCCTGGGGACTGGCTGCAGCGTGGAGCCAGGCGACCAACCTGCGCTTTCCACTACCCCCTGGGACAGCGGACCGCAGCAGAGCGGTAGCGCTGCGGCATCCCAGGGGTTAAATGCTTGCCAGGGGAGCGCGCCTTCCCTGTCTCACAGCCGGCGCCTCCCCCGCTGCACACAGCCCTCTCTGCACTGTGCTGACTGGTCCGGTGGCAGCGCTCCTCCCCCAGGCCAGCCTCCTCTCTGCTCCTCGGCGGCCATCTTCTCCAGAACGCATGGTGAACGCTGCTGGAAGCGCTGGACGGAAGCATCGTGGTCTGGGTCCCCCCGCATACCTCTCCTCCGCTGTGGTCAGGTCTGTGTATGCAGCGCTGTGTCCTACCAGGCCCTGTGTCTGCGTAGTTGAGTGATCAGCGCTGTTAGTGCAGGAATTGATTTTCTTTGCATTGTATGTGACTGTGCTAGCGCTGCTGCCTGTAATCTTTTCTTCTCTAAACTGTCAGCTTTATTACTGTCCCTGTTCTTTCTGCTAAGCCCTTGCGGTGCGGTGCTGCAGGGTGGTCTCTCACCTATTTAAGTTATAATTGGTGAGAGAGGTCACATACGTGGTGCCATCATGTCCGAAAGTGATTTTCCCCTCCGGCTACAGTGTACTACATGTAAAGTACCGTTAGCGGAGGGGGAGGGTAGCGCGGAGGGCCTTTGCCGGCAGTGTTTGTCCATGGCGCGGCCTCTTATGGTTACAGCACCGGTACAGGAGCCGCCCTGGGCTTGTTTTGCTCAGGCGCTTACAGCCTTAGTGGGCCAGTTAGCTCCGCAGCCCGCGTTTACACCGATGGGTTTATCCCAGCAGTCAGTGGTGTCGTCACCCATGCAGGGTTTCCCACGACAATTGGTGGTACCCCACAGTCTCCCTATTTCCCCGCTCCCGGTTTCTCAGGAGCCAGCGTGGGTTATCTCCCTGACGAGTTCTGACCAGCACTTGTCGGATGTGTTGCAAGGGGAGTCTGTGATGCGGCCGCATAAACGGCCGGTGGTGTCTCTGTCTGCTCCTTATGAGGATGACGAGGGGACGTCTGATGATGGAGAGATTCTGGATCCTTACGATCAGGAACCTCTCCATACTAAGGACGCTGATGCTAAGTCCAAAGTATATATTCCTGGACTTATTCGGGCGGTCCGCACAGCCTTGGTGATTGAGGACGAAGTTCCCCCAGCGGCTAAATCTAAGTATGCCTTTTTCAAGGATGTGAAGGGCGATGCCACGGTCTTTCCTCTTTCGGGTCAGTTGGTGGACCATTTAGAGGAGGCGTGGAAACAGCCTGGCAAAAGATACCAGCCGCAGAGACGCCTGGCGGTGGCTTATCCATTCGCGGATAATTATTTTGCAAAGTGGGAATCCCCTCCACAGGTGGATTCTCACGTGACCCGTCTTGTCCGTAGTGCCACATTGCCGATGCCATCCACGTCCTCCCTTAAGGATGCTACGGACCGCAAGGTGGAAATCTGCCTGAAGTCCGCTTATTCCCTTGCGGGGGGGGGCAGCACGGCCGGCTATGGCCATTTGCTGGGTTGCCAGAGCGATGGAGCGCTGGGCGGATTCATTAGAGGCTTCTTTTGATTCCAACTGTCCGGCCGAACAGGCGGAGTTGATTGGCAATCTCCGTGATTCGGCCACCTACATCAACGAAGCAGCCCTAGACATGAGTACTCTGGTGTCTAGGATTTCTTCAGCAGCGGTAGCTGCTCGTCGCACCTTGTGGCTGCGATCCTGGAAGGCGGACGCAGATTCCAAAAAGGGTCTGGAGGTGTTGCCGTTTACCGGAGAAGTTCTCTTCGGTCCGGATCTGGATAAGATTGTGGCCACGCTGGCGGCAGCCAAATCGGCTTGTCTCCCGTCGGCCGCTGCTCCTTCTGGTTCTAGACCATTGTCCTTTCGGTCATCTAGGGCCCAGGGCAGGCCCAAACCACAGTCGTTTCCTCGACAGGCTGGTCCTAAGAAATCGGCCAAGCCCCGGAAGCAGGCATGGAGTACCAGACGTCCGGCCCCCAAGCCAGATGACAAGCCTGCGGCCTGACGGTCCGGGCCTCCCTTTGGGGGATCCCAGGGTGGGAGGCCGCCTGCTACAGTTCGCCCAGTGTTGGTCGACCACTACGACAGACACTTGGGTTCTGGAGGTGGTTTCCCACAGATACGCCCTCTCCTTCCGGCACAGACCCCCGGCTCGATTCTTCACCACGGGTCTACCATCAGACCGGAACAAGGCTACGGAGCTGCGGAAGGTATTGCACACTATGCTCCAGGCTGGAGTTATAGTGCCTGTTCCATTCTCCCAGAGGGGCCAGGGTTTCTATTCAAATCTATTTTTGGTACAGAAACCCAATGGGTCATATCGTCCGATTCTCAACCTCAAAGCACTCAACAAGTTTTTGCGGGTCCCGAAGTTTCGGATGGAGACCCTATGGTCCATCATTCTGGCGCTGGAACCTGGGGACTACATGGTGTCATTGGACATACAGGACGCTTTCCTGCATGTCCCTATTCTTTTGCGCCATCAACAGTTCCTCAGGTTTGCAATCCGCAGCGACCACTTCCAGTTTCGGGCGTTACCTTATGGCCTGGCGACAGCACCACGTGTTTTCACCAAGGTGATGGCGGTCATGGCGGCTTCTCTGTGGCTAATCTAATCCCGTCTCGGAGGATTCTGCATCTTGGAGCCTTATTGGACTCGGGACAGCAAAGGATCTTCGTGATGGAGGACAAGATCTCTGCTTTACAGTCAAGGGTGCGCAGTTGTCTGCACAGCCGCCGGGTGTCCTTACACTCGGCGATGAGGTTACTGGGCTCCATGGTGTCGGTGTTCGACATGGTGGAATACGCCCAGTTTCACTCCAGACCTCTGCAGCACCTGATCCTGTCCAAGTGGAACGGGCTGCCTCAGTCTCTGAAGTCCCAGACGATTGTGCTCACCCCGGAGGTTCGCCTGTCCCTTGCGTGGTGGTTACAGACGACCCACCTCAACAAGGGACGTCCGTTCTGGGTTCCAAATTGGGTCCTGTTGACAACGGACGCCAGTCTTCGGGGCTGGGGAGCAGCTTCGGGTCCACACTTGTTCCAGGGCAGGTGGACGCCGACAGAAGCGGAGCTTCCAATAAATATCTTGGAACTCCGTGCGGTCTTCAATGCTCTCCAGCAGGCACAGCGGTTTCTCCAGGGTCACCCGGTGCAGGTCCAGTCGGACAACGCTACCACCGTGGCCTACATAAACAGGCAAGGAGGAACTCGCAGTCGGGCGGCTCTCGTAGAGGTCTCTCGGATCCTGGTTTGGGCGGAGCGCAATCTTCCGGCCATATCAGCGGTCTTCATCCCGGGAGTGCTAAATTGGGAGGCGGACTTTCTAAGTCGCCAGGACGTTTATCCGGGGGAATGGTCCCTGCACCCGGACGTTTTTCAACTACTGGTGGACAGGTGGGGTCTTCCAGAAATCGACCTCATGGCGTCTCGGCACAACAACAAGTTGCCCGGTGTACGGGTCTCTCACAAGAGACGAAGGGGCGTCTCTGGTGGATGCTCTGTCCATCCGGTGGACGTTCCGGTTCGCATACCTGTTCCCTCCGGTCTCCCTTCTTCCACGGGTAATCCGGAAATTCAAACAGGAAGGAGGGACGCTCCTGTTGATAGCTCCCGCGTGGCCCAGACGGCACTGGTTCTCAGACCTTCCGGGTCTGTCCGTGGACAGTCCTCTGCAGTTGCCGCTATGACCGGACCTTCTGTCTCAGGGTCCTTGCCTTCACCCGGACCTGACTCGGCTGTCTTTGACGGCGTGGCTGTTGAGACGGCCATGCTGAGGTCCCGGGGGTTTTCCAGCTCTGTGGTGCGTACCATGTTACGAGCTCGGAAACCGTCTTCCGCGAGGATATACCATCGCGTGTGGCATACGTTCTTCCAGTGGTGTCGACCGAGAGGTTATGCACCACGGGAGTTTCGTCTGTCTCGGATTCTCGCCTTCCTGCAAGCGGGACTAGATCATGGGCTTCGCCTTGCTTCTTTGAAGGTACAGGTTTTGGCCCTATCTGTCTGGTTTCACCGTAGGATTGCTACAATCCCGGATGTGCGCACCTTTCTGCAAGGTGTTCTCCGCATTCAGCCGCCCTTTGTTCCACCTGTGGCGCCTTGGGATTTGGCTGTGGTCCTGAGTGCTCTCCAAGGACCGCCGTTTGAACCACTGGACTCAGTGGATCTTAAATGGCTAACAGCTAAGACTGTTTTCCTTCTGGCCATTGCTTCGGCCAGACGTGTTTCTGAGTTAGGGGCTCTTTCTTGTAGACCCCCTTTCTTGGTTTTTCATGGGAACAGGGCAGTGCTCCGCACTCGGCCCGAGTTTCTTCCCAAAGTTGTTTCCCAGTTTCATTTTAATGAGGAAATAGTAGTTCCGGCCTTTAACTCACCGGGTCTTTCCGTGGGTGAGGCCTCTTTGGATGTTGTGCGGGCCTTAAGGACTTATGTTGACCGCGCTTCTTCGTTTAGGAAGTCGGACGCTTTGTTTGTCCTCTATGGCTTCCGTAAAAAGGGTTGGCCTGCTTCAAAGCAAACTTTGGCAGCCTGGATCCATATGGCTATTTCTGAAGCTTATCTTCATGAAGGCCTACCGGTCCCTCCTTCTCTGAAGGCTCGTTCCACTAGGTCTGTGGGTCCTTCGTGGGCAGGTCGACATGGTGCCTCGGCAGTTCAGATCTGCAAGGCTGCTACGTGGTCCTCTGTCCATACCTTCGTGAGGTATTACAGGTTTGACACCTTCGCCTCTCAGGATGCTTCCTTCGGGCGGCGGATTCTCCTTTCTGCACAGGAGCGTCCCCACCCTTAAAGGATACTGCTTTGGGACATCCCCAAGGTATCCTGTTGATACCCTATGGACCCTGAAGTAGAAAATATGAGATATGGTAAGAACTTACCCTTGTTATCTCTAGTCCATAGGGTTCCACAGGACTCCCGCCCTGTCGCACCTGTGCTGCAGATGGGCTTTGCTCTGGTCACCGGTTTTCCGTCTCCCTCTGGTGAGAATGTGATTCTTGTATGTGTCCAGATCTTTTTTCTCTCTCTTCCTTCTCCTCCGGCCTATGGCTTGATAACTAACTGAGGTGCCTTGGCTCGGGGGCGGGGTATAGGAGGGGGACCCTAGTGCATCCTGGGAGGCTGAAAAGCTTAACTCTATGGTGCCCAGCGACTGACGTCACACCTATACCCCAAGGTATCCTGTGGAACCCTATGGACTTCGTAGAAATAGAGATAACAAGGGTAAGTTCTTACCATATCTCATATTATTACACTGTCACTATATGTGCTGTTGGTATTATATAGGAGGTTACTGGCTATGTTATAGGCTGCCAGTACAGTATATGTGGGTGCATTATATTACACTGTCACTATATGTGCTGTTGGTATTATACAGGAGGTTACTGACTCTGTTATAGGCTGCCAGTACAGTATATGTGGGTGCGCTATATTACACTGTCGCTATATGTGCTGTTGGTATTATACAGGAGGTTACTGGCTCTGTTATAGGCTGCCAGTACAGTATATGTGGGTGCATTATATTACACTGTCACTATATGTGCTGTTGGTATTATACAGGAGGTTACTGACTCTGTTATAGGCTGCCAGTACAGTATATGTGGGTGCATTTTAATACGGAGACAGTCAAAATTTAGACAAACTTAATATGGAGACCAGGTAGATTATTCAGGCATCCAAAATGTCAGGATGGACTATGTCTGCCATGAAAGGTGGGATTCAATCCCCAGTGTGGAGATGTATCTCCCGGGATGAGTGCCTGGAGCTGTTACATTGCCCGCACCGCACCCTGCACGTCAGTCAGAGGCCGTTTACCATGGCTAATGCCCCGGGGCTTAGATCGGAAATTTCAGTTTAGCACAACTAAGTGCTGGGCGTGATGCTGCTGCCACTCGCCATCCTGCCCGGGGGCACTAGGCACACTGTGGGTGCGAACAGGAATCCTCTAGTCGCGGATTTGAATTTCCCCCAATATGTAGTCTAAAGGTGCCCATACGCGGTGCGATATAGCAGCTGATCCGATGAATTAGAACGATATCGCTGCTATATCATACCTTGTGTGGGCATGATATCAGCCAGTGCGCGCTCCTGTGCCGCGTTCTGCAAGTGGGGTAGGGGGGTGCTGGCATATCGGGCAGTCAGGCAGCGGATTGCTCGGTGTGCGGAGACCGACTGATATGCGTCCCAAGGTGCATATCGCACCGTGTATGGGCACCTTAAATGTTGACTTATGGTGCATACACACGGTCAGATATCCCTGGTTTATTATAACGATATATCGTTGTCATTTGCAGGGGCCAGAAACTGGTCGGTTTTAAACGCCTAAACGGTAGTCGATGCGCAGGAACGGATGGTCGATATCGACTATCGCCCGTGCATGCAGGCCAACCTGGTCGATATCGACCATGGTTAGCCTGTTTACTATAGGGACCTGCGATCGTTAATTACGGGTTGTTATGGTCGTTAGGGGGTTGGTGCATGTGCTGGACGTGCTATATCGAACATGTGGGACGATCAGACAACGATATCTGATTGTCCTGTCCAAAAGACCGAACGTGTACATGTAGATATATAATGTAGATAATTAATATATAGACAGGATCAAAGTGTCGACCGTTAAAATGTAGACATATCGTAAGTTCGACAACCAAAATGTAGAAAGTTAAAAAAGCCAAAAGTAGTAATAATGTGACACAGCCGGACGCTCCTGCAGCGTAGGAGCAGATAGGTAAAGGTAAGAAAAAAACATACAAGGTCCAACCTAATCTATAATCAGCCCTGGAGCTCAAAGCCTGGGGTGGTAATGGGGGGGGAAAGCGGCGTGGGGTTCCCCCTATATTTCTATAACCAGCATCGGGGGGATAACGCCATAGCACTCAGAGCGGCGTCTCCCTGCCATATTGGTAACCAGCGCTAAACTGGTCAGCCCAGGGCTGGAATTGCTCGGAACGTCTGGGCCTCTAAAATAAAATGGGGACCCCCTTCTAAGGGACAGCCAGCCCTGGGCTATTCCTTGCACCCTTGGCCTGTGGGTGCAGAGGTAATGGCAATTTAAATAGTTAATAATATTGTTCCCAGCAAGCCTGCCCCCAGCCCAGGCTGAGCAGTCTGGGGCTGGTTATTGATTTAGGGTGGGGGGGGGGGAGATGCATTTTTTTTGTCTTAACTTTAACTATTTGCCTCCTCCTATGCTGCAGCGTCTGACCCACTGGCTCTCGGGCTGCCGGATGCGGCTGTGTCATTTTATTATAGCTGTTGACATTTTGACCCTTATCTTTTCATTGTTCATATTTTAACTGTCGACTCCATGGCCCTGTTGACGTTTGGTTGTCGGCATTTTGATTGTGTAAGTTTTGTCTCCATCCCGGTCGCTGTGTCGCTGCTGTACGCACGACTTTAGTTGCAGAGTCTTATTTACACTTCAGTACTTGGCATCTGAACCTCAAGGTGGTAAAACGACCCGCACTATGTACCCGACACCTTATCTGCTATATTATATAGCACCAAAATAACCAGCAAGCTGAAAAGGATCCAGAGTCTCCTGCATGGAGCGACGGTGCCAGAGACGTCTGGGTGGTGTTAGAGTGAGACCAGTGGCTGCCGGGAGCTGTAACTTATATCTTCCTGTCTGTGGGGGTCTGTGTGACACTGTCCATTCACTCACAGCTGCTTATAGCACTCGCAAATATATGTATGTGTGTATGATAATGTGTGTATGATATTATATATGTATGATTATATATGTATGTGTGTATTCTCAGACAATTCTAGATCGAGCTATTGTTATCTGTTATCAGTCATGTCAGCTAAAGACCAGCTGTTTGCAATGCAGACAGGACATGGTGTACAGGAAAATGTCTTCTGTTCTGAAAAAGACCTAATATATTCACAGATTTGATGAAAGTTATTTTGAAGGTTTTATTTGTAGGCCAGCTATATTTATAAAAAAAAAAAAAAACACCTTGAACCCCCAAAATAATAATTTGCAGATATGAACCTTGGAGATAAAATACATTTTGGTAGCACGGACCTATCTGTGTGGAGTTTGTGATGGTACTTCGATTGTTTTATCACGCCCCCGTCTACTGTCTAAAGTGACAGGAGATCGAAGTCGATATGCAATTGTTTTTGGGGGGCCCATGATTTATCGACCATGTTGCTCCCATATAGACGGTTTACAATTCTGGTTAGGGCGCCCAAACCACTGACTTTTCGCACATGTCTGCTCGCCACCTCTGGAGGGAGCGAAAACATTAGACTTCTCCCCTGTATGTTCTCCCCGGTGTTTGCGGGGTTTCCTCTGGGTGCTGTTGTTTCCTCCAAATCTACAAAACATACTGGTAGCTTATATGGATTGTGACAAAAATTTGTGTGATGGGGAAAATAGATTGTAAGCTTCGCTGGGGCAGGGACTAAAGGCAGGTATCCACTTGCTGATTAAAATGAGCGATAACGTTATCGTTCAGTTGCTCATTAATCGTTCACAAATCGGGTATGAAAATGTCAAACGACCAGCGATGTCGCGCTCCCACAGGTTGTTTCCGATATCAATCATCGCATGGACATGCTGATAATGACAGATTGACCACGTTCAGGGATAAGGGAGGGTGCCTGCACTGAATGACATATATCGGTCAGTGTAGGCACTGCAGGGGTAGAGGACCAACTGTACGATTACAATCTGCTAGTGGATGAGCCCCTTAAGCAATTTGTGTGCGCTATATAAATTGCTGTTAATAAATAAAAGATTTGATTACTCCACTACAGCGGGCAGAGAGTGACTCGTTACCACCCGGTTATGCCCCTGAGATGCAGCTGTTTCATACGCACGCTTAGCTGCGCAGAGTACAAATACGCTCGCCTTATCGACTTGCATTCACCTGTTTGTGAGCCGCTGTGTGTCCTAGAGCAGCCTCTACTCTACGCTTTTGAAGCCGCCGTAAAACGTACTAAATCCAGTATAATTTGTAAGAAAGGAATTGCAATAAAAAAAGAAGGTTTTGCTATAAATTCTCCTTGAGAGAAACTTTTGGACACAGGGACCGGTTCCTCCCGACGTACTAGAAGAGAACTAAGTAAAAGTTCATTGGAGCTACAATGTTGTAAAATAAGGAACCTCTGGGATTGAGCGTCATTGGTAATAAAGGACGGTGTTACCCCGAGCTGATCTGTGCCCGCAGCATGTGCCCGCAGCCTCAGCAATGCAGAGAGAGACGCTCAGATATTCGGCATCCTGCATAGTGCTACCGTTTCCTTGACAACAGGGAATCCGCTCACGGCTAAGATGGAAACGTGGGAGTATTGGGAAAACTTGTGTTTCCTCTGTCAGGAGGAGAACTTCTACACAATGGCTGGTACATCTGCTGCTCAGGGGCCAAACGCCTCTGGGCTTCTCGTAGGCAAATGTTAAAAGGAAGAAAGCTGCTCGCTTGCCCCCCGAGGGTGCGAAGCTGACGGAAAATGCCATTAAATCAAAGATGTTCAAAGTAATGATTTGCTGTCATTAAAATGTACCCCCCCCCCCCCACCTTTGCTTAATGCAACATGTATCAGCTTAAAGTGGACACCTCACCCAGTCCGTGCGGAGGAACGTCCCGGAGCTGGGAAATGCACAAGAGCGCAGGCTGACAATTTACTTGGAAACTAAGACGTTACCAAAGCGCTTCAGGAGCCATTTTCCCAGCTCTAACAACACGAGTATAAAGTTATGTGGTTCACGCAGCCTGTCCTAAAATAACCAGGACTTGTTCGTGCTTAGTGAATGGCAGACATGGCTGAGGGGCTCCATCCACCGTTTGGTTTTCCATTCTGTCTGATTGCGATGGTCTAGGCTGGCCACACACCGTCATGTTGCGTTGGGGTTCCGGATGGGTCTAACTGAACCGCACTATGCGGTCCCCTTTCAGCTCCACTGATTGGCTGTCAATGCTCCTCCCCCTCCCCCTCCCCCCATGCACATTGGCAGATGGGGAACTTTAAAGCCACCCTGGGAGGGGGGGGGGGAATCTAGAAGTGGCCTCATGTAGGTGGGGACCAGCAAAAGTAGGTGTGGCTAGCACAGCATTAGCCCTAGCCATAACCGTGGTAAGCGCGGACAACGCCTCAGATGGCGGTAACAGCGCAGGTATTGCAGTGATGAAAATAATGGTGGCGTTCTTGTATAAAAGGCTTCTGTGTGCAAAGCCGCATTTTCGCCCGGTGTACGATGTAGTTCTAGCACCAGCTCAATGATTTCCGACAGAAAAAGATAATGAAGATGTTGCCCTACTTAGTAATGACCCATTAGCTGCCTCTGAGCATATCTGTCAGCCTCAGAGTCCCCAGGCACCTCGACAAAATGGGGGCGATGCCTCCAAAATGTCCTGATTTCAGTGGGACAGTCCTCATACCCTCATCCTAATAGGGGAAGGGGCCTTTGCTAAAGTGAGCCGGACCTCACCGCAAGAGGATATATTTGGGAAGGGGTTTGTGTGGATTGTGGGTGTGGCTTGCACTATTTAGAGGTGGAGCTTATGTCTTGATTTGTATTTACAGACTTCAAGTAACAAATGCACCATGGGGGGGACACTATTGGCCCAGTATCTGTACCGTTTTAAGAATCTTTCTAATCTGTAGCTCCGATTTAGAATATAGGGGTGTCATTTGGACAGTGAGATTGACTATGGGCCCAAAGAGCTAGCGCTTCAATAATAGTCACCAGGAATGTCTCTTATGATCAAGCGATAGCTGCAATAACCAGTAATGATTGTGCTGTGAAATGTTTCATGCTTTAGAGAAACCAAATATCATTATTCACTTATATATGAGCACTCGGGGGTCATGGATTTTGGATCACAGTTTCACGCCGTCATGGTACACCGACTGTAATATTGACAGAACATTGTGCATAATTGAATCTGTGTAGTATTACTGGTGTACGGATCTCTCGGCATACAGCACACTCACATCAAGAGGTGTTCTCCTATATATCAGACTATCGCAGTCCGCCATAGAACACAAGATAAAATGTGTAGTGTATGCAGCAGGTAACTGGGCTGGTGACCCCTAGGATAAGAGCCCCTGGTGGGGGTGACAGCTCAGCCAGTGACTCAGCACCTGACTCTTCCTCACCTGAGATCGGCTTGTGAAATAGAAATCACTGAGCAGATAGATAATCGTCACAGCAACAGATAAACAGGAAGAAATAACCGCACGTCTCACTATCCGTCGCTGGCTGGTGTTAGACATTAAGTAACATTTTTACTATAGGCAATTTTATTTATTTAAAATACACTGGAGAAGAGTTTCTGGTCTTCATGTAACAGGACAAGTTTTGGGAACCTCTTCATGGTACGTACTGTGGGCCTGATTCAGACCCGGACGCTATGCTGCGCTCGCTCGCATTGTGCGATTTTTCGCAATCTGTGTATGTGTCTCAATACGCGTGCGCAAACCAGTCATTGCAATGGGAAAGTGCTCGTCCATAGCCCGCAGTCGGGCTGCTATTTTGAGTGACAGTGCCGTTTGTGGGTGGTAACAGGGGAAGGTGTTTGTAAACGGGGGTGTGGATGTGCGAACGCAGGTTTGCCCGACTGTCAGAACGGCGTTTAATGGGTGTGCAGAATTAGCAAAGTAGCGTCATTACACACGTGACTGGGTTGTATTTTAGCCTGAACTGCTTGCAATGTTGGGGTGGGAAAAGGCTACCACAAGCGCTACGAGCAGCTCTGATGGCTTTCGATGTTCCCGATCAATTCTACAACTGCCGGAGATGATGTGTGTTGCAAGTGGCAAAGGGGCGTCTTTATACAGGTGCGAGCTCATAGTGCGGCCGCTCGCTATTACTTACTGGGCGGCTTTACGTGACGCAGTGCAAGCACATGATTTAAATGGCCGGCCCCTTTTAGCCAGCGAGCGGCCGCAAATAGCGTCCAGGTCTGACTCAGGCCCTGTGTTTGTGGTGCAGATAGTAAATCCGGCGGTTTGGCACTGAGGAACCACATGTGCTGTGCGGCAGTTTGCGTAACACATACAAAACCACTATTAGCCTGACATATTTTTTTCTCTGTATCTGATTCTATTGATGCCACTTATACCCAAACACTGAAGCTGCATTCACCGATTGGCGGTTGCAGAGCAACGTACGGCGTGCTGTTGTAATACCGTGAGCTCCGGGCAGATAGTATAATGTACAGCGAGATCCCCCTCGCCTTTCATGGCTTCTTCAAGGCCTTATAAAACAGGGAGCATAGCTGGGCAAACAAAGTTTTTTACTTTTTTTTTTTTTTTTGTGCTGACTCCGACTGAATTTTGCCTGGAAAAAAACTATTTAATTTCTGTAGCGGCTTCGTCTTCACCCAGGATTCGCCTCACCTGTAACAGCGGAGGGAAACGCCAATCGGGAACCGGTCAGCCAATCTCCTGTCAGCTGGATGTAAACGAATGGTCGTGTTCTGCAAGGAGAGCGAGTCCGCAGTTATCCCAACCTCTTGCGATTGGCTGTTTGCAGACACGCCGCCAAAACTGATTGGGGATTTCTTTCTTTGTTGATTGAGCACAGATGATGATTTGTGACGTCTCTCAGCAAACGTATTATTATTATTTGCATAAGTGGGACTACGAGAATTGTTTCTGCTCTATTAGAGCGTTTTTTTTTTTTTTTTGTAGTTTAATTGCCGACTAATAAATAATGAACGCGTTTGTTACACATGGAATAAATAGCTTATTATATGAGCATGCGTCTGTAACGTGCACCTGCTGTAACCCAACAGCATATGCTATAATTCTATCTGCCCGGATCACATCCAGGCCAAAATATTTTTGCGTGAACCCTTTTATTAAAGGGTAATTTACACTGTTTGCATAAGCCCCTTCCCCCAAAATGACAGCCTGGTGCAGAGGAGTGACAGAACATTGTGGCAGAGGTTCCCAATATCCGCCATTACCGATCCAAGTTTTAAGGATAGCCATGCTTTTGTCCAGATGGTAAAATCAAATTGATTGAGGTCACCTTAAGTCATCTGCACTCACGCATGGATATCCTTAAAACGTGGACTGTAATGGTGGCGTTTGGGAGCCTCTGTATTATGGATTTACGCTGCTGTGAACAAGCGTTCCAGGTGTCGCCTAGCGGGTCTGCATGCTCTGTATCATTGCGTCGCTCCTCCTGGGCGAGGTCTCCCTGAACGGTGTGCGCTGTTACAGAAGATTACACTTGGAATAGACTGTCAGGTTTTCTGTCTTTAGGGCTCAGTTTCTCATTATGCTGACTATTAGTCTGGGCCCAGCGCCATGCTGTCAGCGATACCGTTCTCTAATTAATACATTCAGGGTGACAGCCTGACATTCCGACACATCCGTCATTATTCAGTGATCTGGCGCGGTTCACGGTGATGTCATTCTGTTGCCACAGCTGGATTCTGACCTTTAGGTCATTGTGCGCTTTTTGTGTATCATTTATAGGGCAACGTTCGGAGTGCGGTCACAAACACGGATTATAACTTGTCCTCTAAAGGTATTGTCACTTTTGAGCAGAGCCGGGTAAGAACAATTACGATGTTCGATTTTATTTTTATTTTTTTTTCCGTCATGAATGTGTATATTAGTGTCAGTCATGAAGTTAAATGGCAGGAGATAAACCCCAGGACTTATTGCACATACGTAACCATGGAAATGTTTCCTATATTTTGCTAGTAATGTACGTCTGCACTAAGACCTATTCATTACAAGCTATATTGAATTTGGTGCCACGTTTAAGGCCCTTGTCGTCAGTAAAATGTCATTAATGGTTTTGTGAATACTCCTGGTGACATTTTTTGGCCTTTCCAGCTGACTCTCCTGGAATCTCAGACTTCTAAAACAATGGGTGATATCTCAGGCTCCCAGGAGAGTCTGACTGTCTCCCTGAAACTGGACCACATGAGAGAGGTGGCCAGAACCCAGAATGAGATGCGTTTCGCTACAACTGGTTTCACTCACTGGGGCGATTCAGCAAAGCGCGCTGTTGATAGTGCTGGGAGGGTGCTGTCCGGCTTAGCGCGGCGCTAACAGCCTCGCGGCCGGCATTTTAGTCGGAAAATGCTGGTTCTCGCCACTAAACACCCCCCTTTAGTCGTGAGAACCGGCATTCTCTGATTTAAGTGATTATATTCGGACTAGAGTTGAATAGCTCCTGGATCAACATCCCAGTCGGTTGAATCACCCCCGCTGAAAGTGATTTTGGGCATTATGGCAAAACTCCTTTAATTAAGTAATGAATAATGGTCGTTTATACATAACTGCAACTTTAGTTACACTCACAATTCTTTTTCCACAATTCTTTGAAGACCGTACCCAGCAGTTCTGCTTGGCGGCATTCCTACAAGGTTTCACTCACTTATTGGGATGTTGAGCTCTGAAGTATGTCAGGCGACTTATGTGGGTTATGAGAGATTGTTGTGTTTGTGTTGTCACATCAAAACTCTCCGGGAGGAATGCTGAGAATGAGACCTGATGGGTGAGTTGTACGAAGCTCCTTGCGTCTGGTGAGGGCTTTGGAAGCCTCATTTTGTGGTTTGATAATTAGCAAGAAGTGTAAGTTGTGTATACATGAGCAGTTACAGGTTTGCAGTATATGTGGTGTTTAGAAAGGCAATAGCGCATTATGGGCCTGATTCAGACCCACTCGCGAGCGGCTGTCCGCTCGCAAGTGGGTCGATGTTATGCACTGAGCATGCGCACGACGGAGGGAGCTCCGTCGTGCGCATGCGCCAGACGCGACGAGCGAAGGAAAGTCCTTCGCTCGTGTCTGATCAAAGGGGGCGTGCTGTCGATGTTGACTGACAGCACGCCCCCTTTGGTGGGCGTGCTGGGGGCGTGCCTCCCTGACCGAGGCATTCCCACGGGAACGCCTCCCGTCAGTAGCCGGCCCACTGACATCACTAGTGATGTCAGTGGGAGTGATTTTGGCTCTGATAGAGCCAAAATCACTCCGGAGCTTGCGGTTGAAAACCTCAACCGCAGGCTCCGGCTCGCAGTTTCGATGGTCGTGATGGTCACGACCATCGCGGCCATCAAAATGCACGCTCGTATAGGCTGTGGGTGGTGACCCACAGCTATACGAGCGTCCAGGTGGACGCTCCATTTTCATGGAGGGCGGCCCTCATTCAGAGCGTGCGCTCTGCTCAGAGCGTACGGCTCTGAATGAGGGCCTATATTTGCTCTGAGTGCTGTAAGGCTAAAGTCACAGGTCTTCTGCAGGAGCCAGATGAGTATTTTGTATACAATCCTAGATGGAACAAATCATGTCAGGGGACACGGCTCCAATTTCTCATCTACGGATGTATGTGACATCAGGCTTTCAAAAATAATCAAATAATTTTTCCATTATTGAAAAATAAACTTTTCAAGTTGATATTATTTGTACAACTCCCCGTGGGAAGCGCCCTTATTTACAGCGAGGTTTCCTGTAAATTCCAGGCGTTGTTTTCAAAGTATTGTCGAGTTGGTCGGAAGGAGGGTTCAATTAGGCCACTGACATCACAAATCTCCCCTTGCGTTCCATAGGGGTACGCAGGAAAAATAGTTTTAAACATTGTGGTGTTGCATTGAATTCCCCCATAGAGCAACAGTCATTCTACGTTTTGGGCACCAATGTAACGATGGATGCTGGCGCCACCTGTAAATTGTAAAATAACATACTACCATAAGTGCTGATATATACTAATTGCTGTACATTTGTATAGGTCTCATTATTTTACCCACATTGTTCTTTTTGGTTGGCAATAATGAATTGGTTTTCCAACAGGGCAAATCAATTGTTCTGGGCGCCCATTAATTATCGCACTTTTCACGGCCAAAAGCACCTGGTGCACCACACAAAGCGGCTAAACCCTTCTAAACTAATTGGCGCAATGCAAAAAGTGCCATTTGGTCGTCCAAAAGCCAGACTTTTTATTTTTCTTTCCTGCTCGCCATCCCAGGAAGCTGTGAGCGGTTGTGTGGGCACCTGCGACATTCGAGCCAGATACGAGTAACAATTAAATTGCTCCGTCAGGTGCCTGTTACTTAGAAGGCCCCCCCCCCAAAAAAAAATATATAATTCCCTCCAATCTGTTGTAGTCTCTCCAGATAAAATGTATCTTTTGTAGAAACTTTATCGTTATATATTTGTAAATAAGACTATATTTATTATGCAGTTAACTAAATTTGAATGTAAATAAAATAAAATAATGGCCCCATGACATGAGGCTGAATGTTGTGAGCGCCGGGAAGATATTCCGACTCTTGGTGAGCCGGTCGTCATCTCATTATGTAATATTTGCCGCTCCCTGGGTAAGCTGTTATTGCAGATATGTAAATGAGCAGAGTCGCTAGATATCGCTTTAAATTGACGCGGGCACCTCGTGAACACTGCCAGACGGATTTCACTTCCTCTAAGCCGTGACGAATTCACCCAATATCCCATATGACAGTGTCTCTCCTAATTACCCATCTGTCTCCCCAGTCAGTGATGCGATGGATTCAGCACACGGAGAGGGCCGGTGATGACGGGCTCAGCTGATTCATTACAAAACTGCCGACACTCGAGTGGAAAAAGACACGTGTGTGTGTATATGGGTGTGTATGTATATGTATGTGTATATGTATATGTGTGTGTGTGTGTGTGTGTGTGTGTATATATATATATATATATATGTGCGTGTGCGTGCGTGTCTGTATGCATGTATGTATGTGTATATATAATATATATACATACATACATAGTGTGTGTGTGTGTGTGTATATATAATATTTATATATAATGTGTAGGGTCACTGCTGAAATAAAGTTAACATTAATCTGGCATATATGCTAATGTTTGCGTAACGCATCATATATCATCAGGCCTGTGTCGTATGGTATCTCTGCAGTGTCCTTGGTCTTTGCGCCAGTTATAATGTTGCCTAGCCAGCTCCTGAAATAACGCTAAATATCTTTAAGTTAACTGATGCTTTTTTTTTTTCTGTCAAAGAAATCTAATTCTTTATCATTTGTACCAATAAATGAATAATTATATTTTTTTTGTGTTATTTGATTTGTTGTTGTCCCCGTATACATATTATTATTATTATTATTATTATTATTATTATTATGATCATGTCAGAGAAATTCAGAGAATTATAAAGGGTTCGTGAAATTTCTAGCACCACTGTGTAACGCCCAGCAATGGAGCTATGGAGACCACTCCAATCGGTGTCACTGGTGCATTCGAGAACAGCCAATCACAAGAGGTTTTCTGGTGTCTCCTGACCGCCTGTACCTAAATACGGCTTTCTCAGGAGTATGTGTAATAAAATAAAAGTGATAATAAAAATAGAAGGTCTGTTATGATTTTATTCAGCAGGGATAGCAGTTTTCAGTGTCCGGAACATTTTATGTAACAAGTCACATTGTAAATAAATGTATTTGTTTTCATATAAACATTACAAAATAAAAGTTGTTTATATAATATCTAATAGTATCATAGCTCATATAACTATGTACCCCGTGATTTATCCGCCATCAGAGAGTCATGCTCAATGGTGGTTTAGCATACTACCATGTGGCGTAACTTGCGTTGTAAAGTCACCTTTATTTGGCGTTTCTACATACTGTATCGGCCCCTGGGTATAGCAGAACTAGGAAATCGCTGTTAGTAAACCATAGGCGTGGACTACGTCCAGTAGTTTTGGGAGCTTAATTGTTAGTGAGTCTAATTGGTCGCAGTGATTAAAGATGTGTTGCGGTATTAATAAAAGTATGTGGAAAAATATACATTAAAATGCGCCACTAAAGCACGCTCTGGTTTTTATGATTATTTTTCCTGAACCTTTATTGGAATGAGCCCTAAAGTAGAAATTGTTGGCAGATTGACAAATCAGCTTATCCTTGATGCCTGGCCTGTTACTGGCACCCTGGCTGGTTAGTATTTTGTGAGGGTAAAAGTATTGTACTAATGCCGTGGTTTCCTTTTTTCTTGTCTGGGCCAAACTGGGCACTTTTTCGATGACAACTGAGCCCTCTGATGCTGTGGGACTATAACTCCCAGCAGTCACTGCCAGTCGGAGAGACACACTTCACAAATCTGCTTGAGCTCGTTTACCACTTACACCTGGGGTGAACATTGCAGCCATATATCTAAAACCGCAGAAATTTGGATAGAAAATGGGAATTACTTATTATTTTTTTTTCCTTTACAATTATTTTTTTTTTTTTTTTTTTTTATTATATTGGTTTTAAAGTCCCTAATCTGCCGCCTGTATGATCTGGTCTCCAGCGAGCATTACATGTCCATTGGTTTTAGTTATGTTCTGTGTAATCCTCGCTGAGACAATCACCGGAGATTAACACAGAGACCGGACCACAGTCACAACTCGGAACAGATTCATTTCCTATTGTCAAACGTTTGGAGATGAGACGATTTATTTATTTTAGTCTTGGAACAAAAACAATTGCGTGTTTGGGAGATATACATACATACATACATACATACATACAGTGTTTATATGTCATTTTATTTATAGACTAGTGCGTTATATGAACATAGTGTTTGGCCCTATTTACAGTTTTTTTATGTTTGTTTTTTTTTTCCTTTCAATATTAAATTTTTATTGATTTTGTTATCAAAATATACAATTAAAGAAAATAAACAATTACAATCAGTAAGAAAGAAAAAAAATAAAAAGGGGGAGGAATGGCCTTAAGGCCAGGTTACATCAAAACAAACCAATAAAATACTGTAAACATACAATATAATAATCCTAATTACGTTGTTGCTGCTGATTTAGGTCCTAGATTAATACAGGAATGATATTTATGGTGCAAACTTTTATTCCACATTTCCTCGCTGCCCGGTTTCGGCGTGGCGTTACCAGAGAGTGATGAGATGCCATATTGTTGCCTGTCGGCTATGCAGGGGGCGTTGTAAGAGAGGAGGGGTCCCGTGTGCAGACTGAGTGCGATCCCCATCCGCTTTCCGGCGATGCCGCGGGTGCAGTAGATTCTGGCTAAGTGGCAAAATATACTGCGTATGCGTGGGTCTCCGGGAAAATGTTGCCTGCGCCGGTTTCCCAGGGGCAACAGTACTGCGAAGGCACGAGCCACCGGGAAAATGCGCGCTGCCATTTTTTCCAGTGATATGTGCTGCTCTGCAACGCCGGACCAGCGCTACAGGCAGCACTCTGGAGACAACGGACAGGTAAGTATAAAGACTATAATGGGTGAAGGGTGTGTGGCTATGGCGTTGGCTATCGAGGAGAAAATGTGCCGAATAGCTTGCAGCAATGCATTCTGGGAAATGCAGTTGCACAGCGGCAAAAAATGAGAACCTTTTAAGACTCCCCCTCCCCCAAAACCCCCGTTTACCACTTTATCATAACATGAAGTTTCTCTTTATTCATTGGTGTTATATAACGGGACGGTTTTCTGTCTTTGTAACACGATGTCAGGTAAAACCCCATTAAGCCAAATGTAACTGTTCGACACAAGGACTTCTGTGATTGGCTGACAGGGTAATGGGGACCCTCTCTCAGCCCAAGTCACAGTCAGTGGCCCTTTGTAGCGCATGGTTGCATATCAATAGCCCATTCTTTCCAATGGGGATTTCAAACATAGGAAATCCCATTGAAGTGAATGGGAAAAGCTCAGTGCCGCTTGTGTCTGGTCACCCAATGTAACTCAAAGAGCTGAGGATTTCAATGGCGCCTTTTATGACCTAAAAGGAAATTGGCCCCGTATATATTTCTATGGAATAGCGTCAATTCACCATGAAACTTCGCGATTACTTGACCTTGTTTCGGCTCTTTGACATAGGAGTACTTCTGTTTGTTTAATATGTTAACTCTTTACTAAGCGTTGTTACTTAACTACAAATAAAGAAAACCAGTGTGTGTATAATGTGTAAATGTTTATATGGCGGTGTAGAAGCTAATATATAAGGGCTGGCCCTGTTATATACACTTTATTCACAGGGGATTATACTAGAGACTTTGCTTTGCTAATAAACCACGTTTATAGATGCTGTTTTGCTTTTACACAAAATATTTTAATTAGCTTGAAAACAAAGGATATTTTATTACATAAGCCGCGTGTTGGCTGGAACCTGCCGCCGCGTGGCGAGTTGGCAGACGCCAGGTTTGTGTACAACTTGTATATTAGTTCAAATTTTGGTATAGTTTCTGTTGAACAAAATTATATTAAATCTCTTGTTATAACTAATCACGATTTAAACGAAACCCCCCACATATCAGAAAAGCAGATTACTGTACACACTGCGCCCAAAAATGATCTATTCGGTGAAAAGTTTTACAATGCGGCTGCGGGATTTAAAAGTTCCGTAATAACAAAGGCAAAACACCTGTAGGTTGTGTAGTTGACTCCCCCTGCGAAAATAAGCCACACCCATGGGCGTAGCTATAGTGGGAGCAGTCGCTACGGGGCCCAGGGGGTTACGGAGCCCCTGACCTAGGTCATATAGTGGTCTACCAAGTTCCTGGTATTCCTTGCTAAGCATTGGGGTCTGGCCCATTGTCTAGCCTGATAATGTGGTGTCACTCATAGAGGGTGGGGGTCTCTCCCTCTCAGTAACGCTCCACAGTGATATGATCCATCTCACCTGCTCCTGTTTCCCCATCACCGCGGAGCTAATCCGTGAGCCCAGCACTGTTGTGTGGTCAGTAAGCTCAATGGGATATAATCTGTTACCAGGCTTCTGTGTAGGGCGCGGTTGCCTAATGGGGTGACATTCCATTTTCAGTGAGCGGTGTGTGAAGTGAATGTTATAATGCAAAGGTAACGCATGTTTTAGTGTACTGGGGCACTGTAATGTGGCACAATTTGGGGCATAAAATTACCAAGAGCACTTTTATGTGGCATAATCAGAACTGGGGGCAATGTATTGTGGTACAATATGAACTGGAGGGCACTTTACTGATACATAATATGAACTGGGGAACTGTAATGGGGGCACAATATGAACTGGAGGCACTATAGTGTGGTATAAAATGACTCCGGGCACTTTAATGTGGCATAATCTGAAATGGGGGCAATGAAATGTGGCATAATATGGGCTGGAGGGTACTATAGTGTGGCTTAAGTACTGTGGGCACTACTATGTGGCACAATATGAACTGGGGCACTAAGATTGGCATAAAATGAACTGGGGGAAGTACAGAGTGGCATAATATGAATTGGGGGCAATTCAATGTGGCATAATTTGTACTGGGGACACCGTATGGTGTAATGTGTTCTGGCAGCAATACAATGTGGCATAATGTGAACTGGGGATATTACAATGTGTCATAATATGAAGTGGAGGCGCTGTGGGTAGAATGTGAACTAGGGCACTACTATGGGACACAAAATGAACTAGAGCATTACTATGGGGCATACAATTAACTATGGCACTACTTAGGTTGCTCATTTCATGCCCCAATGGGGAGAGAAGGGTCTCTCTAGAACACGGATGGGCTGCTTATTGCCCACCCCTACTCTAGAATAATTTCAAAAAGTTATTATGGGGCCCAAAGAGCTCTGGCTACGCCCCAATATATTTAACACCCCATTAGTGCAATTTCTAGAGGTTGTTTCTGGAAAACTAATACTGAGCTTTGAGTTTTGGGCCCGTGCTGTTGGGGTAGCGTATAACATTGCAAATAATGCACAACTCCAATAATGTGTAACGATGGTGATTGAGTAAACTTTCATTTGAATTGTTGTTTAAAGTGCTGTAAGCTCCAAACCTTGCCGACAATGAGAAACACTGTATATAGGCTAGTGTCTCACTGTGTGACAGCCGCATAGTCCCCTGATTACATGTAATAAGTTATCCGACGTCTGGGCAGCAAGGTGTATTCCTGAGTGTGACCAGCCCATGTACTGGCAGGAGCATGCGCAGTGCACCCCTGTGACATCATCACACTGCTGGACGTCTGCCAGCTTACAGCCACTGCTCCTGATTGGATGTAAGTTTCGGATCCGAGATCCCTTTCATTGCTAGTTTTATTCGGTGCTATGGTAAAATCAATGGCAATAGTCTGAGTTCAAAGGTCACTGCTGTCCCCACTTTTTTTTATTTAAGTGCCTTTTTTAATTCAAATGCTTTGAAGTTGGAGGTCTAGTTCGTTTGCCAACTGTTCGAGTCTCTGAAATCCTTGCGTCACGTTCTCTATCGCCACGTCAACAGAGATCACTGCAGATTTCTTGGCGGAGGTCTCATCTGCTTTTACCTGAACGGTGTAGCTGTCCCTGAGTATATAGGTCTCCTGTGTGCTGTTGCTGACACTGGCGTACCTTTGGATCCCGGCCACTTGTAAAACATCCCCCATCTCTGTGCGGTCTGTCTTGCTTGTGATGGGTAAGATGTGGGAGAGATAGGCAATGATTTCTTTTTCTCCTACTAGGGCGTAACAGGTCAGGGCGCTCCTCGAAGTGCCTTCTCCATCAGCAAGATCCGCATTTCCTTTCAGATCGGCCATGGGTGCTTGTGGTTGGATTTTTCTGGCAGAGTTCGATGTGGTTGTACTATTGCATGGTTTCTCGTCTGCTGAACTAACTTTCTGCATTTCCTGACGTCTGGTCTTCAGGATCTTATTCTGAGAATTGTGGCCCTTTTTGATGGAAGCATCTGGCATCTCCTGGACACCTTTGCCGACAATCAGCTGCCACTTTTTCCCCGTCCTACTGAGCCAGGTTTCATGGACGGCAAGGTCATAGAGGTCTGTGTCGTAGTATTCCACCTGTTCCACCACTTTACCTGCGCAGATTGCTCCCATCTCCAACATCTTCTCCTCACTGGTGTCCTTCACCCAGTACGTCTGCTGGATCTTCACCTTGTGGACAGCCGGCTCTTCCTGGATCGCTGACATGATCGGTCTATGAATTAAGAAGACCATAACCACATAAGAGCATTTTACAAAATAAAGCAGAATATTGAAATCATTTCAGGGGCCTCTGAAAAGGAAAGAAGATGTATCTGCTGTATGGAAATTACTGACCACATAGCACCTGGTGTCTCAACCTTCAATTTAACAGGTCATGTTTTTAAGACTTTCTCTGTGATATCAACTCATATTTGCATGGTTAAGAAATCCTTAAAGCATGGCCTGTTTTGGATATCTAAGGTAAGGGTTGAGAAAAGCACGACCAGATTAGACTCTTATAGTGCCATCTTCCGACCCATCATTAAAGCAGAGTGTCAGGCTCTAGGAGGTGTCCAGTGATGACTTACGTGTCATGGCACGCTCCAACGCACTGCAGTATTACATGTGTCTGTTTCCGATAGTGGCCAGAGATGGGCTCATCCACCTGCTTGACCCAGACCTAGCGATTGAGCACAGCCATTGTCTGACTACATTTTGCGCCATTCCCAAATGGTGGTCAGGGATCTGCTATGATTGATGGGTTCCAATCAATAGATCTACACTAAAAAGCTAGACCATGTCTAAATAGACACCAAATGGTACAGTCAATAGGTAGACCAGGACAAAAGGTCGACATTGCAATGTTAGGATTAGGAACAGGTTAGGCACTTACCGAAGGCTTAAGCTGGCACTTACCGGGGGGGGTTGGGGTTAGGCACGGTTATGGTTATGCACTTACCAGGGAGTTGGGGTAAGGCACTAGGAGGGGAGGGATGGTTATGGTTAGGCACTTACCGGGGGGGTTGGGGTTAGGCACTAGTTGGGATGGTTATGGTTAGGCAATTACCGGGGGGGTTGGGGTTAGGCACTAGGAGGGATGGTTATGGTTAGGCACTTGGAGGGGGGGTTGGGGTTAGGCACTAGGAGGGATGGTTATGGTTATGCACTTGGAGGGGGGGTTGGGGTTAGGCACTAGGAGGGATGGTTATGGTTAGGCACTTACCGGGGAGTTGGGGTTAGGCACTAGGAGGGGAGGGATGGTTATGGTTATGCACTTTCCTGGGGAGTTGGGGTTAGGCACTAGGAGGGATGGTTATGGTTAGGCACTTGGAGGGGAGGGGTGGGTTGGGGTTAGGCACTAGGAAGGATGGTTATGGTTAGGCACTTACTGGGGGGTTGGGGTTAGGCACTAGGAGGGGAGGGATGATGGTTATGGTTAGGCACTAGGAGGGATGGTTATGGTTAGGCACTTACCAGGGGGGTTGGGGTTAGGCACTAGGAGGGATGGTTATGGTTAGGCACTTACCGGGGGGCGGTTGGGGTTAGGCACTAGGAGGGATGGTTATGGTTAGGCACTTACTGGGGGGTTGGGGTTAGGCACTAGGAGGGATGGTTATGGTTAGGCACTTACCGGGGGGGTTGGGGTTAGGTACTAGGAGGGATGGTTATGGTTAGGCACTTACCGGGGGGGTTGGGGTTAGGCACTAGGAGGGATGGTTATGGTTAGGCACTTACTGGGGGGGGCTGGGGTTAGGCACTAGAAGGGATGGATATGGTTAGGCACTTACTGGGGGGGTTGGGGTTAGGCACTAGGAGGGGAGGGATGGTTATGGTTAGGCACTTACTGGGGGGGGTTGGGGTTAGGCACTAGGAGGGATGGTTATGGTTAGGCCCCTACCAGGGGGGTTGGGGTTAGGCACTAGGAGGGATGGTTATGGTGGGGCGGTTGGGGTTAGGCACTAGGAGGGATGGTTATGATTAGGCACTTACCGGGGGGGTTGGGGTTAGGCACTAGGAGGGATGGTTATGGTTAGGCACTTACCGGTGGGGTTGGGGTTAGGCACTAGGAGGGATGGTTATGGTTAGGCACTTACCGGGGGGCGGTTGGGGTTAGGCACTAGGAGGGATGTTATGGTTAGGCACTTACCGGGGGGTTTGGGGTTAGGTACTAGGAGGGATGGTTATGGGTAGGCACTTACCGGTGGGGTTGGGGTTAGGCACTAGGAGGGATGGTTATGGTTAGGCACTTACCGGGGGGCGGTTGGGGTTAGGCACTAGGAGGGATGGTTATGGTTAGGCACTTACTGGGGGGGGGGGTTGGGGTTAGGCACTAGGAGGGATGGTTATGGTTAGGCACTTACTGGGGGGGTTGGGGTTAGGCACTAGGAGGGGAGGGATGGTTATGGTTGGGCACTAGGAGGGATGGTTATGGTTAGGCACTTACCAGGGGGGTTGGGGTTAGGCACTAGGAGGGATGGTTATGGTTAGGCACTTACCGGGGGGCGGTTGGGGTTAGGCACTAGGAGGGATGGTTATGGTTAGGCACTTACTGGGGGGTTGGGGTTAGGCACTAGGAGGGGAGGGATGGTTATGGTTAGGCACTTACCGGGGGGGTTGGGGTTAGGTACTAGGAGGGATGGTTATGGTTAGGCACTTACCGGGGGGGTTGGGGTTAGGCACTAGGAGGGATGGTTATGGTTAGGCACTTACTGGGGGGGGCTGGGGTTAGGCACTAGAAGGGATGGATATGGTTAGGCACTTACTGGGGGGGTTGGGGTTAGGCACTAGGAGGGGAGGGATGGTTATGGTTAGGCACTTACTGGGGGGGGTTGGGGTTAGGCACTAGGAGGGATGGTTATGGTTAGGCCCCTACCAGGGGGGTTGGGGTTAGGCACTAGGAGGGATGGTTATGGTGGGGCGGTTAGGGTTAGGCACTAGGAGGGATGGTTATGATTAGGCACTTACCGGGGGGGTTGGGGTTAGGCACTAGGAGGGATGGTTATGGTTAGGCACTTACCGGTGGGGTTGGGGTTAGGCACTAGGAGGGATGGTTATGGTTAGGCACTTACCGGGGGGCAGTTGGGGTTAGGCACTAGGAGGGATGTTATGGTTAGGCACTTACCGGGGGGTTTGGGGTTAGGTACTAGGAGGGATGGTTATGGTTAGGCACTTACCGGTGGGGTTGGGGTTAGGCACTAGGAGGGATGGTTATGGTTAGGCACTTACCGGGGGGCGGTTGGGGTTAGGCACTAGGAGGGATGGTTATGGTTAGGCACTTACTGGGGGGGGGGGTTGGGGTTAGGCACTAGGAGGGATGGTTATGGTTAGGCACTTACTGGGGGGGTTGGGGTTAGGCACTAGGAGGGGAGGGATGGTTATGGTTAGGCACTAGGAGGGATGGTTATGGTTAGGCACTTACCAGGGGGGTTGGGGTTAGGCACTAGGAGGGATGGTTATGGTTAGGCACTTACCGGGGGGCGGTTGGGGTTAGGCACTAGGAGGGATGGTTATGGTTAGGCACTTACTGGGGGGTTGGGGTTAGGCACTAGGAGGGATGGTTATGGTTAGGCACTTACCGGGGGGGTTGGGGTTAGGTACTAGGAGGGATGGTTATGGTTAGGCACTTACCGGGGGGGTTGGGGTTAGGCACTAGGAGGGATGGTTATGGTTAGGCACTTACTGGGGTTAGGCACTAGAAGGGATGGATATGGTTAGGCACTTACTGGGGGGGTTGGGGTTAGGCACTAGGAGGGGAGGGATGGTTATGGTTAGGCACTTACTGGGGGGGGTTGGGGTTAGGCACTAGGAGGGATGGTTATGGTTAGGCCCCTACCAGGGGGGTTGGGGTTAGGCACTAGGAGGGATGGTTATGGTGGGGCGGTTGGGGTTAGGCACTAGGAGGGATGGTTATGATTAGGCACTTACCGGGGGGGTTGGGGTTAGGCACTAGGAGGGATGGTTATGGTTAGGCACTTACCGGTGGGGTTGGGGTTAGGCACTAGGAGGGATGGTTATGGTTAGGCACTTACCGGGGGGCGGTTGGGGTTAGGCACTAGGAGGGATGTTATGGTTAGGCACTTACCGGGGGGTTTGGGGTTAGGTACTAGGAGGGATGGTTATGGTTAGGCACTTACCGGTGGGGTTGGGGTTAGGCACTAGGAGGGATGGTTATGGTTAGGCACTTACCGGGGGGCGGTTGGGGTTAGGCACTAGGAGGGATGGTTATGGTTAGGCACTTACTGGGGGGGGGGGGGTTGGGGTTAGGCACTAGGAGGGATGGTTATGGTTAGGCACTTACTGGGGGGGTTGGGGTTAGGCACTAGGAGGGGAGGGATGGTTATGGTTGGGCACTAGGAGGGATGGTTATGGTTAGGCACTTACCAGGGGGGTTGGGGTTAGGCACTAGGAGGGATGGTTATGGTTAGGCACTTACCGGGGGGGAGGTTGGGGTTAGGCACTAGGAGGGATGTTATGGTTAGGCACTTACTGGGGGGTTGGGGTTAGGCACTAGGAGGGATGGTTATGGTTAGGCACTTACTGGGGGGTTGGGGTTAGGCACTAGGAGGGATGGTTATGGTTAGGCACTTACTGGGGGGGGTTGGGGTTAGGCACTAGGAGGGATGGTTATGGTTAGGCACTTACTGGGGGGGTTGGGGTTAGGCACTAGTAGGGGAGGGATGGTTATGGTTATGCACTTACCGGGGAGTTGGGGTTAGGCACTAGGAGGGACGGTTATGGGTAGAGTTAGAAAAAAAAATGTAAAGCATTTTTGGGTTGACCATTTCAATGTCGACCTATTGACTGTCTACCATTTGGTGTCTTTCTAGACATTGTCGATCTTTTATACCAAACCCGGTATTTTTGGCCCATTATTTGGCGCTGTAATTGCGCTGTGTACGTGCACCTTAAGTCTAGACTTGAATATTCCATAAATATTTGCAGATTGTCGATTTTACATCATCGTCTTCTCTCGTGGGAGATTTCCATATTCATAGTTACTCTTAGCCATCCACATCCTATCATTCCAATCCCCTGGGAGCCATAATGTGTGAGGTCATATAGAGCCCCAACGCTAGTCAGTTGTTCGGGTCATTGATGAGGGCCTCAGTCTCATCACTTTGGCCTCAAACACAATTAATGACATTTTGCTGAATAATAGAAGGGAAATCCTGTCCTATTGCAGCAAACTTTTGTTCGAACACACTTTTGTAACAATGTTGGTATTGCGGGAATCTAGGTTATGTGCCATATGTTATATTATGCTCGCCGTTGGTTAGGAAAGACTATAAGTCCTTGTGGTTATTATAGGTGTAACTTGCAAATGCTTATGCTGCTGAATATTATTCTGTACAGAAGTTCATAGTCTGCACCTGGTGTCTTCAGTAAGTGTTGTGAGCGCCATCTGGTGTTCATACAGGATAATGCTATCTAAGGGTGACTGCTAAATTTCATCACTATAAAACTTTGTGGGTGAGGAGTATAATATCTATCTATCTCATAACTATCTATATACTGTGTATATATCTATCTACTGTCTATCTATCTCATATCTATTTATATATCTCATATCTATCTCATAACTATATACTGTGTATATATCGATCTATCTACTGTATATGTATCTCATATCTATCTATCTCATATCTATCTCATATCTATCTATCTCATATCTATCTATCACTGCTAATGAAAAGTTCCAAGAGGGCTGCCAGTCGTGGGTCCTTATGTAAATTTGTTGTGGAGGGCACCTGCGCAGATTCACTGGGTTGCAAGGAGTGACTGTCATTGTGGGTTCATATATGTATGTAAATATAATTTTTTTTTTTTGTATATATAGGTGTGTGTGTATGTGTATATGTATGTGTATATATAGGTGTGTGTATGTGTATATATAGGTGTGTGTGTATGTGTATATGTATGTGTATATATAGGTGTGTGTATATAATATATTTGAATAGCGTCCAATAATAATACTGTGAGCTTGTTAAATAACCACCAAATCTGTCCATTTTTACACCCCTCCCCTGTCCCTGGGGTCTGCTGAGATGCAGGATTGCCCCCTTCCCTGTCACTGGGGTCTGCTGAGATGCAGGATTGCCCCCCTCCCCTGTCACTGGGGTCTGCTGAGATGCAGGATTGCCCCCCTCCCCTGTCACGGGGGTCTGCTGAGATGCAGGATTGCCCCCCTCCCCTGTCACTGGGGTCTGCTGAGATGCAGGATTGCCCCCTCCCCTGTCACTGGAGTCTGCTGAGATGCAGGATTGCCCCCCTCTCATGTCACTGGGGTCTGCTGAGATGCAGGATTGCCCCCCTCCCCTGTCACTGGGGTCTGTTAGGTGCAGGATTGCCCCCCTCCCCTGTCACTGGGGTCTGCTGAGATGCAGGATTGCCCCCCTCCCCTGTCACTGGGGTCTGCTGAGATGCTGGATTGCCCCCTCCCCTGTCACTGGGGTCTGCTGAGATGCAGGATTGCCCCCCCTCCCCTGTCACTGGGGTCTGCTGAGATGCAGGATTGCCCCCCTCCCCTGTCACTGGGGTCTGCTGAGATGCAGGATTGCCCCCCTCCCCTGTCACTGGGGAGTGCAGAGATGCAGGATTGCCCCCCTCCCCTGTCACTGGGGAGTGCAGAGATGCAGGATTGCCCCCTCCCCTGTCACTGGGGTCTGCTGAGATGCAGGATTGCCCCCTGTGTTGCTGGGACTCTGGATGTCTTTTTCTTTTATTATGGGACTATATTAGCATAAATGTATCAGAATAGTTTATGGCCACAGATCCTGATCCCTAAGCTGGATACACACTAGACGATATATCGGATGATTTGTTGTTTTGGGACGATTCGGATCAATAAATCGTCCAGTGTGTACGCACTATTGCTCGCTCTCATGAGTCGTTCGTCGCATCTTCAGATCGTCCTGCAGTGTAGACCAATCTGAAGATCTGGTGGCTGACACCATGGTTCTGGCTGTAGCGGGGGAACGACACATCGAGCGGTTGTACACCCAGATCGTGCGGAATGGGTATAATATACCGGCGGCTGAATAATCAAATCCCGATGCCGGAAGCCCGAACGCTGAAGATCCCGTCAGGGGTGGTGAGTATACTATAGTCCCGCTTTGGCGCCTAACCCTAACCTCTCCCCCCCCCCCCCCCCCTAGTGTCTAACCCTAACCTACCCCCGGTGGTCCCTGACCCCCCCTTACTGCACCCTAAACCTAACCCTCCCGGGAGGGGTTCCTAACCCAAACCCCCCCTTCTCGTAGCCTAATCCTAATCTCTCCCCCCGGGGGGTGCCTAATCCTAATCTCTCCCCCCCCCGGGGGTGCCTGAACCTAAACTGGGGAAAGTGCAATACTTACCGGGGTCCAGACGTTCGGGATTTTGGCGTTCGTGAGGCCGGTATCCTGATCTCCTTCGGGATATTGGTGTCGGCATTTTGCCGGGTGGTGGGATTCTGGCGTCGGTATTTTGGTGGCCATCATCCCATCCGCCGGCAATTTAACTACATCCCGATCGTGCAGTGTGTATGGACCGCGCGTTATATCGTCCAGTCCTATCTGCTGTCGCCAGGTACACACATCGTCTAGTGTGTACCCAGGATAAAGCTGACAGGGAAGAGAGCAGGAGGAACGTCCCAATAATTGGAGCGCCCCACGCAATACATGATCATCGCTCAGTACCATACACTGATTCACACAATTACCTTGCACTGTATGGCCAGCTACAAGTGTCTATGTAGTAAGCCTTGGAGAGAGATAAAGTACCAACCAATCAGCTCCCCCTGTCATGTGCCTGTAAAGTGACAGGAGCTGATATGTTGGTACTTTATCGCTGTCCACTTGATCTTTTTCCAAGGCTCAGTACATAGACCCCCTAACTCCAGGAGTGGAAGGGTTAAGTCGCATTACTCTGTGGAGTTACATAACAAACACACTTTTGTTTTTACAGAGCAACTTTGTTCCAATTGTTTTGCAAACATCTTCTTTTCCCTTCACGTCTCCTGTAAATATTGGCATCACCGTAACCGACCTTTTGTATAGTGGGGGGCGGGGGGGGGGGGGCTCCTTACCTTCAGGATAATCCCTGTCCGTGGGTTTCGGTGTGTAATCCCCAGAGCCCAGTGCACAGAGCTGAGCTGGAGACGTTACACTTACTGGAATGAAGTTTTCTTAGCAACACACAGACCGGTTCAGACTCTGGTGACGCCTTTGTGTGTTGTCCTGGAGATTGTAGTTCTTCCTACACTCGCTGCATTGTATGCCCCCAGCCGTCCTGGCTAATGATAAACTATTGTCATACAGCTATTCGGGGACAATGTAAACGGTGCGGCACAGTTGAAGGATGTATTTTTTTTTATTTTTTTATAAAAAATAATGTTGGATACATTAATACAATTTTTGACTATTGGCAATAGGGGAAGAGAGCGATGGGTATAGCTACTGGGGCTGATTCTGCATCACACACCATCTGGCCGCGTTTGCCTGAGAATAGATATGAGTTTCCCCCCCTGCACTCAGTTGGCCACACTCCCCATATATGAAAGTCGCCATCGTGATGCTATCAGTGCACATTTTCACCAGCCATATCCTTGGTGCAAGAGATCCGTCTGAAATCAGCCGGATCTCCGCTTACACTCTCCTCTCAGTCCACGCCCACGGCGCACATATCCGAACGTGCAGACGTCCAGCTGCCGCCAGCCCCTACATGATGCACGTGCAGTAGGAACAATCGCAGATGCAGCAGCGTCACTGACCACGTCACTTGTTTTTTTTTTACTCAGAACTGCTCGCAAAATAGCGGTTGAAAAAACCAGCCACAAGAATAGCGAGCAGTTCATACGCTGTTCGATGTACTCGATTAATCTAATAAATAGCGGACATGACGTATGGTGCGAGCGGCAAGGGGGCGTATTTTTCAAAATTACAACCGCAAGTTTTGCTCGCTCGTTCAGACGTAGAGGCGTGAACAGACCGCAATTAGCGAACGGTTCATTTGAATAGCCACCCCTTGTTTTAGAACGAACGACCGCAAATAGCGAGCGGCTCTGAATGAAGCCCATTGTTAGCAAACTGACTTATGTGGCGAGGTGGCTGGGATATAGTAATAACCTGTTTAACCACTGACGGATAGACCATCCATCTTACTTGCTGTGTTGTTAGTGTTCAGAGCTTTCAGACGGGTATTGATCAGTTATTGATTGCCCAGGTGCAGGCATTCAGTGACCATTAAACCTCACCCAGCGCTCAGATGCCCAGTCTGGGTGCGGATTACTTCTAATCATTCATGGGGGGTGGGGGTGGGGATGGATGGAAGGTGCTAACCCGTTCTACAAACTCATCTCATTCCCATTGTCCCCATCAGTGGTTTTCTGCTATCTGCAAATCCCCCGCTGTACTCATGTACTGATCAGCATAATCTGTGTGGTGGAGATAAACCGAAACACTGGACAGATCAGCAGCTCCATTCATGTCATGTCTGTGTGACGCAATGCGAAGTCCACAGTCACTTACTGCGCAGGAAGAGCAGGTTTATGTCTCCACTTGTTGGTTCTGCCGCTCTTACATGCGCTGAGGGATTGGGGACGTGCGGATTACGGACTTAGAGATGACTTTGTTATAGAGTGTTATCTGTGATTGGGGCTCATAGTATATCGTACCGCGCTCTGTGTCACTTCTGTAAGATTTAGTTACTATCATGGAAATAAATCCTATAGTTTCCCGGGGAGAGTTACATGTAATGTGAATATTTATTCTGTCTTCCAGAGACATCTGCAGCAGATTCTCCATGTCTTGTATCTCATGAACCAACAAATTCGCAATTGAACACGACGGCAGCAGCAGCGGCAATGGGTAAGGGCTGACGGATCGCTCCGTGTATCAGCTGCGATGCCATTAGCGAGTCATTGCTCATTCCCAGTCATGCTTCATAAGGTATTACTGTATGGTAATAGCCCACTGACAGCATTCTCAATATAACACATAATATCGAGGCCATTTAAAAGATAACAGAACAGCTTTGTTTAGATGTTACACAGGACACGCTGCCATATTCATAGAAACCTGCCTCACACTTCACAGACCCTTTTTACTGATGTACGATTCATGGGACCTGATCTTATTTCACCATTTCAGTTATTTCTTTCTTTAAAAAAAATGGACGGAATGTTGAATTGATGGAAGACAAATTACAGAATCCAGTTATCACTTTTATATATGTGAATTAATGACGCCTTTTCCATTGAAGATGAGTGTTTAGGCCAATTTTCAGAACCCCTCATTGAATGGAGTAGGTCAAATAAAGCTTAATGATTTGGTGATATTGGTTTATATCAGGGGGTGATCGGTCCTTGTATTTATTATTGAGGACCCTTGCAGTAAATAGACTGGCTGCGTTTCTATGATTGAACACTAGGTGGCAGGTTTGTGAAACGTAACGTTCATGTTTAGTCTCAGCCTGGTAAGTATACAGTATATATCGGATTAGTCTCAGCCTGGTAAGTATATATCGGATTTGTATCCAGCTCTATAGATTGCAGTGATTTCATTGGTATATAGCTGGTGGCCAGGAGTCCATATACATATTTTGGAGGGTTTTTGCGGTCTCTGGTATTTATTCTCAGGTATGCCTGCCAGGTCTTCATTGCCGGTGATGAGGAGGGGAAGGTTTTATTCACCTGAGTCAGAGCTCTCAAACTTTGGTCCTCAAGGCACCCTAACAATCCATGCATTAAGGATATCCATGCTTGGGAACAGTTGACTTAATTAGTACTAAAGTCAATTTGACTTTACCATCTGTGCTCAACCATAGATATCCATAAAACCTGGACTGTTAGGGTGCCTTGGGGACCGAGTTTGGAAACCTCTGAGCTGAGTCCGCCAGGACAGAAAACTGTTACAAATCCTCAGGATTCACCCTTATCCCCAACCAAGTCCTGGATTTCGTTCATCCCCACAAAACATGAACCATTGCCAATCTAAGAATGCAAAGTACTTTATAATAAGAATTTATTCCTGGTGCAGTGAATGATGTTCGTGGCTTTTCTTGTTGGTTAAAGGGTGATACTAACATGTAATAGAGATGATTTAAAATAAATAAATAAAGCTCATTAGTTGATGATAATGCCAAACAAGAATTATGGATTTTTTTCATAATAATTTGGCCACTTGGGGGCATAATTTCATCATTTTTTCTCAAATCCAGTCCACAGAGCCTGCAAGCAGGACATGTTTTCCATACCTCTTACTGACTGACACAGGTGGTGCTAATTGTTCCACTTGTTCTATGAGGAGATCTGGAAAACATGCACTGTAAGTGGCCACTGACACTAGTAATGCAGCACAGTGGAGCAGCTCCCACTCGTATGACTTATACACACAGAGAAATAATGATTTTGTTACTGAGCGTTTATACCATATGCAGCACTGTCTGTGACTGCAGAAATCCCATCACTGCGGCCTCTTATCCGCAGCGCAAGGCGAGAGCGTAATTCTGCACGTCCTGCACTGTCAGGGGAGGAAAATCCTCTCATTTCTCTGGCGCACACCAATCCTTCCCCAAACCGGCGTCTTCCTGACATTTTGATAATTTTCTTTTAAAGCTGGCGCCAATAATTTGTTTATCCAAAACTTTTTGTGGATTTGGCACCTGAGCAATGCTAGCCATTGTGCAGCTGGTGGTCAGTCACAGTGCTGTAATAGGAATTGGGACTTGTGTTGTTGCGATGTTTATCTGGCTCCGGCACGACCTGACTTGTTTTCGGGTCTCCCTGGGTATCACCACGTGCAGCTCGTTATCACTTTGTCTTGGAGAATGGAGTAAAGAGTAGCACAAGATTGTTTTCTTGAATTTATTTTGATACAAGACAGAGACATCTTGACAGACTGACGACCGTGCAAACATGCGGCTGACTAACCAGCAAGTGATTCATTCTGTTAGTTATTTGCCAGAATTGTTTATCATCTGGGATTTGCATGCACACAGGCTGCTTGTGTTATCATCGCCATAGTATCAGGGCAACGAACACTATTATAGGTGGTGTGTCTATGTATCTATACTGCCTTTCTATCATGTAGCGTGATACCGAAATGTTGACGATTTTATATTTGCCTCATTATCCGCTTTTCCCACTCTCAGTAAACACAGGCTGGTTACTGGGAGAGGATCTGATATACAGGACAAAAAGCTCAAATGATAAAGCAAAGAATGTCAGTTATGCTTGTTGTGCAATAATTAGCACTACCCATGTGTATTCTTTCACCTCGCAATCAGCTGGCACTGACGTTGTGTCGGCCCCAGTCGAGCGCTGGGGCCACTGCATAAGGTTTAACTGATGGTCAGGGAGTAGTGTGCACCGATGACGGGTACCTATCCCAGCTGTGATAGTCACTACGCCGGTGGTCCGCATGTTACGTAATCACACGGTGATGCCGGGCAGTCGCCCACAAACGTTGTGAATAACGGCTGTTTATTTCTCTCTGCAGGTCAGCTTGGATTGTCGCAGGCCGTCAGCAGCTGAGGCTGACCTAATCTCCCAGCGTCCCGTGGGGAGAATGTATAAGAGAAATGGCCTTATGGCCAGTGTGACCGTCACCTCTGCCACACCCGAGGTACGGCTCCTGTTTATCCGGGCGGGCAGCTCTGCCATGTGAAATCATTAATACGAGCTGACTTTGGCTCTCAGGGCGGAGGCCGCTGCCAGCCGGAGGGTAAAACTGAAATGATTCACGAGCTGTGTTTTGTTTTCTAAGTGCTGCGAAGAATCATTTCTGCTGGCTGTAATATGCGCCCTGTTTACATTCACGTAATTACAGCATTTGTGTGATTTATTCCCCCCAAACCGTATTATACAGATTTATGCCAGTGGCTCCTGACGCAGTAAACAGAGCAGTTTTTTGTTTTAGTTACAGATTGCAGTACGAGGAAGTTAAAGACCACAATTAATGTCACGTGTTCCGTCATTGGTTGTTTTACCTTTGCAGCAAACCCCTATCCCCCGGCTGTTGCAGAACTGCAAGTCCCAGCCTGACCTGACAAATTCTCAGCAATTGAAGGACCACGGCCTAAACCGGCTGTAGAGTTTCTCATGGGAAGTGGGAGGCATATTATAAAACCCTGTGGTGGGGATAATCCCATTAATGTGGTTTGCTGGCATCAGCGGCAGATCGGTGTGTACGAGCCTTTAACCGCACCAGCGGCAGATCGGTGTGAACGAGCCTTTAACCTCACCAGCGGCAGATCTGTGTGAACGAGCCTTTAACCTCGCCAGCGGCAGATCCGTGTGGACAAGCCTTTAACCTCGCCAGCGGCAGATCGGTGTGAACGAGCCTTTAACCTCACCAGCGGCAGATCTGTGTGAACGAGCCTTTAACCTCACCAGTGGAAGAGCGGTGTGAACAAGCCTTTAACCTCATCACGGTTTAGGCAGCATTAAGGGATAACGGTTAGCGATTTGCAGAACGTTCTGGCAGAGATGAAAAGTTACTCACAGCGGAGACTGCCGGCCAGGTCCTGTTATTGGGAATAGGGATATGAGAGCCCCGACTTCTCTTTTCTGATATGATACATGTTAGCTGAAATCACCAACTTACAAGTAGATCTGTTAGAAATCACACTAAGGCCCTACTTACACAACCTCTCCCAGCGTTACAAAGCTGAATAGTCACCCATTTGTGAAGGCACTGTGAAGTCGACACAGCATAGGGATCTCAGATCCCTATGTAGAAACGTCCGGTCAGAATACCTTGGGATTCAGAAAACACTTCCCGGATAAGTACCGGTTAATGGGCGTGCACGCTGTGCTGTACGCAGGACTGGTGAATGGGTGTGCACGCTGTGCTGTACATAGGACTGGTGAATAGGCGTGCACGCTGTGCTGTATATAGGATTGGTGAATGGGTGTGCACGCTGTGCTGTACGTAGGACTGGTGAATGGGTGTGCAAGCTGTGCTGTACATAGGACTGGTGAATGGGTGTGCAAGCTGTGCTGTACATAGGACTGGTGAATGGGTGTGCACGCTGTGCTGTACGTAGGACTGGTGAATGGGCGTGCACGCTGTGCTGTATATAGGACTGGTGAATGGGCGTGCACGCTGTGCTGTATATAGGACTGGTGAATGGGCGTGCACGCTGTGCTGTATATAGGACTGGTGAATGGGCGTGCACGCTGTGCTGTACATAGGACCGGAAACCACTATATACTGGTGGTCCATTTCTACATTGGAATCAATGGTTCCCGCGCTGTACCAGACTAGCTCCGCCTACATGCGGGTAAGCAGAGGTCTCTGTTGCTGGGTAATCACAGATGCGGCGAGCAGGGCCTAATGTATATCGCTCTTCTCACCAGGAGGCATCTGAACAGTTGTCCCATATTCTTCTTAAAGGACGTTGTCTAGTTTTAAAATAAATATTTGTTTTCAAATGATTGTAAGTTGATGTCTGTATATGAAATTTAGTTTTTATTTTAATAAGTAACATAACTACACATGTCTCTTTATAATGCATCTTATATATGTTTAATATAAATACATGTCTCTTTATAATGCACCTTATATATATTTAATATAAATACATGTGTCTCTTTATAATGCACCTTATATATATTTAATATAAATACATGTGTCTCTTTATAATGCACCTTATATATATTTAATATAAATACGTGTCTCTTTATAATGCACCTTAAATATATTTAATATAAATACATGTCTCTTTATAATGCACCTTATATATATTTAATATAAATACATGTGTCTCTTTATAATGCACCTTATATATATTTAATATAAATACATGTGTCTCTTTATAATGCACTATATATTTAATATAAATACATGTCTCTTTATAATGCACCTTATATATATATATATATATATATATATATATATATATATATAAGGTGCATTATAAAGAGACATGTATTTATATTAAATATATATATATATAATACATGTCTCTCTTTATAATGCACCTTATATAAATACATGTGTCTCTTTATAATGCACCATATATATATATATATATATATATATATTTAATATAAATACATGTCTCTCTTTATAATGCACCTTATATATATTTATACACATAGAGCAGTTCCCTCTGAGCTGTTGTGTTTCTGGGATTAAAATGGCGCCATCTAGAGGTCATACCTGGAAATGAGCGTAAACCCATGACCGTGTATGAGCGTGAGCTTGTCATTCATTATCGTGGCCTCCCTGTCTGATAATCGTGGCACCCGTGACATTTTATGGCGCCACAGCGCTCAGCAGCTGTGCTCCTGCATTGTGAGAGGTGTTTGCTCCGTAATTGCTATGGACATCAGTTCTGCCTAACGTGAAGAGTAATAGAAGACACCGGTGTCCGGCAATTACACAGAGCGTTGTGATTATAGTGACTTTAATGCATTGTGACCGCTTCATTTTATATTCCATGAAAAGCGAGTATAATAAATTCCAGTATAATATAAGATGACGCAAGAATGTTATGTATTTATACACTGGCAATATCTAAGTGTGTGTGACTGACTGTGTGTGTATGACTGTGTGTGTGTGTGTGACTTTGTATATGTGCGTATGTGTGTGTGTGTGTGTGTGTGACTATGTATATGTGCGTATGACTGTGTGTGACTATGTGTGTGTGACTATGTATATGTGTGTATGACTGTGTGTGACTATGTATGTGTGTGTGTGTGTGACTATGTATATGTGTGTATGACTGTGTGTGACTATGTGTGTGTGACTATGTATATGTGTGTATGACTGTGTGTGACTATGTATATGTGTGTATGACTGTGTGTGACTATGTATATGTGTGTATGACTGTGTGTGACTATGTATGTGTGTGTGTGACTATGTATATGTGTGTATGACTGTGTGTGACTATGTGTGTGTGTAACTGTGTGTGTGAGACAGTGTCTGTGTGTGACTGACTGTGTGTGAGACTGACTGTGATTGATTATGTATTTGTGTGTGTGACTATACATTTCTGTGTGTGTGACACTGTGTGACTGACTGTGATTGACTGTGTATTTGTGTGTGTGTGACTCTGTGTGACTGACTGTGTATGACTGTGTGTGTGTGACTGTGACTGTGTTTGTTTGTGTGTGACTGACTGTGTGTGACTGCCTGTGTGTGAGACTGACTGTGATTGATTATGTATTTGTGTGTGTGACTGTGTGTGACTGACTGTGATTGACTGTGTATTTGTGTGTGTGTGACTCTATGTGTGACTGACTGTGTGTGTGACTGTGTTTGTTTGTGTGTGACTGACTGTGTGTGACTGACTGTGTGTGTGTAAAGTTTTGCCCTCGTGGTGCTGTGTAGGTACCTGCAGGGTGCACTATTCATATCTGTATTGGCAGCAATAACTCATCTTTATCCAAAACCGAGCAAACCAGCTTACAGGGGCTCTCATCACACTTTGGTCCTGAGCGCTCGCAACCGGGTCGATGTTTAGGCCCTGCGCATGTGCAGCGGCTGCACTGCGCGTGCGCAAGTCCCTCAGCGAGAGAGAAATTCTCTCGCTGCGGAGCTCACTACAAAAGGGCCTGCTGTCGATGTTGATCGACAGCTCGCCCCCTTTTGTAGTCGGGGCAGGGGGGTGGTTTCGCAAACAGAGGCGTTCCTTAAGGAACGCCTGCCGTTTTCTGGGCGGCCCCACTGACATCATTGCTCGATCAGAGCAGGAAGCTCCCTGGGGCTTGCGGCTGCCGAGACCCAACCTTAGGGTCTCGTCGCAAGCCCCGATGGTTGCGATGGTCTTGACCATCGCGACCATCAACCTGGTCGGTCGCTAAAGCTGTGGGTGGTAACCCACAGCTTAGCTAGCGACCAGGAGGCCGCACTTAAAAAAATCAAGTGGCCGCCCTCATTCAGAATGAGCGCTCGCTTCTTGCGACCGCCTCTGAATGAGGCCTTTATCCCTTTACCCCAACATGCGAGTAACCCCTATGGGCACACAGCATGGGCGCCTGGACTGTGACGCTAGAGAAATCTTATGTACGTAGGGGATAGCAGACGTGTGCATCTAGCTGCCCCCCTCCTTATAACCTACACACACACCCCCCACACACAGACACAGACCACACATATACTGTACACACACCACACATATACACATATACATACACACGACACACATATACACACACATATACACATATAACACACATATACATGCACACTCCACACATATACACACACATATATATACACACACCACACATATACACATATATATACATACACAGACACACACCACACATATACTGTACACACCACACATATACATACACACACACACATATACATACAGACACAGACCACACATATACTGTACACACACCACACATATACATACAGACACAGACCACACATATACTGTACACACCACACATATACACACACATATACATACACACACCACACATATACACATATACACACACATATACATACACACACTCTAGGGTTCATTGTTTTGGGAGACAATTAGCCTTCCAGGATATTTGGATGAAATATTGTTCTGGCTGAATGAAGACAGCAGTTAGACAGTATATAGACAGGATATACATACCAGGTCTCCCGTATCGCTGCGCGTACATCCTGGGCCCGGACTGTCACTGCCAGTAGCGTTCCTGAGCCATGCATTGGGTGGGGAGACCTTCATTAGTGACCTCACTTCGCGGAATTCAATTGTTTTCGCGGCCCGCTTCTCCCGTCTAAAGTGACGGGAGTTCGCAGGCCGCTATGCAATTGTTCCAGATTTTTGTGCTGATCGCGCCCAAAGTGGTCGGGTTTAGCCGCGTAAAGCAGCTAAACCCGACCAAAGTGCTGGGCGCAATCGCGAAAAGTGATGTTTTGGCACCCAAACATGTCACTTTTCGCACATTTCAGCTCTCACTCCCCCTGGGGCTGCGACCTGAAATGTAGCGCTGTCAGCTGATCGTGCCCGACAGGAGCAAAAATTGAATAGCTACGTCGGGCGCGATGGGGGCAGGAATCAATTGAATTCCGCCCACTGAGTGATCCGTACTTCCTGTCTGCGCAGGGGCAGGACCGGCCAGCGTCTGGGATTGTGCAGGACTTATGCAGGAACTGTTCGCTCACAAGAACTTCGCTCATGTGACGCCTGGTTGACTATGATGGAAACCGCTGTCTCAGATGACCCTCCCAATATATCTTGTTAATGCCGGAATGGGTTCAGACTGGTTGTTTCAGGAATCCATGACATAAGCATAACATCCGTGTCATGGTGGTCATCACACCACTGGGGACCCACCTGTGCTCTGTGGATGGGGAGTAACACTGACTGACCGCTGTGCAGAGCCTGGCGTAGTGACCATGTCCTGGTTCTGTAACCGTGCTTAGCCCTGTGCGTCTCCTGCTTCTGTAATGTAACAAGGCGGGAGAGGGGGTAACGGGCCTACAGGCGTGTATAGCCTTATCATGTGACCTGGATACAGGGAGATGAGGGTAGCGCAGTGTGGCCCCAAACCCGGTCCTCAGGGCCCACTCACAGTCCAGGTATCAGGGATATCCCTGTTTTCAGCACAGGTGGATAATCACTTAGATAATGGAACTGTCAGCAGACCGATCCGCCATCACAGCAGCCAGTTGGTAAGCTATATAATATCGGCCGCTCGATATGTCTGGGCTGATATCACAACTGCTCACCCCGCCGCGGATGCATGATGGCGGCTGGGCGCTTTCCTCCTGCTGTCTCTCTGCACTGTGTATACAAGCCACGGCTTCTATAAGGGCGCGTGTAGATAAGTTGAAAGGAGAATGCGACGTCCCGTTCGGCGTCAAATTTGAATTTCCTCCCTATAAAAGGGAGTTTTTGAGCACTGACAAGCGCCAGAGTATTAGGTGTAATCCCTTACTCCGGCGTTCCTGTGCTAGTTACAGCTCTGTATCTGATAAATGGTTTCTGGCCTCCGCTATCCCCCTGACCAGTTTCCGTCTCATCCCTGGTACCGCGATTAGTGATTCCTGGTTTGAGCCCGGCTTCCCTGCGCACTGACTGCACGTCTGGTTCCTGTCACTCAGACAACTGCGCTTCCTTACGCCCTCTGCTGTACTACGTCCATGTTCGGTGACTGCCAGCTCTGTACTTGTGACCCCAGACAGAGGGCCGTGACCTGTGCGTCAGGTGCAGCCAAGTCCAAACTCCCCTGTGACAACCACCGATACATTAGACTCCGCGCCTCTCTTCTGGGTGTCGGCCAGCCCCATAGTACGGGTAAGCATCCATACTATCCATCCGTGATTTGTGACACCCCCATTAAATGTCTTGCTGTCACGGTAACGACCAATCAGTGCAGATAACACTAATGACTGGCTGCTCGCACATTTCTGCTATTGCACCTTTTCCACTGGTCTAATAAGTAACGCGGTCTAATAAGTAACGCGGTCTAATAAGTAACGCAGTCTAATAAGTAACACTATAATAAGCAACTTACTTATTATAGTGTTACTTATTATACTGCGTTACTTATTATACTGCGTTACTTATTATACTGCGTTACTTATTATACTGCGTTACTTATTATAGTGTTACTTATTATACTGCGTTACTTATTATATAGTGTTACTTATTATACTGCGTTACTTATTATAGTGTTACTTATTATACTGCGTTACTTATTATACTGCGTTACTTATTATATAGTGTTACTTATTATACTGCGTTACTTATTATAGTGTTACTTATTATAGTGTTACTTATTATACTGCGTTACTTATTATAGTGTTACTTATTATACTGCGTTACTTATTATAGTGTTACTTATTATACTGCGTTACTTATTATAGTGTTACTTATTATACTGCGTTACTTATTATAGTGTTACTTATTATACTGCGTTACTTATTATACTGCGTTACTTATTATACTGCGTTACTTATTATAGTGTTACTTATTATACTGCGTTACTTATTATATAGTGTTACTTATTATACTGCGTTACTTATTATAGTGTTACTTATTATACTGCGTTACTTATTATACTGCGTTACTTATTATAGTGTTACTTATTATACTGCGTTACTTATTATATAGTGTTACTTATTATACTGCGTTACTTATTATAGTGTTACTTATTATAGTGTTACTTATTATACTGCGTTACTTATTATAGTGTTACTTATTATACTGCGTTACTTATTATAGTGTTACTTATTATACTGCGTTACTTATTATAGTGTTACTTATTATACTGCGTTACTTATTATAGTGTTACTTATTATACTGCGTTACTTATTATATAGTGTTACTTATTATACTGCGTTACTTATTATAGTGTTACTTATTATACTGCGTTACTTATTATAGTGTTACTTATTATACTGCGTTACTTATTATAGTGTTACTTATTATACTGCGTTACTTATTATAGTGTTACTTATTATAGTGTTACTTATTATACTGCGTTACTTATTATAGTGTTACTTATTATACTGCGTTACTTATTATAGTGTTACTTATTATACTGCGTTACTTATTATAGTGTTACTTATTATACTGCGTTACTTATTATACTGCGTTACTTATTATACTGCGTTACTTATCATACTGTTACTTATTCTACTGCGTTACTTATAGTGTTACTTATTATACTGCGTTACTTATTATACTGCGTTACTTATTATAGTGTTACTTATTATAGTGTTACTTATTATACTGCGTTACTTATTATATAGTGTTACTTATTATACTGCGTTACTTATTATACTGCGTTACTTATTATAGTGTTACTTATTATACTGCGTTACTTATTATAGTGTTACTTATTATACTGCGTTACTTATTATATAGTGTTACTTATTATACTGCGTTACTTATTATACTGCGTTACTTATTATAGTGTTACTTATTATAGTGTTACTTATTATAGTGTTACTTATTATACTGCGTTACTTATTATAGTGTTACTTATTATACTGCGTTACTTATTATAGTGTTACTTATTATACTGCGTTACTTATTATAGTGTTACTTATTATAGTGTTACTTATTATACTGCGTTACTTATTATAGTGTTACTTATTATACTGCGTTACTTATTATAGTGTTACTTATTATACTGCGTTACTTATTATACTGCGTTACTTATTATAGTGTTACTTATACTGCGTTACTTATTATACTGCGTTACTTATTATACTGCGTTACTTATTATACTGCGTTACTTATTCTACTGTTACTTAGTGTTACTTATTATACTGCGTTACTTATTATACTGCGTTACTTATTATACTGTGTTACTTATCATACTGTTACTTATTATACTGTGTTACTTATTATACTGTGTTACTTATTATACTGCGTTACTTATTCTACTGTTACTTATACTGCGTTACTTATTATAGTGTTACTTATTATACTGCGTTACTTATTCTACTGTTACTTATTATACTGCGTTACTTATTATAGTGTTACTTATTATACTGCGTTACTTATTCTACTGCGTTACTTATTCTACTGTTACTTATTATACTGCGTTACTTATTCTACTGTTACTTATTCTACTGTTACTTATTATACTGCGTTACTTATTCTACTGTTACTTATTATACTGCGTTACTTATTCTACTGTTACTTATTCTACTGCGTTACTTATTCTACTGCGTTACTTATTCTACTGCGTTACTTATTCTACTGCGTTACTTATTCTACTGCGTTACTTATTATACTGCGTTACTTATCATACTGTTATTATACTGCGTTACTTATAGTGTTACTTATTATACTGTGTTACTTATTATACTGCGTTACTTATTCTACTGTTACTTATTCTACTGCGTTACTTATTCTACTGTTACTTATTATACTGCGTTACTTATTCTACTGTTACTTATTCTACTGCGTTACTTATTCTACTGTTACTTATTCTACTGCGTTACTTATAGTGTTACTTATTATACTGCGTTACTTATTATACTGCGTTACTTATTATACTGTTACTTATTATACTGCGTTACTTATTCTACTGTTACTTATTCTACTGCGTTACTTATTCTACTGCGTTACTTATTATACTGCGTTACTTATTCTACTGCGTTACTTATTCTACTGTTACTTATTCTACTGCGTTACTTATAGTGTTACTTATTCTACTGCGTTACTTATTCTACTGCGTTACTTATTCTACTGCGTTACTTATTCTACTGTTACTTATTCTACTGCGTTACTTATTCTACTGTTACTTATTATACTGCGTTACTTATTATACTGTTACTTATTCTACTGCGTTACTTATTCTACTGTTACTTATTCTACTGCGTTACTTATAGTGTTACTTATTATACTGCGTTACTTATTATACTGCGTTACTTATTATACTGTGTTACTTATTATACTGCGTTACTTATTCTACTGTTACTTATTCTACTGCGTTACTTATTCTACTGCGTTACTTATTATACTGCGTTACTTATTCTACTGTTACTTATTCTACTGCGTTACTTATTCTACTGTTACTTATTCTACTGCGTTACTTATAGTGTTACTTATTATACTGCGTTACTTATTATACTGCGTTACTTATTCTACTGTTACTTATTCTACTGCGTTACTTATTCTACTGTTACTTATTATACTGCGTTACTTATTCTACTGTTACTTATTCTACTGCGTTACTTATTCTACTGCGTTACTTATTCTACTGCGTTACTTATTCTACTGCGTTACTTATTCTACTGCGTTACTTATTCTACTGTTACTTATTCTACTGCGTTACTTATTCTACTGTTACTTATTCTACTGCGTTACTTAGTGTTACTTATTATACTGCGTTACTTATTATACTGCGTTACTTATTCTACTGTTACTTATTCTACTGTTACTTATTCTACTGCGTTACTTATTCTACTGTTACTTATTCTACTGCGTTACTTATTCTACTGCGTTACTTATTCTACTGCGTTACTTATTCTACTGCGTTACTTATTCTACTGCGTTACTTATTCTACTGTTACTTATTATACTGCGTTACTTATTCTACTGTTACTTATTCTACTGTTACTTATTCTACTGCGTTACTTATTCTACTGTGTTACTTATTATACTGCGTTACTTATTCTACTGTTACTTATTATACTGCGTTACTTATTCTACTGTTACTTATTATACTGCGTTACTTATTCTACTGTTACTTATTCTACTGCGTTACTTATTATACTGCGTTACTTATTATACTGCGTTACTTATCATACTGTTACTTATTATACTGCGTTACTTATAGTGTTACTTATTATACTGTGTTACTTATTATACTGCGTTACTTATTCTACTGTTACTTATTCTACTGCGTTACTTATTCTACTGTTATTATACTGCGTTACTTATTCTACTGTTACTTATTCTACTGCGTTACTTATTCTACTGTTACTTATTCTACTGCGTTACTTATAGTGTTACTTATTATACTGCGTTACTTATTATACTGTTACTTATTATACTGCGTTACTTATTCTACTGTTACTTATTATACTGCGTTACTTATTCTACTGTTACTTATTCTACTGCGTTACTTATTCTACTGCGTTACTTATTCTACTGCGTTACTTATTATACTGCGTTACTTATTCTACTGTTACTTATTCTACTGCGTTACTTATTCTACTGTTACTTATTCTACTGCGTTACTTATTCTACTGTTACTTATTATACTGCGTTACTTATTCTACTGCGTTACTTATTCTACTGTTACTTATTCTACTGCGTTACTTATTCTACTGCGTTACTTATAGTGTTACTTATTATACTGCGTTACTTATTATACTGCGTTACTTATTATACTGCGTTACTTATTATACTGCGTTACTTATTATACTGCGTTACTTATTCTACTGTTACTTATTCTACTGCGTTACTTATTCTACTGCGTTACTTATTATACTGCGTTACTTATTCTACTGCGTTACTTATTCTACTGTTACTTATTCTACTGCGTTACTTATAGTGTTACTTATTATACTGTGTTACTTATTATACTGTGTTACTTATTATACTGTGTTACTTATTATACTGTGTTACTTATTATACTGTGTTACTTATTCTACTGTTACTTATTCTACTGCGTTACTTATTCTGCTGTTACTTATTATACTGCGTTACTTATTCTACTGTTACTTATTCTACTGCGTTACTTATTCTACTGTTACTTATTCTACTGCGTTACTTATAGTGTTACTTATTATACTGTGTTACTTATTATACTGCGTTACTTATTCTACTGTTACTTATTATACTGCGTTACTTATTCTACTGTTACTTATTCTACTGCGTTACTTATTCTACTGCGTTACTTATTATACTGCGTTACTTATTCTACTGCGTTACTTATTATACTGCGTTACTTATTCTACTGTTACTTATTATACTGCGTTACTTATTCTACTGTTACTTATTATACTGCGTTACTTATTCTACTGTTACTTATTCTACTGTTACTTATTCTACTGCGTTACTTATTCTACTGCGTTACTTATTATACTGTTACTTATTCTACTGCGTTACTTATTCTACTGCGTTACTTATTCTACTGTGTTACTTATTATACTGCGTTACTTATTCTACTGTTACTTATTATACTGCGTTACTTATTCTACTGTTACTTATTATACTGCGTTACTTATTCTACTGCGTTACTTATTATACTGCGTTACTTATTATACTGCGTTACTTATCATACTGTTACTTATTATACTGCGTTACTTATAGTGTTACTTATTATACTGTGTTACTTATTATACTGCGTTACTTATTCTACTGTTACTTATTATACTGCGTTACTTATTCTACTGTTACTTATTATACTGCGTTACTTATTCTACTGTTACTTATTCTACTGCGTTACTTATTCTACTGTTACTTATTCTACTGCGTTACTTATAGTGTTACTTATTATACTGCGTTACTTATTATACTGCGTTACTTATTATACTGCGTTACTTATTATACTGCGTTACTTATTATACTGCGTTACTTATTATACTGCGTTACTTATAGTGTTACTTATTCTACTGCGTTACTTATTCTACTGCGTTACTTATTCTCCTGCGTTACTTATTCTACTGTTACTTATTATACTGCGTTACTTATAGTGTTACTTATTATACTGCGTTACTTATTATACTGCGTTACTTATTATACTGCGTTACTTATTATACTGCGTTACTTATTATACTGCGTTACTTATAGTGTTACTTATTATACTGCGTTACTTATAGTGTTACTTATTATACTGCGTTACTTATGATACTGTTACTTATTATACTGCGTTACTTATGATACTGTTACTTATTATACTGCGTTACTTATGATACTGTTACTTATTATACTGCGTTACTTATAGTGTTACTTATTATACTGCGTTACTTATTATAGTGTTACTTATTATAGTGTTACTTATTATACTGCGTTACAAGTAACGCAGTCGAATAAGTAACGCAGTCGAATAAGTAATGCAGTCGAATAAGTAACGCAGTATAATAAGTAACACTATAAGTAACGCAGTATAATAAGTAACGCAGTATAATAAGTAACGCAGTATAATAAGTAACACTATAAGTAACACAGTAAAATAAGTAACGCAGTATAATAAGTAACACTATAAGTAACGCAGTAAAATAAGTAACGCAGTGTAATAAGTTACGCAGTGTAATAAGTAACACTATAAGTAACGCAGTGTAATAAGTAACACTATAAGTAACGCAGTGTAATAAGTAACGCAGTATAATAAGAAACACTATAAGTAACGCAGTGTAATAAGTAACGCAGTGTAATAAGTAACACTATAAGTAACGCAGTATAATAAGTAGCACTATAAGTAACGCAGTGTAATAAGTAACGCAGTATAATAAGTAACACTATAAGTAACGCAGTGTAATAAGTAACGCAGTGTAATAAGTAACGCAGTGTAATAAGTAACGCAGTATAGTAACGCAGTATAATAAGTAACGCAGTATAATAACGCAGTAGAATAACGCAGTGTAATAAGTAACGCAGTATAATAACGCAGTAGAATAACGCAGTATAATAAGTAACACAGTATAGCCCAGATGTCTTCCTGTGGGGAACAGATTTTTCTTGTGTGGATACAGAAGTTTTCCTATTGGCTTAGAAACGTCCTGTCTGACAGCGAGAGAAGCTGCGAGCGATGAATGTGCTATAGCCGCAGACAAATCTGTTCTCGGAGGTGTATAATATGCCAGCAGCCGCGCCACCGACGCCCGTACAATGCCAATTCACCGGACCACGCTTGGCAGTCGCTGGCACATTCATTGCAGGATTGCAAAAATATATATAACTATTTCATGTATTTGTTTATTTTACAAAGCTTCAATCATCTCTCCCATGTACATATCATCGGGGTAATTTGCTGTAAACCGTACCCTTAATGGCCTTTCTGTCTCCCCCTGGGTGTACACAGCCTCCTTTCTCAGGCCGGCCAGCCTACGGATTAATGTTGCATGACTGTTTAGAGGCTTTACATTCCCAGCCACAAGCCACCTACAACAGTTTTACAGTGTTGACCAGTGGGGTTTTACCAAGTGTCCGTAATGCAAATTCCAGTAATTTGGATGGTTACTGACCCAGGCGGCCCCGTCGTACAGTCTGCTCTTACTGGAAATCAATTTTAAAGTGTAAAAAAAAAAATATTTAAAATAAACGAAAGTCCTTTCTTGTAATCCTCTGGGGTCAGACATGGATGGGGGGGAGCGTTTCCGTAGACATCAGGTGAGAGAGGGTCCTGTCTGACAGGCAGACAGGTAATCTGTGCACATAGCCAGCACTCTAATTACTGCATTAGCACATCTCCACCATAGATACAGTGGGGTCTATTTACTAAGCAGTGTTAGGAAAAGTGATAAGGTACCAGCCAATCAGCTCCTAACTGACATCTCACAGGCTGTGTTTGAAAAATGATAGTTGGGAGCTGATTGGCTGGCACCTTATCACTTTTCACTTCTCCTAACACTGCTTAGTAAATAGACCCCTGTGTGTGTTCTGTAGTAAACGGCAAGTAATGTAAAACCATTTCCCTCATCATAATTATACGGAGGGGGAAATTAATACAGGGGCATTAAAATATAGGGTGTACGCAGTCATTCATCTATGGACTATTCTGACACAGCAAAGTCCAGTCTGACAGGAAAGTCTGACCTATAACTAAATACGTCCCTCATACTCTCCGTCACTCCTCTGCGCAGGCTGCTCCGAGAAGAGGAGGAGCTTCTCTAACACGGCAGACATACCTGACTGACAGGTTGTGACACTTGCTTAGCAGAAATGCATTGTGGGATTCAACTCATTCACACAATACATTTACAGTAACTTGAACGCCTGGAGTCACCGCTTTCTTTACGTACTGGGCGGAGCACCGCTTTCTTTACGTACTGGGCGGAGCACCGCTTTCTTTACGTACTGGGCGGAGCACAGCGTTTTTATGTAGGTGGTTGTGGGGAGGTAATATTGTCACTGAGAAATGTAGTTCATCGTAACATTTCATTTACACCTGACTTATAAATCTGATCTGCAAACTGAATTCATTCTAGTTTCAGTTCACAGGAAAATTATGGATGACATGTGGGATGGTAAAGTTGGCTGGCAGGGTGGGGTGACGCAGAGGGATGGCACGGTGGATGACATGTAGGATGGTAAAGTGGTCTGTCATGATGGAGTGGCACTGGGTTGGCATGGTGGGGTGACGCAAAGGGTTGGCGAGGTGGGCGACATGGTAGGATGGGTACAGTTGGCTGTCATGGGGTGACGCTGTGGGACGTCATAGTGGGGTTACGTAGTGGGACATCATGGTGGATGGTGTGGTGACTCTGTAGGACGTCATGTTGGGGTGATGCTGTGGGACGTCATGTTGGGGTGACGCAGTGGGACGTCATGGCGGGGTGACGCAGTGGGACGTCATGGCGGGGTGACGCAGTGGGACGTCATGGCGGGGTGACGCAGTGGGACGTCATGTTGGGGTGACGCAGTGGGACGTCATGGCGGGGTGACGCAGTGGGACGTCATGGCGGGGTGACGCAATGGGACGTCATGGGGGGGGGACGCAGTGGGACGTCATGGCGGGGTGACGCAGTGGGACGTCAGGGCGGGGTGACGCAGTGGGACGTCAGGGCGGGGTGACGCAGTGGGATGTCAGGGCGGGGTGGAACATAGTGGGGTGACACAGTGGAATGTCATGGTGAGGTGACGCAGTGGGACGTCATGGTGGGGTGACGCAGTGGGACGTCATGGTGGGGTGACGCAGTGGGACGTCAAGGTGGGGTGACGCAGTGGGACGTCAAGGTGGGGTGACGCAGTGGGACGTCACGGCGGGGTGACGCAGTGGGACGTCACGGCGGGGTGACGCAGTGGGACGTCACGGCGGGGTGACGCAGTGGGACGTCACGGCGGGGTGACGCAGTGGGACGTCACGGCGGGGTGACGCAGTGGGACGTCACGGCGGGGAGACGCAGTGGGACGTCACGGCGGGGAGACGCAGTGGGACGTCACGGCGGGGAGACGCAGTGGGACGTCACGGAGGGGAGACGCAGTGGGACGTCACGGAGGGGAGACGCAGTGGGACGTCACGGAGGGGAGACGCAGTGGGACGTCATGGTGGGGTGACGCAGTGGCCCATTTTCCTGCTCTTACATGGCAAATCGCTTGGTTACAGAATTTGCCCGTCTCATTTTACATAATAAAAAAATAACAAAGTTGAATATAAGTTCTACATAATGAAACTCCAGCGCTATAATCCACGTAATATCTATCCGCGAAGATAAATCTCTGAGGTGTGTGACCGTCTCCGGGATCCACGGCTTTAATGGGAAAAGATCAGTTCACTTGTAATAAAATTATACGCCGCTATATTGAGAGCAGATGTTCCGCCAGCTGTCCGTCTTCATCAAAGCATTCAGGACATTTCCCTGTATACAGGTGTTTATGGCGCTCTATTAGTTATCCAGGGATAGGGGGGGTCCCATTTATTATAACCTCCCTATCTATATACTGTGGTGCTACAGCCGTATAATCTGCGCAGAGAAGTCGCAGACGTTCCTCTAATTCCTTTCCTGGTGTTACTCAGGAGGTTTCTGCTTCGGGGAAGAAAAGAACCCAAAATATGTTACTTATAAATTACAGGTCACTCTGTAACACTAACGAGAACAAATCAATGATAATGAATAGTGTACTTGATAGAGTTCTATAGTGGGAGGAGCAGGGTCACCAGCAGCACAGAGTATATCAGGAGATGAGTGATGTGTCAGTGAGGACAGTACTGACCTGTCTCGTGTTAGTGTACCCAGTACTGACCTGTCTCGTGTTAGTGTACCCAGTACTGACCTGTCTCGTGTTAGTATACCCAGTACTGACCTGTCTCATGTTAGTGTACCCAGTACTGACCTGTCTCGTGTTGGTGTACCCAGTACTGACCTGTCTCATGTTGGTGTACCCAGTACTGACCTGTCTCGTGTTGGTGTACCCAGTACTGACCTGTCTCGTGTTAGTGTACCCAGTACTGACCTGTCTCGTGTTAGTGTACCCAGTACTGACCTGTCTCGTGTTGGTGTACTCAGTACTGACCTGTCTCGTGTTGGTGTACTCAGTACTGACCTGTCTCGTGTTGGTGTACTCAGTACTGACCTGTCTCGTGTTCGTGCCCATAGAAGGTGGTCATAGCCTGTGATGTATCTCTGCCCGCCTGCCAAAGGCAGAGTGCGGGTGAGGTAACCGTTCCCCTGTACTCAGTGGTGCCGTACTGATTTACAAAGGTGCCAGCATTGCACTGAACAAAGTCAGCGTATAGGACAGTATTTGTTGTAATGCCAAATAATGGGTCTGATGGTAAATAGTGGGCGTTGGGTCAATCGTGGGTGATAATAGTCTGCTAAAATGTTCATAGCTTATATAATAGTGACCTATAACAGGAATAGTCACTATGAAGCGGTCACATCTCTCAGCATATAGAACATTACAGCGGCAGGCACCATTGTGGTTATATCCTCACCCTGCAGTTGTCATTCACCCTCTATATCTTTCTCACTACAGGAAAGTACCAGGACCTCCCCTGGGGGGGCCCTATAGACAGAATAATGCTGGGCCCCCAATCACCATGTCCCCTCTCTGTTTTTTAGGGCAGTAGCAGTTCGGACTCTCTGGACGGGCACGGTTCGGACTACGCCAATAAGAGTTATGACGCTGTGGTGTTTGACGTATTGAAAGTGACTCCTGAGGAGTTTGCAGTGAGTACGGTGTTATTCCTCCCAGAGATCTAAGGGTTTATAATCGCTCCCCTGTATTGAGCGTTGGTGCTTATTAAATGGGCAGACGACCCCTTACTGTACGATTACGGACTCCGATGAGGCCTGGCCCCAAATAAAATGTCTGCCATCACCTGTATTCCAGGGACCGTGTCAGTGATATTACCTGATTCCTGTGGCAGAACAAAGTACATATTACTTACCCCAGTCTGTGTCGGTGTATAGGTTGTGGAGGTTCACTCCAGGGGGTTATTTATCGTTAATAATTGATTATTTGGACCTGAAAGCTGTTTTTGTTCATGTTGTCTTTATCCTGTTCTAGAGCCAGATCACCCTAATGGACGCACCAGTATTTAAAGCTATTCTGCCTGAGGTAAGATCCGCTTACCATTCTATACCCCCATTGCTGTGAGGAGGCGTTTTTTTTTTTCTATTTGTATCTAGTATTCTGTATCACAGGCAGCCATCTTACTGTGTAACCTATGACGAGCGCTCAGGATCGTGATAAATACACCTAGAGCAATGGGGGCACGTCCAGGACTGGCGATCACATGTATTAAGCATTGTGGGACATTATACTGATTTTAATTCTTTAAAACGAGACCTGGGTGTAGTCTAGGAAGTCTTCTCCCCACCGTGTGGCGGCACCTGGGGCACTTGACGTTAAGCCCACTGGGTATGCCCGCGGCATGGAGAAGCTGGTGCTGTACATTAAGAGGGACAGCTATATATTTACAGTACATGCCATCCTCTCTACCCAGCTGGCAATAAGAATATATATTTTGTGTGGTGCAGCAAATTGGAGCTCTGCAAGGACCTGTGAGGGCATCCGGTATATAGGCCAAGTCATCAGTGTGTTGATTATCTGAATTACACTTATGGAGCACGCGCCAGGCAGAGGGCATTGGCGAAGGTCTCTCTTCATTTGAGCTTTGTCTGCATTTAAGTTTTCACTTTTATCCTTCTAACCCAAATCAAATTGTTCTTAAAGGACCACGGAACTAAAACTTATACGGTAAAAATCTATCTTCACTATTATTTCACTCTAGCTTTGGGCAGAGTTTCCCCCACTTTGGTAGCATTATATGTAGGGTAAAATAGGCACATCAGGTTCTCCTGCCAATGTAATGTACCCAGACTTCTTACACGTATAGTCAGTAGGCTGTAACATGGGCATACAGATGGCGGCAATATGACAGGAATCCAGGTTGTTCTCCGTCCAGTACACAGGATTTGTTACACTAATATTAGTTACACCTGTAAGTTTTAACATTCTGACTAATATGCATCTATGGGCCTGATTCAGAGCCGCTCGTTCGCGCTGTGCGTTCGCAAGCGCCCCGATGTTCTGTGTCTGCGCACGCTTCGTTCTGCGCGTGCGCGAACTACACACTGTGATCGCATCCCTCTCGCTCGCCCAGCAAAGGCAGCGCAGGGTAATGAGTGACAGGAGAGGCCGTTTGTGGGTGGTAACGGGGGCAGGACACTAATAACGGGGGGTTGGAGATACGAACGCAGGCGTGCCTCTGTGTTTCAACGCCATTTCAGAGGCGTGCATAATTAACAGGCAGCGTCATAGTACACGTCACCAGCCATTTTTTTACACTGATTTCCTCGCAGTGCTTGCAGTAGGGTAAAGCAACATCAAGCGCTGCGTTCACATCCGATGGTGCTGGATGTACCAATGTTTTAATGCACTTCCTGGAGATGACATGGTGCTGGTGGGCGGCTCTGCCTGTGCGATTGGGCGTACGCATACACAAAGTGGCCGCTCGCTAATACATGGTGGGCCTGCTTATGCCTTGGTGAGTGTTCGCTGCCCGTGGCGTCACTTTGACAAATTTGCATACGCATCTAGCGAGCGTACGCAGATAGCGAACAGCTCTGAATCAGGCCCTATGTCCATAACATTAATGTGTTTTATTTTGCCTTACTAAGATTAATTAGATAGAAGTCATTCTGATGAGCTTTTTATGCACAAGTTTCGGGTGTCCAGGAGTCAAATGTTAGTAAACAAGTTTGGGGCTCCGGTGACTAAATTCTGCCAGACCGTCTCCTGTCATGGCGGTATCTGCGGATTACTGGGCCGGCTCCACGGTATCATTTTCTCTGAATTTTATTAAATATGGAACCTTAGAGCAATAATTAACCCCCCCCCCCAATTCCCATTATATCTGCTTCATTTACAGTTTAATTGTCTGGAACAAACGTGCACCGATGTAAGATATATCAAACGTCACATGAGATGGAGCCAGCGGATTACCAGTCACTCGTTTATTCATTTTTTACTCTACACAGCAGATATTAATTTGTGCAAATTATCTCTTAATCCAAATGTTTGTGAGAAGGGTTTCTGTCCGGCATTGTAGTGTAACAGGTGAAGCATTACAGTTCATTTTGCAGGTGTGGTCAAATAGCAGGTTCCTAACTGGAATAGCTACAGGTGACCTGGGCGCAGGGCAAAGTCCTCATTAACCAAGATGACTGAAATAGCTGCTGTTTCAGCAACAGTGGCCATAAATGTATTGCACTAGGCTCTTAGGGCCTGATTCAGAGCCGGACGCTATTTGCGCTCGCTCGTTCTGAAAATAGGGGTGGCTATTCAAATGAACCGTTCGCTCTTTGCGGTCTGTTCACGCCTCTAGGTCTGAACGAGCGAACAAAATTTGCGGTCGTTTTTTGGAAAACTACGCCCCCTGGCCGCTCGCATCCTACGTCATGTCCGCTATTTATTAGATTAGTCGAGTACATCGACCAGCGTATGAACTGCTCGCTATTCTTGTGGTTGGTTTTTCCTACCACAATTTTGCGAGCAGTTCTGACTATAAAATAACCCAGTGACGTGGTCAATGACGCTGCTGTATTAATTATGCACACCCATAAAACACCTGCGTTCTGATCTCCACTCCCCGTTTTCAAGCACCTTCCCCTGTTACCACCCACATACGCCTCCTCATGTCACTCAAAATAGCAGGCATTCGCTATTTAGCGAACAAACTATTTTCGGCCGCACTGACTGGTTCGCGCATGCGTATAATGATCCGTACGCATGCGCAGATGTGCGAACATCACTCGGAACAAACGAGCGGCCGCTTATGAGCGGCTCTGAATCAGGCCCTTAATCCCAGACACTATAGGGTCACTATGCTGAAACACATCTTTATTCTACATAGTGTCAGCAGCTGTGACATTGTAACATAGCGGCTGTGACACTGTAACGTAGCGTTACGCATGCAGATACGCTCGCAGTCGCACAATGCCGCATATCATTTTATTTCAGCAGGAGCTGCTTGTGCGTCACTTTGCGATTAAGACGCATTTCAAGTGAAAAAGTTGCACGAAAAGACGATCTAGACTACCGAGTCACGGCATGGCACGACTAGAAGGGCTGTTTAAAACGCAAGGAGGCTAGATATATGTGGACACGTCTACTGATGCCATTAAACACAGCCCATGTTTGTTTGGAAATACTTGTTTGGTATATGGGCCTAATTCAGACCTGGTCGCAAGCGCTGAGCGCTCGCAACCAGGTCGATGTTTGCCCACTGGGCATGCGCATGACGGAGCCGGCTCCGTCGTGCGCATGCGCGAGACCCGGCTAGCGATGGGTGCTAAGTGTCTCGCACCAAAGGGGGCGAGCTGTCGATGGTGATGGACAGCTCGCCCCGTTTGGTAGGCGGGCAGGGGGGTGGCTGGCCAAACGGAGGCGTTCCCGAAGGAACGCCTGCCGTTTGGGGGCGGCCCCACTGACATCACCAGTGATGTCAGTGGGAGAGCTTCCGGCTCTATTAGAGCCAGAAGCTCTCTGGGGCTTGCGACCACAAGACCCCTACCACAAGAGTCTCGTCGCGATGGTCTTGACCATCGCGACCATCAACCTGGCCGCTCGCAATAGCTGTGGGTGGTCACCCACAGCTATGCGAGCACCCAGGAGGCCACACAAAAAAAAAGGTTGCATAAAATTGGATTTAAAAAAATTAAATTGAAAACTTATTTTTTATTTAAATAGGTTAAAAAAAAATTCAAATTAAATAAAACGTTTAAAAATGTAAAATGTTTACTTTAAAAAAAATAATAAAAAAATCCTATTTAAATAAAAAAAATCTGATTTAAATCAAATCTGTTTTTGATTTTTTTTTTTTTTTTTTTTTTAAATCCAATTAGATGCAACCCAATAACCCCATACGTGGTTACAACACACAACCGTACCAAATTCCTTATTACGCAGGGCCTAGAGGCTGTGAATTTGTTATTACACAACACATCCCATGATTCTTAGTTGACCGTTGATTTATTTAAAGAGCATATTGGGAGTCCTGGTCCGACAGTAGTTTCTACCACTCCAAGTTTCTTTTGTGTATAAACTTTAAAGTTAAAAAAAAAAAAAAAATGTTTAAAACCTCACCGTCATGATCTGTGTGTGCAGCCCTTGAAAGCGATATGAATGGGGCATTATTGGGCAGAACTGTGGCCAAATACAGCAGGGAGATGTGTTGTTCCTAATTTAATTTTAAATAGATGCTATGGGAAAGCAGAAAGCATTAATGTAAGAGGTACAGGTTGGTGGTCTAAGTGATTGCAGTGTGATGTGAGTTATGGCAGCTGGCATAGGTGTAATGTTTGATCAGTGGTGTCTCAGGGCTGTCAGTGGTCAGGGCGGAAGTCGGGCAGACTGGGAGAAGCGCTGCACCTCGCCCCATGGCTGCCCCTTTCAGTGAAGATTATGGAAAGTGACTAATTGTATCTTCAGTGCTTTCAGCTACGTCCAGGCCTTTTTTGCATCAGCGTAATTGCACACAGCTTTGCGGATCAAGTTACTGATTGGAGGCAGCTCTGCAATCCGGTACAGCTGCTCTCCCCCCTGACCGGTGCGTAGAGTCTCCTTTTCCTTGTGGCTATGTCATTATATTGCTGGGAGAACCGAGATCTAATCAGTGCTGACACGCGGTCATATATTTCTGGGCTGGAAAAGTTTTGCTTCTAGAAAAAGAATGCTCGGAGTTATAGCTAATGGCCTCCTCAGCAGTCAGGCTAATGATACCTTGGTTTGCTTTTTCTCTGGACTCAATAACTCTGTGTAATGATGTCATGCAAACTCTATAGCTGCATACACACACAACGATTTTGTTACCAACTATTTTATCTACGATAATCTGTCAGGTTATCTGACGGATTTTTTAAAGTGTAATGAACGATTTTTTTGAACTACAAACTATTTTTGCATATTCCATTAATGAAAATCGTTGAGTTGACAAGTCCAACTGAACTACAAACGTGAACGCGCATGAACGATAATCGTTCATCGTTTGCCTCAGAAATTAAACGATTTTTTCAAATGATATCGTTTAACGATAATCGTTAAAAAAATCGTTGTGTGTATGCAGCTTATGGTTCCGACTTATCTAGCCTGCTGTTGAACTATAAGTCCCAGTGTGATGTACCAACCAGAGGCGAGAAAAAAAGAGGCAAGATTTTACAGTTTGTTCGATCAAATTTGATGATGTACACTGAGAGGGCGGCGTGGAATGGAACGCAAGCTGGCCGCAATTGCACCTCCGTTGCTTGCATGAAGTAAAAAGTGCGCATGTATCCATATGCTTAGTCCGTAATATCTGTGCGCACTGGCACCCGCCGTATCCTTGGTGCAGAATATCGTTCTGAAAACAGGCCTATCCTTCGCATTCCAAGTACTGATTTCATTTTGTGTTACCTTCTCTACAAATGTCAGCTCTGTGCGAGCAGCTTCGGGATCAAAGTAACGTTTCCCCTTCGGACAAGCAGACAGCTTGGTGGTGTTGTCATGGGGGGGAGACAGAAGCGGAAACTGTGTGCCTTGCATGATAGTAGATGTAGTTTCCTGCGACCAATTATTGTACATAGACCGGCAGTGCCATTGTGAGACCTCCCTTCTCCCTCCCAGGCTGCATTTTTATAAAACCACAACTGTTATTCATAGACGCTCCTGCAGAATGAATTGCTGGGATCACAATAATAATAGTAGTAATAATTATAATAAATATTGGCACGTATTAGATTTAGCACACATCTTGTTTAGAGATTTGAATGACCCTTTGAGCTCTAATCCCCCATCCCCCATCCGATGTCAGACGCATATAGTTATATATGAGCACAGCAGAACAGATATTAGCTGTGTACAGAATAAGGCTCCTTACTAACAGATACATTATACTGAGCTATATTCATCCAGAGTTGGACAAAGTAATTATCAACAGGTCGCCATGAGTTCCTCCATAACTGTACTGCAAGGAACCTAGGGATAGACCCAGGGCACGGTCATGTGCGTTTTGTGTTTATAGTACTGATTGTGAGGCTCTTACAGTGTGCGGTGCTGTCAGTGGAGCACCATGGGAGGCTCTACAGCTGCCCATGACGAAGTATTGTAAGAGAAATAATATACCGCAGGTTATAAAATATTAGACTATAGGAAAACAATATATACTGTATGTGTGCATTGAAAAAGTGTTTTTTTTTTTTTCCATTCTAAGAGAATGAATGTTTTTATAGCCAACCGGATCATTCCCTCCTTAATGTGAATTGGTTATTTATTTTGGGAAAAATAATAATATGAATTATCGCGACATGATGCGTATTCTGTAAGTGTGGCGTTTTATTGTGGTGGTAACTAAACCACGTTTTGCGCATCAGCATAAGAAGAGTTTAAGTGTTGGAAATATGACGCTGTGGCGTCGCAGAATATGGAAGATTAAGTAAAGCAATGCTAATAGCCAGGTGACCTTTCTCTTTGGAGTATGCCCCATGGAGAATAGTGTCCAATCAGAATTGCTAAATCAGCTTAGCGCAGCAGAGATTATTGGAGCCGTTCTACTTTATCTGCCGGAATATGTTGGTGCTGCGTCTATTTATGTATAAAGTCCCTGGCAGGCGTCTGTCTGTCTGTGTGCTGGGGATAATCTCAGGAACCACTGGACGGATTGTGATGCAGTTGTCACTATTGTATAGAGCATTAGTGGAGGAAGATTTAGGTGTATGGCAGACGTCCGAGCGCTGTCTTGCCTTACGCTGCCTAAACCGTTACAGATCAATCACAGCGATGGACTTTATTTTATACCATGAAGAGACTGATACATATTATCCGGTTTCCCCAGAAACATTGCTGTACGCCCTGATTACTGATACATAATGTCAGTTTTTCCCTCTTATTACTGATCCTATTTCATTTATGTGAGAAACTATTCTTTCATTTCAAACGAGTCCAATTCCCGGTAAGAGTCGGCTTTGGCGTGACCATAAATAAAACGCAGAGACAGACACATAACGTGGCCGGAGGCGACCTATGTAGAGACTGATTTTCTCATGGACAACTTTACGTGGCCCTTTTGCGCGTCACATCAAACCTAAATCTTTTCCTGTTGATATCAGGAGGGAAAACTACTAATGTCGTCTCCAAGGGAATCTTATAAGACCTCCGATAGGAAAGACAATCGCCGTAAATTCTACTTTGCTCCCTTGCAAAGGCAAGGGCAGGACGCTAGTAAAGAATAAGCCACAAAATCCCTGCAGTTTATAAATGTTTCTTAAAACTATTGTCCTTTTCTCTAAGACAAGCCTTGCAGACAACCTATGTACTGATGAGCTCAGCGGAGGATTTGTAGCGGTGAGTGAAAGCAATTATCTCCTTCAGATTTATTGGGAAAGTTTTATTAACACTTGTAGCCTGTACTTGCATAAAATCTCAGTTCTTGTCTGGAAAGGACACAAAAGTAACTGTGACAGGGGCTTAGAAAAACATAATGAATAATATAGGTTTGGCAGTGTACTGTGTCCATCCTCTTAAGTGGCAGTAACTCTTATAGCCTGGAGGTGGCGCTGTGGTCTGTGATTGATCAGCAATTGGTTCTGGGTTGACCAGTATTGATGACTGTTCTCATCCATGGAAAGGTTTTGGCCTAAATATTTCTGGAGGTGACTGTACCACCTGTAACTCTGCATTAAGTTCATATTTTACTGGGGGGGGAATGTAGAGAAATCCCTGTCTTATCTCATTCATTTAGGGCCCTAGGACCGAGTCTTTCTGCAAGCCCTGGTCTCTGAGTGACAGGAGATGGGTCAGTAAGACGCTTGTAACACAGAGGTGCCCTGGGCTGCCACAGAAATCCTTGTGCCCTCTTATAGTTCACATAACCAGAAAACGGGGTGATATGTCAACATGCCGACACTGATGAAATGTCTACATGGTCACAACATCGACATTGTATTTTTCAGTTGAACCTGACTCTAACCTCGAATGTCAACATTTTTTAGTCGACTTGTCATGTCATTTTTCCCATGTCGACATTATACAGATGTGGCAGGAGACAAACCCATTAGGAATGCTAGGAAGGCAATGCAGAGAACAAGAGATCAGTAATGTATTTGGTAATAGCTTCATGGGACATTTAAAAGCAAATAAATGACGTCTAAAGTAGGATAAATCCCACAACCCAGTCGCGGGCGCAGGTTTTCCGGTTTACCTCGGCAGAACGCGCCCAGTGAGGAATTGTATGGTTGCAGCATACACCATTTCGTTTTGGAGTTCTTCCCAGCTCATCCAGGCTGAATTCTATAAAATGTTTGTATTATAGGATTAGATTGCAGGTCTCCCACATAATGATTCCTGTACACTGCACGATTATATTGTGAGACTAAATTGTAATGTTTGTGGGTTCATTCGAATCAAACTAAAGTGCATAGTACAGTAACGCGCCTACGCCCTCCCTATCATTAAGTACAAATAGACAAGACTTTTTTTTTTTTTAAAACCCCTGGAGCTGGCGATTATTGCCAGGTCTGTTCTGCAGTCCCCCGGCCACTCTCTGATGATACGGCCTACAGTACACGTGTCCTTCCCCCTTCACAGATGGACAGACATTGGACACTACCAGGTTATCAACAGGTCAATTCTCCTTGTGCTGGCAGAAAAGCTTCCAGTAAACACTCACCTTTATGGGTGGCGATGTCCGTCAGCTATAACTCGGCCACCCTTGGGAACCATAGCACTGGTGAGAGACGTCATGGACCCCTACAAGTAATCATTTTGCCAGTGTGCCAGGGTACTACAGCAGGGACTTCTATAGACACATGAAATAACCACAAATTAGCACCATGCCACAAACCACATTGTGACTCCCAGCTCTGTCTGACATCCCATTCTATGAGTCCTCACTATGTCTTGGTCACACTGCGGACCGGTCACCTTACACTTCTGGGGGGTTTTGTCATCGCTGGGAGCTAAGAAGCCAGGGAATAATTTTGGGGTGGCGTTACCACGAAACAATGTGGTCTTTTATTACATAATTAATGTTTCATATCTTTTCACCGCCAAAATCCAGATTCCATCTCAGACATCCATTAGATTGCAAGCTCACGAGGGCAGTAAATTTTAGTGGGCTGTGTACAACATTTCATCCCTTCTGACTATTCTTTATTGCTGCAAAATCCAGAGGAACCCGGGGGAGAGAATCATTTCTATTTTATTCTGTGTTTTGCAAGATGTTAAAGGAAATAAATGTTTCCATCATTTTTCTGTCGAAATAAAGTTCAAACAGTGTGTGATGCAATTACCTCCCCTCCTGAACTCTGGACTGGCGCGCTTTGGAAGCCAAACCAGCGTTCCTTACTGTAGAGACAAGTACTAGATGTCTTTTAGAGGAGGCCTGTACGTTCCTCTATCCTGCTGACCCTGTTACAGGGCTACGCGAGGTCTTTTTAAAGGGGGAAAAAAATTATATATATATAATATTTTTATTTTTTCCCCTTTAAAAAAAAAATGTAGAAACAAAATAAATATATATATATATATAGAAATTTTTTATTTTTTTTAAAGGGGAAAAATAAATAAAAAATAAAAAAAATATATATATGTGCATATATATATTATTTTTTTTACTTTGTCTTTTATTTTTGTCACAACATTAAGTGAGTCAAGAAAGAACAGATCTTTAAGCTTATTAAATGTCTACTCTCTCATGTAGTTCTGTATTTAACTGGGTGGTTGCTGCCATATTGTCTGATCGGCCCAAATCAGTGGAAGCATCATTGAGATCTTGCCGACACCAGTATAAGAAAGGGTTTAGGGGTCTAAATTGCGGCCATACCTAAAGGTGAGTGATCATTAGTGGCTGGCTCTTCGTAAATTGAGGATTATAGGAGAGTCACAGTGGCGGGCATGTTACCGCGCATGTCAGATCTAACATGCACAGGTTGTGCCGCTGCTGTGACGCATCTCAGAGAGAAGTATTATGTAGAGTAATGTAGTATACTCCGTAATACTTGAATGTTATGTGTAGCACTCTTGAGGTGGTTTTATGATGTCTTTTTTTTTGGGGGGGGGGGCTGTTTTTCGGGAGTTTTGCCTTTAGCCGCTCTGGGAGTTTACAAACACCTTTAAAAAACCATCCAAAAAATGCCTGTTTTATAAAATCACTAAATAAATTTTCCTCAAACTCCCAATTCCTAGCGGGGGACTTTACCACAGTCGCCAAAGCTGATATTAGGACTTCTGCAGCCCCTATTGTAATATACATTAATGTAAGGAGAAGAGAAGGAATTCTGTTTAAATGTACTACTTACGCCAGAGGCTATTATGTTACCCGCCATACACTGCCTTCCCGTTATACGTTGCGAAACTGCGCTTGGTGATTTAGGTGGTTTTTTTCAGCTACTCTGGCGTAGATCAATGGTATTTCCAAAGTCAAGAGTTCACCTCTTCCGTGCCAGCCCCAGATTGTATATACAGTACACACAGTGTACTAGGTGTCACACACATACAGGGTATGACATAACCGGACACGCCTGGGGTGATGTCACCGGGGTTTTGTGGTCAGCGTAAGTACATCATTTCATAATTGTGCCTATTATCATCTAAGACAACCAGGCTCGTAATGAGAGGTTATTAGCCCTTAATTCTGTCTGTCTAGTTGTGTGTGTGTGTGTGTGTGTGTGTCTGTGTGTGTGTCTGTGTCATCACGCGCATTGGGTTGTTGGGACAGGACCTGCACGGTAATATCATTTATACATAATTTGTATAATCAAGACCCACAGACATTTAAAGACCTCTATTATCATATATGAATACATTTCTTTGGCAACTGCTTAAAAGTGAGGATAAAATAGTGAGTTTTATATGTCTGTCTGCAACTTTTACTGAATACATTGCTGTATTGTCCTGAGTCTTTCACCAAAGCCTTTATATCATATAGCCGGATTAATCTGTATATAATGCTTAGGTAAATTCTGGTTTGTCTCATATACAAGGTCTGTATTGATGAACACAAGGCTTTGGGAAATGCAGAGGGAGCCTGGAAGATACAATAGCCTAAGATGCAGGAGGGGTCCGGACAAACCAATAAATAAAGTCTTCCGAATAGAGGGACTCCAGTCTGCCAGAGAGCTCTGCTCCATGATACCTGGCTACGTGTCGGTGAGGAGCAGGACCCTCTCTGGGAAGATTTGCTGTCTATAGTAGGTGAGGTGCAGGACTCTCTCTGGGAAGATTTGCTGTCTATAGTAGGTGAGGAGCAGGACCCTCTCTGGAAAGATTTGCTGTCTATAGTAGGTGAGGAGCGGGACCATCTCTGGGAAGATTTGCTGTCTATAGTAGGTGAGGTGCAGGACCCTCTCTGGGAAGATTTGCTGTCTATAGTAGGTGAGTTGCAGGACCCTCTCTGGGAAGATTTGCTGTCTATAGTAGGTGAGGAGTGGGACCCTCTCTGGGAAGATTTGCTGTCTATAGTAGGTGAGGTGCAGGACCCTCTCTGGGAAGATTTGCTGTCTATAGTAGGTGAGGTGCAGGACCCTCTCTGGGAAGATTTGCTGTCTATAGTAGGTGTGGAGCGGGACCCTCTCTGGGAAGATTTGCTGTCTATAGTAGGTGAGGTGCGGGACCCTCTCTGGGAAGATTTGCTGTCTATAGTAGGTGAGGAGCGGGACCCTCTCTGGGAAGATTTGCTGTCTATAGTAAGTGAGGTGCAGGACCCTCTCTGGGAAGATTTGCTGTCTATAGTAGGTGAGGAGCAGGACCCTCTCTGGGAAGATTTGCTGTCTATAGTAGGTGAGGAGCGGGACCCTCTCTGGGAAGATTTGCTGTCTATAGTAGGTGAGGTGCAGGACCCTCTCTGGGAAGATTTGCTGTCTATAGTAGGTGAGGAGCGGGACCCTCTCTGGGAAGATTTGCTGTCTATAGTAGGTGAGGAGCAGGACCCTCTCTGGGAAGATTTGCTGTCTATAGTAGGTGAGGAGCGGGACCCTCTCTGGGAAGATTTGCTGTCTATAGTAGGTGAGGAGCGGGACCCTCTCTGGGAAGATTTGCTGTCTATAGTAGGTGAGGAGCGGGACCCTCTCTGGGAAGATTTGCTGTCTATAGTAGGTGAGGAGCGGGACCCTCTCTGGGAAGATTTGCTGTCTATAGTAGGTGAGGAGCAGGACCCTCTCTGGGAAGATTTGCTGTCTATAGTAGGTGAGGAGCAGGACCCTCTCTGGGAAGATTTGCTGTCTATACGCCTTGAAGTCCAAATGCTGCACAAATGCTTTTTCATCTGCCAGCAGTTTTGTTATTTTGAAGATAATTTTTGCAGAGATCCTAGAAGGTGAGTAATAATATTGCCGGAGTCTCCTCTGGCAGAATGATCTGGCAAGTCTTGTGCCGTGTGCTCACCAGCTGTCTTGGAAGTGATACAGTCTCTACATGATGAACCGTATATCTGCTGCGTCTTCCAGTCGGGCACTAGGACGGGGCTGTGGCCCTCTATTGCGCCAGGCCTGGTAACAGGACAGAGGTTCTGAAGGACCATCAAATATAAAATGAGTTTCCCTTGAGATCCCATGTAAAACGTGTTTAATAGAAGTTGGCTTCTCTGTTACATCAATTGATCAGTGATGGCATTAGGGGAAGCCAGTTGGGGTCTTTTGTGACTTATCAAAGTGTGGGGTGATGAGGATTCTTTTGTTGAGTCTAAGGGGTAAATTTACTAAAGTGGAATAAGTGCTTGGCTAGAAGTGCTTACTATGCCACCATCTGTAACATGACCACTAAGGGGCTAATTGGGAGCAAATTTTCCCAAAAATTTCACGCCGCTGGGTTTTTTCCGTAGGTGCGAGATTTTTCGTATGCAATTGAGTGTGAGATTTTTTTCGGCGCACAATCATTTTTTTTGAGCACTCTGCAGCCAGTATTGCTGCTGCGGAGAGCGTCCTTTGGACAGCGCTGTACTTCCCAGTCCTGGTCACTGGGCGCAGTGCCGTCCTGCGCTAGCACTGGGGAGAAGTGAGAAAGGGGGAGGTTACAGTAGTCTAAGCAGGAAGTTTTGAGAGTGTGAATGAGAGTTTTGGTTGCATCAGTGGTAAGGAAAGGAGGCATCCTGGAGGTGATCTGGAGGGGAAGTGATGGCCGAAATGTGGGGCGTAAAGGACAATTGGGGGACAGAAGAGAGGGTGATGTTACCAACCTAGTTATTATACTTATTATGCTATAACACATGTACAAATTATATTGATATCTTCAGCCAGCATTAAAAAGAGATCATATTTGCAGTGGATAAAGTATCCACTATACTGTAGACTGACAGATATAAATGCAGCTACGCCGAAACCCCATGTTCTGTACATAAAATATAATCTGCCAGTATAAATAATAAACTGTCCATGTAAAGGAAAATCCACTAATTTTAGAGTATATATTCCCTGTAAATGGATCCGCAAGGAGCAGATTTTATTTGCTTAGAGCTGCGGAATTTTAACCTGTTGGAAAAAATAATTACAGTATTTGCTGAATGACACAAATTTCATATCTTCAATCCTGTTTTGTTTTAGGCGGCGTCCTCGAATGCACCGTCTCCTGCGTTTAACGGTTTTCACTAGAATTTATTGCAGCCTCCAAACCACATTTGAGCCAATTTCAAATTGACAGGTTACTTCGATAATGCATCCTGGCTCTAATTTTCCTGTAACTCCCGACTTTGTTCTGTGGCGAAACCACTTCTGTGTTGTCGAATGGAAAAAGTCCCAGCCGGCCCTGCCAGCTCCGAGGTATTTTTGGAGAAAATGGAAATTGCATTTCCTTTTGATGCCTAATGTTTTAATAATTACAAAATCTTCATATTCTAAAGGGAACAAATTAGAATTGCATCTTTGCTTTGGGTTAAGGGACCTTTAACAATGCCAAATGTATAAATGTATTTCACTTTCTTTTCTGTTTTTTTTAATGTTCTTTTGGTTCTATTATTTTATCCTTCATTGTAATATATTTATAATAGAGACCATTCCCCGGCATAAATGCACGCAGGACTTGTGGTGCTGCAAATATATTTTGTTTCTATAAATAAGAGGTGCACAATCTGTAGGCCGAGACCCCAACATGGTATCCGGATCTGTTTTTGAGTTACCATAGAGATGTAATGCACACGGTACGGTCAGTGCAGGTATCCAACAAGGTTTGGGCTTTGACACTACCCCAGTCAGTACCAGATGAGAGAGTCAGAGATGGGTTGATGGACGAGGCACAAGGTATAGATGTTTCAGGGACTTGTTTGATTGATGGTGGTGAGGCACAAACGTAGCAGGGATTAGTATGGCTGGTGGTTGTGAGGCACCAATAGAGAGACACTAGGCATAGGAGTGACTAAGATGAGGCACTAAGCTTCGGGCACCAGTAGAGAGTTACTAGGCATAGAAATGTTGAAGACAGGTTGGTAGCAAGGCACAAGGCATCGGATGAGCGGCACTAAGCATCTGGCTCCGGTTGAGAGGCACTGGGCACCATAGTACAAGAAGCAGGGATGACTGGACACCAGCCTTTAGGAAATAGAATGTAGGTTCCAAGCTTGGAGATTTCCAGGGAGCTAAACAGCAATGCTAGCTAACACTGAAGACCTAGCACCCATCTGGTGCACTTCACAGGCCTTTATAGCCTGCAGACTGAATGGGGTGGCGGGTACTGTGATCATGTGACCGATGGGTTAAGGGATGCATATGCTCTTATCCTTCCTTCAAACAATGCTGGTGGCAGGGAAGAATATGGGGCTTCGCGGTAGCCTCCTGCCGAGCAGTGCTGTTGAGGACACAGAAGGCAGTGTACCCGATCCTGGAAAGTACACCGAAGGTCCAGAGCATGAAGCCATGATTTATAAAATACTAAATACACTATTCTCTGCCAATCCTTTTGGGGTCACAGAACAATGGAGCACTGAGCCTGAAAGAACACTGAACACAATGGAGCACTGAGGCTTGCGGTCACAAGTACAAGAAAAAAAAAGATTGTGAAGGACTAAACGTCAAACTTGTTAAGACTCTGGGTCTTCAGCATATTTTTTTCCCGGACGATGACCATGTTGCCACAAGCTATCTGTGACTCTTTCCTGCATGTATCAAATGAACAGATATGGCTACAAAAGCAAATTTTGCATCTTCCAAGAGCCAATGGTGGTGTAGTGTCTCAGCATGAGTAAAGCACGTTTATTGTGCAAAAAGTGAAGCTTCATATATACACACAATGCACATTAGACATTTGCGGAATAGCCAGTGCCAAAACTAGACACTTGTGGTTCACATTTAAAACCTTTGTTAGAGCCTCCGTGTACATGGAGCGGCCAATTTCTCACTTCCTATGGCTTACTGATGCTCCCTCTCTGGATCATACATCCTCCTCCTTCCCTCACACCCAGCTCTATCCTCTCCTCTATAGCCCTGCTCAATTCCTCATTCTCCAGCTCCATCCTCTCCTCTATCATCCTCCTCCTTCCCTCACACCCCGGCTACATCCTCTCCTCTATCCTCCTCCTCCTCCTCCTTCTCCTCCTTCTCTCACACCCAGCTCTATCCTCTCCTCTATAGCCCTGCTCAATTCCTCATTCTCCAGCTCCATCCTCTCCTCTATCCTCCTCCTCCTCCTTCTCTCACACCCAGCTCCATCCTCTCCTCCATCTCCCTCCTCCTTCCCTCACGCCCCGGCTACATCCTCTCCTCCATCTCCCTCCTCCTTCCCTCACGCCCCGGCTACATCCTCTCCTCCATCTCCCTCCTCCTTCCCTCACGCCCCGGCTACATCCTCTCCTCCATCACCCTCCTCCTTCCCTCACGCCCCGGCTACATCCTCTCCTCCATCTCCCTCCTCCTTCCCTCACGCCCCGGCTACATCCTCTCCTCCATCACCCTCCTCCTTCCCTCACGCCCCGGCTACATCCTCTCCTCCATCACCCTCCTCCTTCCCTCACGCCCCGGCTACATCCTCTCCTCCATCACCCTCCTCCTTCCCTCACGCCCCGGCTACATCCTCTCCTCCATCACCCTCCTCCTTCCCTCACGCCCCGGCTACATCCTCTCCTCCATCACCCTTCTCCTTCCCTCACGCCCCGGCTACATCCTCTCCTCCATCACCCTCCTCCTTCCCTCACGCCCCGGCTACATCCTCTCCTCCATCACCCTCCTCCTTCCCTCACGCCCCGGCTACATCCTCTCCTCCATCACCCTCCTCCTTCCCTCACGCCCCGGCTACATCCTCTCCTCCATCACCCTCCTCCTTCCCTCACGCCCCGGCTACATCCTCTCCTCCATCACCCTCCTCCTTCCCTCACGCCCCGGCTACATCCTCTCCTCCATCACCCTCCTCCTTCCCTCACGCCCCGGCTACATCCTCTCCTCCATCACCCTCCTCCTTCCCTCACGCCCCGGCTACCTCCTCTCCTCCATCACCCTCCTCCTTCCCTCACGCCCCGGCTACCTCCTCTCCTCCATCACCCTCCTCCTTCCCTCACGCCCCGGCTACCTCCTCTCCTCCATCACCCTCCTCCTTCCCTCACGCCCCGGCTACCTCCTCTCCTCCATCACCCTCCTCCTTCCCTCACGCCCCGGCTACCTCCTCTCCTCCATCACCCTCCTCCTTCCCTCACGCCCCGGCTACCTCCTCTCCTCCATCACCCTCCTCCTTCCCTCACGCCCCGGCTACCTCCTCTCCTCCATCACCCTCCTCCTTCCCTCACGCCCCGGCTACATCCTCTCCTCCATCACCCTCCTCCTTCCCTCACGCCCCGGCTACATCCTCTCCTCCATCTCCCTCCTCCTTCCCTCACACTCCAGCCCATCTTCTCCTCCATCATCCTCCTTACTTTACAGTTGCAGCTTCTCCTCACCTCTACCCCTGCGGCCTGTGCGGCCAGTGTGTGTGTAGTACACGGAGTCAGCGAAGACTGCCTGTCACTACTGCGATGATTGGCCTCAGACACGGCTGAGAGCAGAGCCCCGAGTGCGGCACGGTCATTGTGTGACAGCGGCTGCTGATCCTATCGGTGGCGGGGGCCCTTTTACTTTGGCACTATACTAGTAAGAGAGGGTGTCCGGCCCAGCAGGAAGTGTCCCGTTCTCTCAGTGGCCCAATCCGCCCCTGGTAGCTGATCCTCACTCTTTGTCACATTTGTGTTCCATGGCCTAGTCGTGCATCTTAAGGTCCATATCTTACTACCAGAGACATGCGTCTACCTCCCATATAGGCCTAAACTTGGATGAGGTAAGGGTTAACTGGGAGCCGTAGGTGGGGGTTGTTGGCTCTTGGCACTGACAGGAGGGAAAATAGAAACTGTATCTGTCAGGCAGCCAGTGAGAGCTGTGACAGGAATCCATCTCCACTCTCACTCTCTCACTCTCCCAAGCCATTTGCTTTTAAAAATACTTCAATTTCTGAGCTTTTTCTCTTCAATATCATCTCTCTATATGTAAAGCACCACAGAACTCCGCAGCGCTGACCATTCGTCATTCGCGTTTCGTATTTCTATGACTTCATATCTGCTTAAATAATACAAAGTTGCTGAAGTCTGCTTTCATACCAAAGTATTTTCTGCCAGTGACTAAACTAATCTGACTTCACTGCTCTGCAAGTAAATGGCCGGTCAGAGCCGAGCATCTGCTGTTACGCCAGTGGGGAAAACAAGTGAGTGATAACGAGATTTTAGTTGACTTGTCGGAGAGATATTTGCGTTGGGTAATCGTTAATAGCCTGTTGACGAGTCTACGCTGAGTTTTCTCAGTAGCTGAAGGCAGAACGTGTCCCTGTCTGGTCTGCAGTGCTTCCTATGAGACGGGTCCAGACAGTCGTTCAATAAGTAGAAGTCTGACAAATAAACGCAACATTCACTTTAACGGTCGTCTGTTAAAATACCAGGAACCATCTGTGTTGTTTACACTGGAATTACTCCTTATTGGTTATCTCACTTGCATTTTCTCCAAGTTTAGGGCTCTTATTTTTGTATGTATGTGTTTTTTTTTTTTTTTTTCTGGTAGTGCTCCGCACAGTCGCTGTTTTTTTGTGTAGTTTGTTTTTTGTTTTTGTATCTAGTTCCAGAAACGGGATGAAATCGGTTAAATGATTTAAGAAATGGATAAAAAACAGTCAACATCTGAACACTTATACTGAGGGGCGGATTCAATTAGAGGCGAAAAGTCGCAGGCCGGCGAAATACATTTGCCACTGCCATCTTTCGCCTGTGTGGACGCAAAGTTTTTGCTTACTTTCACAATGCGCGCACCCGCTTTTCGCCCTATTCATATACAAAACAAGTGAAAACGCATATGTGCGAATGCAGCAAATGGCGAAACTAGCGAAAAGGACAGCTTATTTGGGGGAAATCAGTCTGTACCCCATAAAAAGCCTAACTGACCCTGGAAATCAATATAGAAGTGTATTAATAGCCCTAATAAAATTATTTAGGATTCTTAAATTTAGTCAAAGGGCTGTTATATGCAAATATGCATAAGTGTGGAAGAATGTTCTAAAGCCATTTCTTTTGTATGATATTTGCTGTTATTAACTTGGGGGTATGTTTACATGGGTACTAGTATATTTTTAGAGCTCTAAAGTGCCTTTTAAAAAACTAAAAAAAAAAAAAAAAAACTCCTGTTGCAGTGTCCATGCTGGAGGGTCTCACACGGGGATAGGAACAGTAGCCGGCTGGTGACTAGATGTCTGCCCTTCACCACTAGCAACATATATTCACCGCAGCCCTTGTGGGTGCCCATCTCTGATATATTAATGTCTTTGATTCTCAATGATCCAGTTGAGGAGCTTACGCAGGACTGCCGAGAGCAGCCACAGGCCGGGGTAATTAGTACCTGCCCCCCCCCCCTTGACCTCTGACCTTAATGCTGTGTTTTTATTTTATTTTTTAAATTTAAGTAGAATTTCAGTGGAATGAGTTTTTTATACTGATGCTATTTTATTTGGTAGATGTAAACTTATATAGCAGGCAAGGACGCTAAGGAGCTGTGACATCACGTAATGCGTATCGGCTTTACCAAGCCTTTAAAGACAATTTAAATGTGCAGTGCCTGTTTCTGAAGTCGACCACACATTGAAAGACTACGAAGCTCAGAGCGACAGACAAACCTCTAGATCCGTGTTCATTTTATCCATAGAGTTAGCAGAGATGCTGTTTTTGGCCCATCGCGTGGTACAGCCGGGTCACTTCTGGCATCAATGTGGCCTGTTATTGCCATAGGCAAACGCAGGGGGGTTTCCAGTTGCCTGGAAACCCCCCTCCCCAGCCCATACCATGACCACAATTTGAATATTACTAGTGGTACATGTTCTTCTACGTATCACAAAATAAATAACTATCACCACCTGTGAATCTTTTAACATGTCAGACAGTAATAAATAGACGTGTGCACCAATTAGTATATCTGGAAAATCTGCACTGTTAGGGGTGCACTGCTATAGACCATCAATGGAGTTAATTATTAACAGATAGAGCTGTAACTAGACCTTTTGGTGCCCTGTGCCAGAACGACTTAGTGCCCCCTCCCCCTTTTTTAAATAGGGACATAAGATAGTGCACCTTAAAAAGGGCCATGGCCTCATGGAGAAGAGATAGGGGAGGCCAGGAGATGCTGGGGAAAAATAGGGACATAATATAGTGCACCTGAGAGAGGGCCATGGCCTCATGGGGAAGGGCCAGGGAAGAGATAGGGGAGGTCAGGAGATGCTGGGGATAAATAGGGACATAATATAGTGCACTTGAGAGAGGGTCATGGCCTCATGGGGAAGGGCCAGGGAAGAGATAGGGGAGGCCAGGAGATGCTGGGGATAATTAGGGACATGATATAGTGCACCTTAGAGAGGGCCATGGCCTCCTGGGGAAGGGTCAGGGAAGAGATAGGGGAGGCCAGGAGATGCAGGGGATAAACAGGAACATAATATAGTGCACCTGAGAGAGGGCCATGGCCTCCTGGAGAAGGGCCAGGGAAGAGATAGGGGAGGCCAGGAGATGCTGGGGATAAATAGGGACATAATATAGTACACCTGAGAGAGGGCCATGGCCTCATGGGGAAGGGCCAGGGAAGAGATAGGGGAGGCCAGGAGATGCCGTGGATAAATAGGGACATAATATAGTGCACCTGAGAGAGGGCCATGGCCTCATGGGGAAGGGTCAGGGAAGAGATGGGGGAGGCCAGGAGATGCTGGGGATAAATAGGGACATAATATAGTGCACCTGAGAGAGGGCCATGGCCTCCTGGGGAAGGGTCAGGGAAGAGATAGGGGAGGCCAGGAGATGCAGGGGATAAATAGGGACATAATATAGTGCACCTGAGAGAGGGCCATGGCCTCCTGGAGAAGGGCCAGGGAAGAGATAGGGGAGGCCAGGAGATGCTGGGGATAAATAGGGACATAATATAGTGCACCTGAGAGAGGGCCATGGCCTCATGGGGAAGGGCCAGGGAAGAGATAGGGGAGGCCAGGAGATGCCGTGGATAAATAGGGACATAATATAGTGCACCTGAGAGAGGGCCATGGCCTCATGGGGAAGGGTCAGGGAAGAGATGGGGGAGGCCAGGAGATGCTGGGGATAAATAGGGACATAATATAGTGCACCTGAGAGAGGGCCATGGCCTCATGGGGAAGGGCCAGGGAAGAGATAGGGGAGGCCAGGAGATGCTGGGGATAAATAGGGACATAATATAGTGCACCTGAGAGAGGGCCATGGCCTCATGGGGAAGGGCCAGGGAAGAGATAGGGGAGGCCAGGAGATGCTGGGGATAAATAGGGACATAATATAGTGCACCTGAGAGAGGGCCATGGCCTCATGGGGAAGGGCCAGGGAAGAGATAGGGGAGGCCAGGAGATGCTGGGGATAAATAGGGACATAATATAGTGCACCTGAGAGAGGGACATGGCCTCATGGGGAAGGGTCAGGGAAGAGATAGGGAAGGCCAGGAGATGCTGGGGATAAATAGGGACATAATATAGTGCACCTGAGAGAGGGCCATGGCCTCATGGGGAAGGGCCAGGGAAGAGATAGGGGAGGCCAGGAGATGCTGGGGATAAATAGGGACATAATATAGTGCACCTGAGAGAGGGCCATGGCCTCATGGGGAAGGGCCAGGGAAGAGATAGGGGAGGCCAGGAGATGCTGGGGATAAATAGGGACATAATATAGTGCACCTGAGAGAGGACCATGGCCTCATGGGGAAGGGTCAGAGAAGAGATAGGGGAGGCCAGGAGATGCTGGGGATAAAAGAAGAGGAAGCTACAAGTGAGAATGATAACAGACAGGAAAATTCATAGGCCCAAACAGTGCCCCCTGCCCTGCGGTGCCCTGTGCCATGGCACTGGTCGCACTACCCTAGTTAACGCCCTGATTATTAATACTGTATAATAATATGCTATCCAGTGCATAAGGAGACCGATATGTACATATATGTCCAGGGCAGTGATAGGTTCTTCTGCTTCTCCCTCAGACTCCAAGACTTGCTCCAATGCTCTGGAATGGTGACACACAATACACTATGTATGACACATATAATGGGTTACTGTGATCACTGGTCCTGTATATGCTGGAATTATGACACACAATACACTAGGTATGACACATATAATGGGTTACTGTGATCGCTGGTCCTGTATATGCTGGAATTATGACACACAATACACTATGTATGACGCATATAATGGGTTACTGTGATCGCTGGTCCTGTATATGCTGGAATTATGACACATAATACACTAGGTATGACACATATAATGGGTTACTGTGATCACTGGTCCTGTATATGCTGGAATTATGACACACAATACACTATGTATGACACATATAATGGGTTACTGTGATCACTGGTCCTGTATATGCTGGAATTATGACACACAATACACTATGTATGACACATATAATGGCTGACTGTGATCACTGGTCCTGTATATGCTGGAATTATGACACACAATACACTATGTATGACACATATAATGGCTGACTGTGATCACTGGTCCTGTATATGCTGGAATTATGACACACAATACACTATGTATGACGCATATAATGGCTGACTGTGATCACTGGTCCTGTATATGCTGGAATTATGACACACAATACACTATGTATGACACATATAATGGGTTACTGTGATCTCTGGTCCTGTATATGCTGGAATTATGACACACAATACACTATGTATGACACATATAATGGGTTACTGTGATCACTGGTCCTGTATATGCTGGAATTATGACACACAATACACTATGTATGACACATATAATGGGTTACTGTGATCTCTGGTCCTGTATATGCTGGAATTATGACACACAATACACTATGTATGACACATATAATGGGTTACTGTGATCACTGGTCCTGTATATGCTGGAATTATGACACACAATACACTATGTATGACACATATAATGGCTGACTGTGATCACTGGTCCTGTATATGCTGGAATTATGACACACAATACACTATGTATGACACATATAATGGGTTACTGTGATCTCTGGTCCTGTATATGCTGGAATTATGACACACAATACACTATGTATGACACATATAATGGGTTACTGTGATCACTGGTCCTGTATATGCTGGAATTATGACACACAATACACTATGTATGACGCATATAATGGGTTACTGTGATCACTGGTCCTGTATATGCTGGAATTATGACACACAATACACTATGTATGACGCATATAATGGGTTACTGTGATCACTGGTCCTGTATATGCTGGAATTATGACACACAATACACTATGTATGACACATATAATGGGTTACTGTGATCACTGGTCCTGTATATGCTGGAATTATGACACACAATACACTATGTATGACGCATATAATGGCTGACTGTGATCACTGGTCCTGTATATGCTGGAATTATGACACACAATACACTATGTATGACACATATAATGGGTTACTGTGATCTCTGGTCCTGTATATGCTGGAATTATGACACACAATACACTATGTATGACGCATATAATGGCTGACTGTGATCACTGGTCCTGTATATGCTGGAATTATGACACACAATACACTATGTATGACACATATAATGGGTTACTGTGATCTCTGGTCCTGTATATGCTGGAATTATGACACACAATACACTATGTATGACACATATAATGGGTTACTGTGATCACTGGTCCTGTATATGCTGGAATTATGACACACAATACACTATGTATGACACATATAATGGGTTACTGTGATCTCTGGTCCTGTATATGCTGGAATTATGACACACAATACACTATGTATGACACATATAATGGGTTACTGTGATCACTGGTCCTGTATATGCTGGAATTATGACACACAATACACTATGTATGACACATATAATGGTTACTGTGGTCACTGGTCCTGTATATGCTGGAATTATGACACACAATACACTATGTATGACACATATAATGGGTTACTGTGATCACTGGTCCTGTATATGCTGGAATTATGACACACAATACACTATGTATGACACATATAATGGGTTACTGTGATCTCTGGTCCTGTATATGCTGGAATTATGACACACAATACACTATGTATGACGCATATAATGGCTGACTGTGATCACTGGTCCTGTATATGCTGGAATTATGACACACAATACACTATGTATGACACATATAATGGGTTACTGTGATCTCTGGTCCTGTATATGCTGGAATTATGACACACAATACACTATGTATGACGCATATAATGGCTGACTGTGATCACTGGTCCTGTATATGCTGGAATTATGACACACAATACACTATGTATGACGCATATAATGGGTTACTGTGATCTCTGGTCCTGTATATGCTGGAATTATGACACACAATACACTATGTATGACACATATAATGGGTTACTGTGATCACTGGTCCTGTATATGCTGGAATTATGACACACAATACACTATGTATGACACATATAATGGGTTACTGTGATCTCTGGTCCTGTATATGCTGGAATTATGACACACAATACACTATGTATGACGCATATAATGGGTTACTGTGATCACTGGTCCTGTATATGCTGGAATTATGACACACAATACACTATGTATGACACATATAATGGTTACTGTGGTCACTGGTCCTGTATATGCTGGAATTATGACACACAATACACTATGTATGACACATATAATGGGTTACTGTGATCACTGGTCCTGTATATGCTGGAATTATGACACACAATACACTATGTATGACACATATAATGGGTTACTGTGATCTCTGGTCCTGTATATGCTGGAATTATGACACACAATACACTATGTATGACACATATAATGGGTTACTGTGATCACTGGTCCTGTATATGCTGGAATTATGACACACAATACACTATGTATGACGCATATAATGGGTTACTGTGATCACTGGTCCTGTATATGCTGGAATTATGACACACAATACACTATGTATGACGCATATAATGGGTTACTGTGATCACTGGTCCTGTATATGCTGGAATTATGACACACAATACACTATGTATGACACATATAATGGGTTACTGTGATCACTGGTCCTGTATATGCTGGAATTATGACACACAATACACTATGTATGACACATATAATGGCTGACTGTGATCACTGGTCCTGTATATGCTGGAATTATGACACACAATACACTATGTATGACACATATAATGGCTGACTGTGATCACTGGTCCTGTATATGCTGGAATTATGACACACAATACACTATGTATGACGCATATAATGGCTGACTGTGATCACTGGTCCTGTATATGCTGGAATTATGACACACAATACACTATGTATGACACATATAATGGGTTACTGTGATCTCTGGTCCTGTATATGCTGGAATTATGACACACAATACACTATGTATGACACATATAATGGGTTACTGTGATCACTGGTCCTGTATATGCTGGAATTATGACACACAATACACTATGTATGACACATATAATGGGTTACTGTGATCTCTGGTCCTGTATATGCTGGAATTATGACACACAATACACTATGTATGACACATATAATGGGTTACTGTGATCACTGGTCCTGTATATGCTGGAATTATGACACACAATACACTATGTATGACACATATAATGGGTTACTGTGATCACTGGTCCTGTATATGCTGGAATTATGACACACAATACACTATGTATGACACATATAATGGCTGACTGTGATCACTGGTCCTGTATATGCTGGAATTATGACACACAATACACTATGTATGACGCATATAATGGCTGACTGTGATCACTGGTCCTGTATATGCTGGAATTATGACACACAATACACTATGTATGACACATATAATGGGTTACTGTGATCTCTGGTCCTGTATATGCTGGAATTATGACACACAATACACTATGTATGACACATATAATGGGTTACTGTGATCGCTGGTCCTGTATATGCTGGAATTATGACACACAATACACTATGTATGACACATATAATGGCTGACTGTGATCACTGGTCCTGTATATGCTGGAATTATGACACACAATACACTATGTATGACACATATAATGGGTTACTGTGATCGCTGGTCCTGTATATGCTGGAATTATGACACACAATACACTATGTATGACACATATAATGGCTGACTGTGATCACTGGTCCTGTATATGCTGGAATTAGGACACACAATACACTATGTATGACACATATACTGGGTTACTGTGATCGCTGGTCCTGTATATGCTGGAATTATGATACACAATACACTATGTATGACACATATAATGGGTTACTGTGATCGCTGGTCCTGTATATGCTGGATATATGACACACAATACACTATGTATGACACATATACTGGGTTACTGTGATCGCTGGTCCTGTATATACTGGAATTATGATACACAATACACTATGTATGACACATATAATGGCTGACTGTGATTGCTGGTCCTCTACATGCTGGAATTATGACACACAATACACTATGTATGATGCATATTAAAGTTGGATAAGTGATAATTTTACCCTCTTCATGGACTGGCCACACTCGCTCTAAAGTCAAGCATTTGGAAACCTCCCTCTAGGAATCCTGCGTTTGCCACTAATTACGGTCAGAAAATACCCACGCATTGGTCAATAGCATTTGCCAACATGTTTAGCAATAATCCTCTCACTACATTCTGATCATTATCGGGAACTGTGGTCGTTTCCACTTCCTGAGAGTATTATAAGTGTAATATGGACGTGGAGGTAACGGTGTAATATGGACGTGTAGGTAACGGTGTAGTATGGACGTGGAGGTAACGGTGTGATATGGACGTGGAGGTAACGGTGTAATATGGACATGGAGGTAACGGTGTAATATGGACGTGGAGGTAACGGTGTAATATGGACGTGGAGGTAACGGTGTAGTATGGACGTGGAGGTAACTGTATAATATGGACGTGGAGGTAACGGAGTAGTATGGACGTGGAGGTAACTGTATAATATGGACGTGGCGGTAACGGTGTAATATGGACGTGGAGGTAACTGTGTAATATGGACGTGGAGGTAACTGTGTAATATGGACGTGGAGGTAACGGTGTAATATGGACGTGGAGGTAACGGTGTGATATGGACGTGGAGGTAACGGTGTGATATGGACGTGGAGGTAACGGTGTGATATGGACGTGGAGGTAACGGTGTGATATGGACGTGGGGGTAACGGTGTGATATGGACGTGGAGGTAACTGTGTAATTTGGACGTGGAGGTAATGGTCAGTCACCTATTCCGGTTGAATAGCCGGAAACGCCAAATGCTTGGCAGTAACCTCCGCTCCCAGCACAGGTTCTGCACAATGCAATAATGATCAAGTACTGTGCTCCCTCCAAGAGTCCCCATCCGGCCTCATTGCTAGAGAACTGGGTGTGTGACGGGGACAGACTGCTAAACTCGCTGATTTATCAAAGTTCATTATTGCACGTTATTAGTTAGAATCGTGTAACACTGTTATGCTGCTGACTGACCAGGCGGGTGTGACACAACATGAGAGCGTGTAAGATACATGACTGAGGTTACCCTGCAGTGCCCGATGGGCAGTAACTGAGGCGGGCACGCTGATGTCATCTCTGTCTTGTTTTGCAGGAACTCGCCAGCTGCGGCTGGAACAAGAAGGAAAAACACATCCTCGCCCCAAACGTTGTCGCCTTCACCAGACGATTTAACCAGGTACCAGCTGCTCAGTGGGTACTGCGGGGGGGACACAGAGCGTGAGACAATGAAAACTAATATCTGATAGGTTACGTCACTTACAGTATGCGCCCTTTGTGGTATGTCATCAAATCAGCGCACATTGGAGTTGATGCAGAACTGGAAGCCGATTGGTTGTAATTGCTGCCAGCTTGTGTGTGCGTAACTATATGCGTATATTCCCCTGTATCCCGAGGTGCGGCCAGATCGCCTCTATCCTTATGATTGGGTTCATAGTTGTTATTTTTGGATTGTTGGAGGAAACTGGAGCATCAGGAAGAAACTGGAGCAAACGTGAGAACATACAAACTACACACAGCTAGGGTCATGGTGGGAATCAAATCCAAAGGCCTCAGTGCTATGGGGCAGTAATGCACTACACTAACCATGCTGCCTGTTATTACATTAGTGCTCACACACTCAGCGGACTGTAATAAAGAACAAATTGGTCTCTAGACAGTAGCGCAGTTTTGGGTGTTTTCCCATCGTCATGATTCCACCAGCAGTGCTCCCAAATAAAGCACACTACCTGTATCTTTGAGAAACGGCTTTAAAGCTGATACCGGAGCAGGTAAATATTGATCTTGCTATAGACCCCTTAACAGAAGCCTGTCCAACATGCAGTGCTCCAACGTGTGTGCGATGTAATGAGGAATTGGCGATTGCTTAATCATTCATCGTAACTGGGAAGTATCTTCTGCTGGGTTCTGACTCTATATTTTTATTATTGGTTTTCATTTGCCTACAATAAATATGAAATGTTTATGTGACTTCATGCACCAGACTCACATATGGCAATGGTCTGCGCCAAGTCCGGACCTCCCCACTTCTATTCAATCAAATGTCTCTTGGAACCAAAACCCATTGTCCCCCTTTAGGTTCAGATAAAGCAGTCAGACAAGTGGCTTCCAAAAGTGCCGGGGTAACTATCCGGCAAAGCACAGTGACCAGCATGGCTGCCTCGCAACACTGGGGTCATGGGTTCAACCAGGACACTATCTTTGTGGAGTTTGTGTGTGTGTGTGTGTGTGTGTGTGTGTGTCTGTAGTTGGGAATTTACACTACTACTTAATTGTTCAGAACTTTATGTATTACGGGGTTTTGTGCAGATAATAGATCTCATACTGTACCTGTATAACTCCTGAGACATATATAACACTTATCTCGGTGACTATGGGGTCTATGTACTAAGCCTTGGTGAGAGATGGACGGAGATGAAGTACCAACCAATCAGCTCCTAACTGTCATCTTACAGGCTGTGAGCCTGATTCAGAGCCGGACGCTCTGACAGAGCACTCGCTCTGAATCAGGGCCGGTCTTTTCAGCTATAGCGCGCGGCTAGGAAGATAGTCGCGATGGTCAAGACCATCGCGACCATCGGGCTTGCGACGAGACCCTTGTGGTAGGGTCTCGTTGCCACAAGCCCCAGAGAGCTTTCGGCTCAAACAGAGCCGAAAGCTCTGTCATGTCAGTGGGGCCGGCTCCAGACAGTAGGCGTTCTCATGGGAACGCCTCCGTCTGGGCAGCCACCCCCCCCCTGGCCCGCCCACCAAAGGGGGCGTGCTGTCACTCAACATCGTCAGCGCGCCCCCTTTGGTGCGAGACCCTGAGCGACGGCTTGCCCGTCGCTATCCGGGTCTCGCGCATGTGCTCTGGGCCACCATCGACCCAGTTGCGAGCGCTCAGCGCTTGCGACCGGGTCTGAATCAGGCCCTGTGTTTGATAAATGTTAGGAGCTGATTGGTTTGTACTTTATCTTTCTCCAAGGCTCTGTACTAGACCCCTTAAACACTTTATCTCAGTGAGTGCTATTAAAGGTTCCTTTATATTAAAGCTGAATGGCAATCGCTGCAGTTTTGGTTTAGTACACCCCTCTAAAATGACATCCGCAATCTGGCAGCACTTAGCTATTGCCTGCGACCCCAAGCTAATTGCTGATTGCCATCTCCCTGCCGCAGTGCTGATATTTGCAGTGCACACTCTCCAGCCCAGGGAGATCAGACTGCTCTATACATTAATGGAAGGTGGTGCTGGGGATCTGTTTATCATCTGTGAAATCATCTGCAGTTATTGCATTCAGGAGACTTCCATTACCAGGAATATATGTTTGTATAATCTTTCCTCTTCGTTCATATAGCGCCATTGCTGAAGTCTCTTGTTTCCAAAATAGCTGCGAGTGTTATTGCCGGTAGTTACGAGGCCCCTTTTATTGCGTGGTGCAGATCGTATAGAGGCGTTGCTGAAAATTACTGGAGATTAGTTGCAGCTTTCCCCACGCACCTCTGGTTTTCGTCAAAAATAAAGAGGGAGACAAATATAGACGGCACTTATAATGTGTGTGCATGTCTAATAAGGAATTTAGACTGTAAGCTCCACTGGGACAGGATGCGAATCATGATTATATATTCTCTATGCAACGCCATGTAATGACCGGGGCTATAGAATGACCTGGGATAAAGGCTTCAGAATGGGAACCGGGCTCAGTCCTGTCCATTTATTTGTGAATGACCCTGTAGATGGCGTGGACAGTAGGGCGTCCATATTTGGTGGTGGCACTAAGCCATGTTGGGTTGTTGGTACAGGGCAGGGTAGTGACAGCTACTGAAAGATTAGACCCGATGTACGGACTGTAATGCAGATGCCCGTAGGTTTATGCTCCTGGTTGTGGTGATAACAATACGTCTTGCACATTGTATAGACTATAATAGGGGACAGTTGTGATGGAGAAGGGCCTATCGGTGATTATAAGTAACAGTAATATGTAGCAGCACAGCGCCGGGCAGCAGTGCCAAATGGTATACAATACTGAGATGCGTATAAAGAGATTGCATGCCCACTACTCTAACATATTACCATTGTGAAGTCATCTTTAATTTGGGCACAGATTTGGCCACCTTTGAAAGGAGAACTTGAGAGGATTCAGAGGAGGCAAACTTAAACGTGGGCTGTCATGGCGCCTTGATAGTGTAGCATCCTCCTGCCGCGTCTTACCTTGTTACATGGGCCATGACTGTAACAATGGTGAAGTTGTGGAATTCCCTACCCCATGGGGAATCAGGCAATGGGTACACAATGGATACACGCTGAGGTTCGTGTTGTAGTGACCTCAATTATCTGGCACCAAAAAATGTGTCTTAAGGAGGTTAATGAACGTGTACACTCTGAGATGTAATCACATACCACATTGCGGTGGATAAATGACCATGATTAGGTCATTCTTATGTAGGATGCAGAGTCTCTACCCCCTGCCCACCAAACACGATCTGTCTATTAAGCAATAAACTTTCTCTCTGATGCAAATGCTTGGCCTTAAGATCTGCTGGCGATACCACAGCGATACGTAGCGGAGGCACAGGCGCTGGCGCTGTATTGGCGTCTGTCAGTCATGTGGGGATGGCATTGCTGAGCGCTCACCAACTTTGTGGGTGAAGGAGAATAATTTAAATGACCAGGAACTTTCTAAGGGGTCCGTTAAAATGACAACTCCATCTGATGTGTCCTTCAGAACGAGAGGCGTCTTTGTGTCATCTTCCTGATAAAATACATTAATAAAGATGAATAATTACCAGGCTCGTCCCAACTAATCACTGCCCTCTGTTCTGTCCCAGAAGACTAGTCTGCAGATGGAGCAGGCTGTGTTGATGCTAGTGGCGAGGGAGTATGACGACGTGCAGAATAACAGCGTAGCGGGTCTATTTTCCTGTGTATTATGTGAGTTTGGGATGATCCCCCAAATCCTCCGGCTGAATGCAGGAACAGCACCATGCTCATCGCTGTGCCTGATGGTGGGTAAGGAGGGGGCACAGCTCGGATACTGGTGAGGCAGAGCGGCATAACACCAGCTATACAACTGAAAGACGTTTAGACTCTTACAGATACTTGTTGTTACCTGTAACCTAAAAAAGAACAGTGCACAGGGCTCCGTGGCTCGCCTGCCTTTATCTGTATGTTTTATGTATGGAATTTATTACTTTTATCTTCCCTAAGAGTCCTAGAAATGATACTATGGAAAGTAGCTGCTTATTACAGCACAAGGGTCATAAAAAGATCATAGTTACATAATATAGCAGAGACCCGAAAGGGGCCCCTCCAGCCACAAAGTGCTTTACGTATGCAGCAGGGACTGTGCACTTTAATCTGCGCTTGGCCGGTTATCATGTATCTTAGCTCATTTTTACATAACCTGGAAAAAATGACGGCTCGCTATTAATGAGGGACAAGGCGCCTGCTGTGCGGAGGGGGAGGAGGAGGGGGGTATAAACAAGTTTATATGCCAATACATTATATAGTATTTTGCATGGTTCTGAAGAATAGGAGGGACCCCTTCACAGCTTCTCCATCTGGTTACACCAAATAAAGACTGTTTGTAACTCATTAATTCTCCTAACGCTAAACAGTGCTGAGACGGGAGGGTGGGTTTGCCATTAACTTTCCATCCTGACTGGAGAGGGGTTAATTCACGGCGCCGCCCCAATAACTTGCAGCCATATGACGTCGTTTTCTGTTAATATTAGGCAGGGAGCACTGTATGTTTACATAGATTGTATGTAAGCGATTGCGTTATACAGTGCAAGGTTCCCAGCAGCACAGAGTATATCAGGAGATGAGGGATGTGTTAGTGAGGACAGGGCTGCATGGGACAGGGGCAGTGACATGATGTGAGGAGGGGAATGGAGGCAGCAGGAAGCCACATACTGAGAGTTGTTATATAGTGGGAGGAGCAGGGTCCCAGGCAGCACAGAGTATATCAGGAGATGAGTGATGTGTTAGTGAGGACAGGGCTGCATGGGACAGGGGCAGTGACATGATGTGAGGAGGGGAATGGAGGCAGCAGGAAGCCACATACTGAGAGTTGTTATATAGTGGAAGGAGCAGGGTCCCCCAGCAGCACAGAGTATATCAGGATATGAGTGATGTGTTAGTAAGGATAGGGCTGCATGTGACAGGGGCAGTGACATGTGACAGTCCCGTTTTTGGGTACAGCCCCACTGTTCCACCCGCGGGCCAAAGTGTCCCACCGGTGGTCTGAAGGTTGGGCACCCTCAGCGCCGCAGCTGTGCACCCATGCCGGCCCCGGAAAAGAGGAATGGCGCGCGGCATCCATTCAGTGCAGGGAGAGGGCTGGGGGCAGCCCAGCTACTGGAGGAGTGCTGGGCTTGCCCCCAGCCTGACGTTAAATGGGAGGTGTACCATATGGGCATGCCCCCCAAATACCGTCAGTTAGGGGACGTGATCTATGGTAATTAGGCCACGTCCTCTTTTGGCCGTGTGCAGGGTTAGGGGGCGTCTGAGTCCCTGTCTGGGTACCATCACACTGCTAATAGGTTCTGAGCCCCAGGTCACTGGTGCTATCACACTGCTAATAGCTAGGACTCAGGAGGGTCCCGCATGATAGGGTCTCACATGATAGGGTCTCGCATGATGGGGTCTCACATGATAGGGTCTCGCATGATGGGGTCTCACATGATAGGGTCCCGCCAATCCTAATGAATGCTGGTTTCAGCATGTAAATTTCCTTTCTGATTATATGCCGTTTACAATGAACCTCCTTTTCTCTACATCCTGTTTAGTGTATAAGTTCTGTCACCTGTATAAGATGTCGTTGGCAGCAGCGTGGGGCTGTGGAGCATTTAATAACTAAAAATAAATGCAAATGTTTTGATAGTGCATAAGTATCAGGATGCCGGCGTCTTCACGCAGTGTCAGAGCCGCTCAGTCTGATCATTCACCATATGAATAGTCCTATAATGTATATAATGTACGTCATCGTCTGCACCCAGTGAGATTTGATTTGTAAAGAACTACAAACCCCATCATCCTCTACCAGTAACTTGAAAGTGTTGGAAAGTCTCAGGTTTGTATATTGCTGACTGATTGACAGATGTGGGGACAATGAGGAGGGGGGGGCCATCTTTGTAACTCATCTCATTATGCCCAACCCTCTGTGCTTACTTCCGCTGGGTCCCCCTGCTTTTATTGGGGACCCCTGCTGGGTCTGCTCTAAGTGCCCCTTCAGACTGACTGTTTCCCCATTTATAGTGCTGACTATAACGTGTTATAACATGTTTTTATATTTCCTTGCTCTTTTTTTTTCAGGTCAGTTTCTGGGTTGTACGAGAAATTTTAACGACGCAGACGTTAAAAATTAGAGCTGAAATCCTGAGCCATTTCATCAAGCTAGCCAAGGTGCGTGCGGTGTTCTTCCATCTTCTAAACTGTTACATTCTAATCAGTTGCTATGGGCAACACCTACTTTTCTAGACAATTACGCAGAAATGCCCCCTCTGTGGGAACAGTGTATTTTGTGCATATGGGATGTAGTCAGGATCCTGGCAGTGACCATCCCGACGGTCACAGTACTGGCTCCGGAATCCCGTCAGGGCTAGGTACTAGGGGGAGGGTTAGGGCTAGGTACTAGGGGGAGGGTTAGGGCTAGGTACTAGGGGGTTAGGCTGCGGTAGGGGATGGTTAGGGTTAATAATCAGTTGTTAGAATTTATGGGGGAGATGTATTAACGGCAAAATGCGGTAAAACCCCCGAAAATGCCGTTTTCGGGGGTTTTACCGCATTCCCCGTATGTATTAAGCAGCAGAATGCGCTGCATTCTGCTGCTTCGCGTCGCTAGGTAACGCCACCTTCAGGAGGCGTTACCCAATAGAAGCCTATGGGCTTCTTAGCGCGACGCTCGGGGCCGGGAGGGATCCGATCGGATCCCTCCCATGAGCGCCCGCGGCCTTCTGCGCATGCGCAGA